>CM046009.1:34993672-35318805 GCA_025175895.1 Wurfbainia villosa | reverse complement strand
TACGACCGGGTTCGCAAGTTCGTGAGCTCCCTCCGAGGGAAGTTTCGTCACGAGACGGCATGAGCATGCGCCCGAATTTATAAGGGATGAGTTTTCTTGTACCTCCTTACACAAGCGGGTGCGAAGGTCCCTATCTTATCTTGTGCTCACGATATTGAACCCAAAGACGAGCGATGGCGCTGTAATCTTGTTGCTTCCTTGAGGAGCTCGCACCGCTCTTGAAGACGTAGTAACTCTTGAGCCGAGGAAGATTCTCGTGTTAAGAGAGGCCGATCGACTTCCGGGGGACGAGGGCTCTACCTCGGATGGTTGCGCCTTTAAGGCTCGCGATAGTGTCGAAGATCCTTCAATTTTGGTGAGCTTTGGCTAATTGCTCTTGGCACTGGTGCAATTGTTGTAGCAGGAGTCGTTCTCGATTTTGAGCGTCCGCCGAGCCTTCCCGTTGTTGACGCTCCCATTCTTGGGCTTGAACTTGGTATTGATGAAGAGAGCGATCCAATTCTTTATGGTTGGTCAGGGCCTGCATACTAGTCGTGGGAAAAGAAATTGGTCAGCTAGACAAAGCTAAGGAAGCTGAGTAAGGAAACATACCAAGTCCAGAGCATGGCGCAAGCCTTCCATGCGAGGAACCACTTCCTCTAAGTTTAGAATCCGAAGACTCCGGGGAGAAAGGGAAGAGGACGGGACGGAAGATGCTGAAGAAGGAACCTCTCCTATAAAGGAGAGAAGGAGGGTGGTATCCATCGGTTGAGAAGGGAAAGAGGGAAGCGCATCATTTGGACGGCCCACGGAGGTGGTAGTCGGGGGCGGCAGATCCATAGTTGCCGGGAGGATATGTGTCTTGCCGGGTTGGGGATTGATAGCGGAAGGAAAGACGGAAGGAGGTTGATCGAAGGAAGGATCTTGAGACGACGAGAGGATGAGCATTGGGCTGGAGGAGCTTGCGATAGGGATGCAAGACGTAGAGAAGCCCTGGTCAGGGCCCACCGGAGGGGAGGGATTCTGTAGGCGATGAGCCAGGGGGGAAGTTGGCAGTGAAGGGATATCCACCGCCATGGGTTCAGACAAGGGAAGGAGAGCCGAGGAACTTGAAGCTCCTTTCTTGATAAGCCGCAGCTTCTTCCGAGGAGATGACGGAGCCGCTGTGGATTTGCCTCTCTTAGTCAGGGTCTTCTTCTTCTTGGCAGCCTCGATCGACTCCCCTTCCACCAAAGCCTTCTACATCAGATTATCTACAAGATATACTGGTAAGAAAGATGAATGCCCTAAAAAGGAAGTCACATTGTAGGATAAATGTCACCCTACCTATAGCAACCGAAGTCGTCAAAGGTAGAGGAGACAATCCAAAGTGGCTTAAGAGGGGAGTTTCTAGAAGATGGTTCGAGCAATAATGCAGCTCTCCTAAGACTCTATACACTTCCGGGAAGGGACATTTGGTCCTCATTTCCCGGAAAGAAGGCAATTCGGGAAGGTCTACCTTCCAAGTATCGGAGTAAGGTAAAGCTTTTGGGAGTTGTACAAAGAAATATAAGGCTTCCCAACCCTTGTGGGAAGTAGGCAGGTTCACCAGGAATTGGCAGTCGGAACGACTAGACAGATAGAAGAGGCTTGCCTTAGAAGACTTTAATTGGAAGAAGCAATGGAATATCTCGGGGGTCAAAGAGAGGTTCAAATGTTGGAACACTATTTGGGCTCCCGATAGAATCCGGAAGGAGTTGGGGGTGAATTGGTTCAGAGGTAGTCCATAGAAGTTTAGGAGGTCCTGTAGTGCTGGCGAGGATAGGCCGTTAAGAAATTGTTCATAAAAAAGCATGTCAAGCGGAGGAGGTTTATGAGGTCGATGCAGTTTGGTCGTGAAACAACATTTTATAGAAGGCTCTATGTAGTTGTTCCTTAGGTTAAAGAAATAATGGTTGCAATCTAACTGAGTTATGGTATGTTCATACCAGGCGGGTGAAGAGAGGGTCCTAGGAGCCATGGGTATGTGTTGGGTTTCCGGCACCGCGGCATGTGTGTGTTCGATCATGTTTCGTAAACATGAGCACAGCCGAAGCAATAAAAATAATAAATACTCCTATTTATTACAACACACACAACACACGCATGCTTTTACAACAAGTGTAGACATAACCGTAAATTAAAATTGCAATAAAAGGAAATTAAACTACGTTATACCTTCCGTATGACGTGTAGCGGGAACGGCATCAACCGGAACGATTCTCGTAAGAATCGTCTCTATCCGTATCCACGCCGAGCTCCTCGGGATGACTTCGCCAAGCCACGAGCTTCGTCTTCGTACGGGTTACTAGCCTCGTGTTGAAGACGACGTGATCGAGAGATGATCACGGTCCGAATCCAAATTCGGACCTAAAAACAAGTCCTCAAGACTTGCTTCTCCGGAGAGGTATTCGTCAACCAATTGACGAATCCTTCGTCCTCCACCTCAGAGGATTACCGGAGATCAAATCCCCGGTATGTTAGCCGCTGTCGGAGCACTAACCGTCGTCTAAACGACGCTCCGACGAGAGGAGAAGAAGCTGTCCAGAAAACTGGACAGCTTGGTGGAGGAGATAGGCGCCGGCCAAAACAAGGAGACAAAAGCTCACCTTGATGCCGAACCTATAGGAGATCACCGGAGGGTCGCCGGAGGTTCACCGGCTGGAGCTTGGATGCCGGCAAGGGTCTTGGACGGCGGCACAAGGCGGCTGCTCTTGAGTTGGCGCTGAAAACTCCTCCAAGGAGTGGGCGGCAACACAAAGGGGGGCTAGGGTTTGGATTAATTAGGGTTTAACAATCCCTTAAGCCCACTTTTATAGAGAACTAATTCTCTTAATGGTTAATGGATCATATCCATAAAGCCCGTTAACCCCGCTCCATTAAGATAAGTTAAAATAAACCAAACCATGATGGTTTATTTTAAGTTAAAACGAACCGAACCAACTTTTGGTTCATTCGTTTAAAATAAACCAAACCCTTTGGTTTATTCTTATCCATTGGATTAGAACCAAACCATTTTGGTCCATCCATTACGTCTTCATAAGACGCAGCCCATCCACACTTCCATTGCGACTGAAACAATTTCATGCTCGCTTTATGTTTGGTCCAACCAAACATAGTTTCTCTCGGTCTGAGAATCCCATTCTCAAGCTCGTTTTAAATCCTTTGGATTACACTCGTTGTGCGTGTGACCAAATAGGCTCTCGGTTTATGTTGGCCGTCTATAATTAACCATTAATTATAGAACGATCATGAGTGGCACCTAGTAGTACATCATGATCCCCAATTAACCGAAAAGATCAACGGTTGATCCAGAACTATTTCTGAAACCCTTGATGCTTCGAATGAATCGTGCCCCATTCCCTTCACTCATCTTATACCCACTTGGTTCAGGACATGGTCTATTGTGTCAGTCCCCACTAGGCTGACTACGTCACACCTAGCCCAAGTATCATTTCCTCGTCCTACGGATTCTAGTTACTCCACATGTATCGAAGAGTACCTTACTCTAAACATGTATTGCTTTGGCCAAAGACTTTAGTAACAATCCGACGAGAGGCCATGGGTATACATCTCCTCGCAAGGAGTGGTGAATCCTTTATAGGCAATTCAAACACCTTCGATCACTTCGACTTATACCCAATCATCCCGGGTCCACATCTCCTTAGAGATGTTTGCTTAAGATGTCAAAGCATAAGTCTCCATGATCAAGATGACTTGAATACCGCAAGTCAAAGGAACATCGCACTTAAGCCACGGTAAGAACTTCATTGACATATCTATATATGCAGAGAACCATATGAAGTCTTACTACCGTCACTCCAATGAACTAGTTACCATAACTAGCATCCACGATTAACTCCGGACATCACAATGTCTCCAGCCAGTGAGAATCAGCTGCTTGGATACACCAAGGAGTATACCTCGTGCTAGTCTCGACAGAATTGATGGTGTCCAAATCCATCAATTCATTGACTAGGGATAATTCCGATACATCACAATTACACATGTAGAGATACTCACTAGTTGTGATCCAATCACAAATTCTCTCATGCTGTGAATCGTATCGTGGACATTCAGTAAATGAGTTTAAGATCCAATCAAATACATTAAACATGTATACTCAAATAGTGAATCTTCATTTATCATATAAATGGTTCATACATAAGGCGATTGCCTTAGGACATCTCTCATATATTACTAACAGACTCCCACTTGGCCTAATGCCAATCGCTACGGTATCCAATACCATAAGCCCCAACATGACCCTCAAACTTACTTTGAGGTAATGCTTTAGTCAAAGGATCCGCTAAGTTCCTTTCAGTGGGAATTTTCTCGATTTGTATTTCATTCCTACTGATGATCTCTCTGATAAGATGATAGCGGCGAAGCACATGTTTGGATCGTTGATGAGACCTTGGCTCTTTCGCCTGTGCAATTGCTCCATTGTTGTCGCAGTAGACCGGTATTGCTTCAACAATGGCCGGAATCACACCAAGTTCATGAACGAACTTCTTGATCCAAACCGCTTCCTTTGCTGCTTCCGAAGCTGCAATATATTCTGCCTCAGTGGTAGAATCCGCTACAGTCTCTTGTTTGGAACTTTTCCAACTCACTGCGCCCCCATTCAAGGTGAACACGTATCCAGACTGAGACCTGGAATCATCCTTGTCTGTCTGGAAGCTGGCATCTGTATACCCACGTATCACCATGTCCCCTTCTCCATATATTAGGAACACATCCTTAGTTCTTCTCAAGTACTTAAGGATCGTCTTAACAGCCGCCCAATGATCCATTCTCGATCGACCGGTATCCGCCGTGACACTCGTGAGCATACGATACATCGGGCCTTGTACATAACATAGCATACATGATAGATCCTATTGCGGATGCATAGGGAATCTTACTCATGCAAATCCTCTCGTCTTCTGTGCGCGGACACATAGACTTCGAAAGGTGTACCCCATGCCTGATGGGCCGATAACCTTTCTTGGATTCCGACATGCTAAACCTCTTTAGCACTCGGTCTATATATGTAGACTGCGAAAGACCAAGCAACCGTTTCGATCTATCTCTATAGATCTTAATCCCAAGGATGTAGGTTGCTTCTCCCAGGTCTTTCATGGAGAATGTCTTGGATAACCAAACCTTAACTGACTGTAAGATGGACACATCGTTTCCTATAAGTAATATGTCATCGACATACAATACTAGGAACACGATTGCACTCCCACTAACCTTCTTGTACACACAAGGTTCGTCTAGATTTTGTGAGAAATCAAATCTTTTGATCGTCTCATCAAAACGGATATTCCAGCTCCTGGATGCTTGCTTCTATCCATAAATGGATCGTCGCAATTTGCATACCTTGGTTTTATCAACCGATGTGAAACCCTCAGGCTGTATCATATACACGTCCTCGAGCAAGTTTCCATTAAGGAAAGCTGTTTTCACATCCATCTTCCATATCTCATAATCATAATGAGCTGCTATGGCCAGGAGCATCCGAATGGATTTAAGCATAGCTACAGGCGAATAGGTTTCGTCATAATCAACACCTTGCTTTTGACGATATCCTTTCGCCACCAATATAGCCTTATAGGTAATCACATTACCATCCATGTCGGTTTTCTTCTTGAAAACCCACTTGCACCCTATAGGCTTTATGCCTTCAGGTGGGTCAACCAAGTTCCAAACTTGGTTTTCGTACATGGAATCCATTTACGATTTCAACGCACCAAGCCACTTATCCCTTTCTGAACTTGTCAGCACTTCTTCATAACTGGTAGGCTCCTCATCATCAATGAGTAACACGTCATTCGATTCACTTACGAGAAATCCATATCTCTCAGGAATATTGCGTGTTCTACCAGATCTACGAAGATGTGGTGTTACAATAGGTCCAAATAGATTGCTCATCACTATGAGTTGTCAGTTGTGTTTCACCTGTATCTCATCAATGTCTATTTGAGTCTCTCGAGCCTCCTCAAGCTCGACGACACTCCCACTGTTTTCTTGCAAGAGAAACTCTTTGTCTAGAAACACAGCATGCCTTGAAACAAACACCTTTTGTTCCACAGGATGATAGAATTGGTAAC
Source organism: Wurfbainia villosa (assembly GCA_025175895.1). Taxonomy (NCBI): domain Eukaryota; kingdom Viridiplantae; phylum Streptophyta; class Magnoliopsida; order Zingiberales; family Zingiberaceae; genus Wurfbainia; species Wurfbainia villosa. The sequence continues at coordinate 35,312,710 of CM046009.1, read as the reverse complement.
CCCTTGTTTCCTTAGGGTATCCAATAAATAGACATTTATCAGACTTAGCATCCAGTTTGTCTGATACAGTCAGCTTCACATAAGCAGGACAACCCCATATCTTCAAGTAAGATACATGAGGTTTCTTACTATTCCATATCTCATATGGAGTAGTTGAGACTACCTTGGTAGGCATTCTGTTTAACAAGTAAACAGTTGTCTGAAGTGCATAACCCCAAAAGGACTTGGGAAGAGTTGCATGATTCATCATTGACCTGACCATGTCCAACAAGGTCCGGTTACGCCTCTCAGATACACCATTATTCTGTGGTGTATAGGGCGGAGTCCATTGAGACAATATGCCATTGTCTCTAAGATAATCAAGAAACTCTTGACTTAAGTATTCACCACCTCGATCCGATCGAAGTATTTTAATACTCTTGTCATGTTGTTTCTCCACTTCATTTCTGAATTCTTTGAACCTTTCAAAGGCTTCAGACTTGTGTTTCATCAAGAACACATACCCAAACCGTGAGTGATCATCGGTGAAGGTAATGAAGTAGCTATAGCCTCCTAATGCTTGAGTTGACATAGGTCCACATACATCAGTATGTATTAGACCTAGTAACTCTCCCACTCGTTCACCTTTTCCCGTAAAAGGTAACTTAGTCATCTTGCCTTTTAAGCATGATTCGCATGTATCGTATGAATCCAATTCAAACGATTCCAGAATTCCACATCGGTGTAATTCGGACATGCGTTTCTTGCTTACATGGCCAAGACAACAATGCCACATGTAGGAGTCTATTTGATTATCCTTTCGAGCACTCTTGTTGCTCACTTCGATATTGCAAATGTCACTGGATACGTCCAACGTATAAACACCATTGCTTAAAGTTCCAGTCCCATAAAGAACCCCATTCAAAGTTATGTAACAACAATTGTTACTAAATGTCAAATGGAAACCATTTCTATTTAAACAAGAAATAGAAATGATGTTCTTTATCAACAAAGGAATATAAAAGCAATTGTCCAGTTCTAAGACAAGTCCTGCAGGGAGTTTCAACAAATACGTTCCGATGGTGAGTGCAGCAACCTTTGCTTCATTCCCAACACGTAAATTTGACTCTCCCTTGACGAGTCTTCTTCTATTCCTTAGCCCATGTATGTCATTACATATATTTGAGCCACACCCAGTATCCAATACCCAAGTGTCTAAGGAAATAGAATGACAATCAATAAAGAAGATTTCTGAAGAAGATGGGGCATCCGATGCCTTATTCTTCATCACGGACTCAAGATAAATCTTGCACTTTCTTCGCAAATGGCTCTCCTTGCCATAATGATGGCAAGTTTCCTTTTGTGCTAGTTTTACCTTCTTAGCCTTTCTCTTCTTTCCCTTCTGCTGCTCCTTTGACTTCCTCTTAGAACCTTTTTTCGAGGAATCAACTAACAGCACTGTCCCCTGCTCATGCTTCTCAGAAGACTCCATAGTCTTCAGCATATTGAGCAGTACCACAGATGAACCTCCTAGCATCTCAGAGGTGAAGAGGAGCTTTGAGACTTCGAACCTTTCGAATCTCACTTGCTCATCAACCAACTCACAAAGATGAAGGACTACGATATGAGCATCCATATGCTCATGTTGTTTTCGTAGCTTGGGTTCCATCGTGGCTAGCATGATGCAACTCATTTTTTCAGAATCACTCACATGTTTCTGATAGGCCAACAATTGGTCCAGAGTTGCATCGTCACTAGGACGGGCGGGAAGAGACGCTTCGAGGACATACGCAAGCTTTTCCACCTTGAGAACAATTCTCAAGTTTCTAAGCTAGTCCAAGAAGTTCGGCCCAGTCAATTTATTTGAATCCAAAATGGAACGCAAATTCAAACACATCATGATCAATATATTAACTTAGAAATACAAAACGAGCATATATGAGAAAGATGATTTTAAAATGCATCAATATACATTTATAAATCCCATTCATTTTTCGAATTTCAAAAAACCCTTAAAATCACTTCGAGATCGTAGGTCCATCTCGAATGTGATATCCATCATAGATAAGAACAACCTTGGAGTGAGTCCAACAAGCCATTCTTAGCTATGATGGTGGGTATCAAGTATACCGATTACATATCATGTATATGTAACTATCACAATGTGCTATCAACTAATTGAATGTTTACACATACATTGGGTTGTTAACACATTAACAAGTATGCATCATATGCATAGCACCCAACTTCACCTCTCTTCACATCGACCTTGGAGTGAGTCCAACAAATCGATGCTCCAAGTTAAAGCCGACCCATTAATCGCGAAATAGTTTTAATATGGTTAGAGCGCATTCAACCAATTAGCGGGCTTGGAGTGAGTCCAACAACCCAAACTAACGATTGACCTCGACTCTTACCATATTAGAGTTAAACTATTCCAATGATTTGAACATGTTCAGTTCGAGAGGGCTTGGAGTGAGTCCAACAACCCAAACAAGAAACAGAACTCTGGTTCAAACCATATTAATGGAAGGTGTAGGCTTTAATATTGAGTTAGGGTTTTATGTCTCATCCTCTTTGCATGCAAATAACTATTATCTACATGGCATACATGGCATACATCTACATGTCACGACACGCATGGCATAATGTTATGCATCTAATGCAATTACATGGCATACAATTATGTCATGTATATATTTCCTTATATGTCATAACTATTTATGGAAATAAAATATGTTTAAGATTTGATTCTCCAAATCAAATCATAATTAAATTAGGAAACAAATTTCCAAATCTAATCACATATTTTATTCATGGAATTATTTGATTAAGGAAAATCTATTTAGGAAACCAATTTCCTAAATCTTTAAAACTACTTATGGAAATTAAATATTTTAAGATTTGATTTCCCAAATCAAATCATGATTAAATTAGGAAACAAATTTCCAGAATCTAATCAAATATTTTATTTATGGAAAATATAAATTTCCATAAATACTTCCAACTTTCCAAAAGTGGAAGATTTCCATAAATACTTCTAGACTTTCCAAAATTGAAAAATTTCCATAAATACTTCTAAATTTCCAAAATTTAGAAAACTTCCAGAAATACATTATGACTATCGCAAAACCATTTTTACGATTATGTCGAAACACAACCTGGCTCGATACCATCAAGTTGGGTTTCCGATCATGCATGTGTGTGTTCGATCATGTTTCGTAAACATGAGCACAGCGGAAGCAATAAAAATAATAAATACTCCTATTTATTACAACACATACAACACACGCATGCTTTTACAACAAGTGTAGACATAACCGTAAATTAAAATTGCAATAAAAGGAAATTAAACTACGTTATACCTTCCGTATGACGTGTAGCGGGAACGGCATCAACCGGAACGATTCTCGTAAGAATCGTCTCTATCCGTATCCACGCCGAGCTCCTCGGGATGACTTCGCCAAGCCACGAGCTTCGTCTTCGTACGGGTTACTAGCCTCGTGTTGAAGACGACGTGATCGAGAGATGATCACGGTCCGAATCCAAATTCGGACCTAAAAACAAGTCCTCAAGACTTGCTTCTCCGGAGAGGTATTCGTCAACCAATTGACGAATCCTTCGTCCTCCACCTCAGAGGATTACCGGAGATCAAATCCCCGGTATGTTAGCCGCTGTCGGAGCGCTAACCGTCGTCCAAACGACGCTCCGACGAGAGGAGAAGAAGCTGTCCAGAAAACTGGACAGCTTGGTGGAGGAGATAGGCGCCGGCCAAAACAAGGAGACAAAAGCTCACCTTGATGCCGAACCTATAGGAGATCACCGGAGGGTCGCCGGAGGTTCACCGGCTGGAGCTTGGACGCCGGCAAGGGTCTTGGACGGCGGCACAAGGCTGGGCGGCGGCTGCTCTTGAGTTGGCGCCGAAAACTCCTCCAAGGAGTGGGCGGCAACACAAAGGGGGGCTAGGGTTTGGATTAATTAGGTTTTAACAATCCCTTAAGCCCACTTTTATAGAGAACTAATTCTCTTAATGGTTAATGGATCATATCCATAAAGCCCGTTAACCCGCTCCATTAAGATAAGTTAAAATAAACCAAACCATGATGGTTTATTTTAAGTTAAAACGAACCGAATCAACTTTTGGTTCATTCGTTTAAAATAAACCAAACCCTTTGGTTTATTCTTATCCATTGGATTAGAACCAAACCATTTTGGTCCATCCATTACGTCTTCATAAGACGCGCCCATCCACGCTTCCATTGCATCAAAACAATTTCATGCTCGCTTTATGTTTGGTCCAACCAAACATAGTTTCTCTGGCGAGAATCCCATTCTCAAGCTCGTTTAAATCCTTTGGATTACACTCGCGTGTGACCAAATAGGTTCTCGGTTTATGTTGGCCGTCTATAATTAACCATTAATTATAGAGCGATCATGAGTGGCACCTAGTAGTACATCATGATCCCCAATTAACAGAAAGATCAGCAGTTGATCGTAACTATTTACGAAACCCTTCAAGAGCTCGAATGAATCGTGCCCCATTCCCTTCACTCATCTTATACCCACTTGGTTCAGGACATGGTCTATTGTGTCAGTCCCACTAGGTCGACTACGTCACACCTAGCCCAAGTATCATTTCCTCCTCACGGATTCTAGTTACTCCACATGTATCGAAGAGTACCTTACTCTAAACATGTATTGCTTTCAAAGACTTTAGTAACAATCCGACGAGAGGCCATGGGTATACATCTCCTCGCAAGGAGTGGTGAATCCTTTATAGGCTATTCAAACACCTTCGATCACTTCGACTTATACCCAATCATCCCGGGTCCACATCTCCTTAGAGATGTTTGCTTAAGATGTCAAAGCATAAGTCTCCATGATCAAGATGACTTGAATACCGCAAGTCAAAGGAACATCGCACTTAAGCCACAAGAAGAACTTCATTGACATATCTATATATGCAGAGAACCATATGAAGTCTTACTGGTCACTCAATGAACTAGTTACCATAACTAGCATCCACGATTAACTCGGACATCACAATGTCTCGGCCCGGTGAGAATCGGTGCTTGGATACACCAAGGAGTATACCTCGTGCTAGTCTCGACAGAATTGATGGTGTCCAAATCCATCAATTCATCGACTAGGGATAATTCCGATACATCACAATTACACATGTAGAGATACTCACTAGTTGTGATCCAATCACAAATTCTCTCATGCTGTGAATCGTATCATGGACATTCAGTAAATGAGTTTAAGATCCAATCAAATACATTAAACATGTATACTCAAATAGTGAATCTTCATTTATCATATAAATGGTTCATACATAAGGCGATTGCCTTAGGACATCTCTCATATATTACTAACAGTATGAACGAAGCAGAGCACTTACTCGGAGGGTAAAGAAGAATCGTGTGAGGAAAGGAAGAACAGGGTCGCCGCAACACCGCCGATGAGAATCACGGGAGAAGAAGAACAGGCTGGATTACCAAGCACACTAACCGATACCTAAAATAAGAAGGCGAGGGTTTATATAGGGTTTTTCGCGACGATTCAGCTGCACAGAAGGAGAAGGAGAAGCGGAGCCCATGGGCCCAGTGGGCCTCCTTCAATATACTGGGGGGAGTTATAGGGGAACGGATGGATTTAAGCCGAAGAAATGAAGAATAGGTCAGAAACTTTATGTACATTGGAAAGTCAAGCTTATAACTTCGCTTGACTAATTTTCGGGGTTGACTAATGATACTACTGGTACCTTCTTTACATAATCCCCGATAGAGGGGTTAGCGGGTGACCTAAGATCCGGTCCAGAATATACGGCTCAGCTAAGAAAGGAAAGGAAGATTGGCACGGGCGAATATTGAGAGCCATTGGCACGGGCGAACCTCAGAAGCCATTGACACGGGCGAATATTGAGAGTCATTGGCACGGGCGAATATTGAGAGCCATTGGCACGGGCGAACCTCAGAAGCCATTGGCACGGGCGAACCTCAGAAGCCATTGGCACGGGCGAATATTGAGAGCCATTGGTACGAGAGAGGTAATGAAAGCAATTGATACGGCAAAGGAGAGGCGGAGGGCACTTCGCCAAGAAGCCAGCACAATCTGATCCCTACAAAGGGAAGTTGGGCACGGGAAGGAGAGGAATTGGTTCGGGTTGATGAGGAACCCTAGGGCTAGGGCGCTCGTGGGCTATAGACCTAAAACTAGCTTCCCTCAACACGGAAGGTTGAGGGAGATAGTCTGGCCTAGTGGCTCGAAAAGTGGAGGGAAAGGGTGTTAAGCAACGGCTTGGGAGGCCCCACATAATATTCTAAAGAGTCTCCACTCCTGATATCTGTAACAGAATTATTCTCCAGTGAAAGGTGGTGGCCACGTGTACGATGAAGATAACCCACGACGTTACGATGAAGGAAAAGAGGGGGGAGATAAAAGGGGAGGAAGCAGGAAAAGAAGGGGAGGCCGACAATTATTCCCAGCCAGCGAGAGAAGGGGACGCAAGAGGAGAGGAAAGAGGAGGACAACCGCTTCACCAGAGAAGAAGGATAGAGACCTGTCGTTGTTATATCTCTTGTATTTTTCTCGTCTGGTGAGATTATTGTAAAAGGTTTTTTCTCCTCCACCTTCGGAAACTCGCTTTCAGTAAAGGAGGACCTTCATAGTGAAAGTGCTTGGGCATCATCCCCGGTGAGAAAACTCACCTCAGTGGAGTAGGAATCCTTATTCCGAACCACGTTACATCTTGTGTCTGAGTATCAATTGCTGGTGCTGGTTTTTGCGTTTCATCTACTTCATCTTTTTACTCTTTACTGATTGCGGCCTGTGAGAACCCTCTGAGATCTCCATCCGTGCTTCACTGTATTGGAAAGGAGTGAATAGACTTCACCCGTCCGCATCAATGATGAAATTCCATCCACAACGAAAATGCGCTATTCACCCCCTCTAGCAGGTGCACATGTCCTAACAATGACTAGTTGGGTTAGGAGACCAGACAATCGACAAAAAGTCCAGCTGGGTCAAGCAGATCGGATAGCTAGTGGAAGCCCTGGTGAGTCATATCGGATGTCAAGAGTGGTAAGTCCGGCAGATAGTCGACAGATAAGCCTCGAGTAAAGATGTGAGGGCGAGTCCTCTGTAGGGGGACAAAGCTAGGTGTTGATTCGATGAAAAGTCCGCGTGGGACTTAGTAGTCGAGATTGAATAGTATTACTACTGGAAAAGGTCTTTAAAACAAGTGCTCAACTGGATCCGAGAACAACATTGAATCTACGTCGAAGTGCTGTCGAAATCTACTCTCATTCACCAAAGCAAAATCTCCACAACAAGGCGATCTTCCGACACTCCGAGCAAACTTCAACCATCTAATTAGTGTCGGTATAAGCTCTTGTATTGTTTACCTTCTTTTTCGCTTCTATACTTAACTTCAAAGAGTGGGTAGTATGTTACCCATCTCTAACATTTGTAAAAAGTGAAACCCTCCGAAGTCGAGAGTTCTCGAGTTAGAGGGCATTTAGTGATTGCCCATTAGGTAGCTCTCGGAAAAATTACGAGCCTTGGAGTAGCAACCTAGTTAGGGTTGTGAACCAAGTAAAACAATTGTCTCATTTTCATTTCCGCTTCATACTCAATATTCTAAATTGTTTTATAAATTAAAATAAATTTTTTAAACTCTGAGATTCATCCCCTCTCTCGGAGAATCATGATCCTATAATTGGTATCAGAGCGGGGGCACTCCAAATTGGTGCAACCACCATCGTGAGCTTTAGAATAATTTAGAATAATTTTTATTGCTTTAGAATAGTTTAGAATAATTTTTATTGATTTAGAATAATTTTTATTACTTTAGAACATTTTAGAATATTTAAAATTCATTTTCTGCATTTTAGAATATTTAAAATTCATTTTTTGCATTTTAGAATATTTAAAAATCATTTTCTATATTTTAGATAATTTAAAATTCATTTTCTGAATTTTAGATATTTAAAATTCATTTTCTGCATTTTAGATAATTTAAAATTTATTTTTTGCATTTTAAAATATTTAAAATTTATTTTCTGCATTTTAGATTATGTAAAATTCATTTTTGTATTTTTAGAATACTTAAAATTCATTTTCTGCATTTTAGATAATTTAAAATTCATTTTCTGTATTTTAGAATACTTAAAATTTATTGTTTACATTTTTAGATATTTAAAATTCTTTTTTTGCATTTTAGATAATTTAAAATTCATTTTTTTGCAGTTTAGATAAATTAAAATTCATTTTCTACATTTTAGAATATTTAAAATTTATTTTCTATATTTTAGAATATTTAAAATTCATTTTCTGCATTTTAGAATATTTAAAATTCATTTTCTACATTTTAGAATATTTAAAATTCATTTTCTACTTTTTAGAATATTTTAAATTCATTTTCTGTATTTTAGAATATTTAAAAATCATTTTTTGCATTTTAGAATATTTAAATTTTATTTTTCTGTATTTTAGAATAATTAAAATAAATTGTCGGCACTTTAGATTAATTTATTTAATTTTCCGCACTTAGAAAAAAATTGATTTAATTTTCTTGCCTTAGAAAATATTTGATTTAATTTTCTGTACTTAGAAAATATTTGATTTAATTTTCTTGCCTTAGAAAATATTTAATTCAATTTTTTGCACTTAAAAATATTTTGTTAATAATATGGGATAAATATTAGCCCATATACGGAAACAAGGGTCCGACCTAATTGGAGGGCTATAAAAGAAGTTATGTTAGGGCAATGAGGGGGGAGTGCTTCTTTACTCAGGAGGAGATAGAAGGGTAGCCATTTTTTCTTCATCACGACCACACCTCTCTTCCATTTCTCGAGCCCCTTCCTTCTCCGAGATCCTCCGCCTCCTCGTCGTGGATTATTTATCTCCTCCACCAAGGTCGGCAGTGGTCTTCACTACTCCATCTACTCGCTCTACCACCAGTCGTCCCTTTGTTTTTGTCGCTTCCTCGATCTCTATTGCAAGCTCTGATTGTTCCACCGGACACCCCAGCAAATCCACCCATCGGAGATGGGATTTTCCCCTTTGATCGGTTGTCTCCTTCATCATCCCTATCCTGTCCAATGCCAATAGCTTTTTTCCCTTTGCCATTCCATACCATACTAATCGACTTCTACCTCACCTCGGTTGAAGAGGCTTCAGCTGGTGATCTTTTCAAGCCACCCATTTCTAGCCGACCATCCCCTCACAATCCCGGTTAGCGACCCTTACAATTTTGAACAGCTTCATCCGACCAATTCTAGCATCTTATCAGCCTCCCATAGAGTCCGAGCAATAGGAAAAGAGGGTTACATGTTAGGGGGTCTCGTTTTCCCTCTGGTTCTCATCAATACTAGACCATCTTTTTCCTCTCTTCGAGGATGACAACAAGGAGGGATTGTTGCACTCTTTCATTCATCCCTAGCTCCACCATCGCTTCCGTCACTGCTCTACAAGAACTCACCAAAGTAACGTTTGGCTCCCGAAGCTCCATTCCCGGTGCATGTCTCCTCCTCCCTGCAATTTTCTCACCATCGTGCTAATGGTCTTATTGCATGTTATAATTTTGTACTTCATGAGAAGGGTCAATCTCTTTTTCTTTACAATGTGATAATTAAGGGACATGGGAATAGTGATTTTCCCCCTGGTGCATTAACTGTCCTTTCTCGGATGAAACAACGTTACCCTCTAGTTACTTATAGAATTGAAGGTCTTGAACAAGTACCATGAAGGAAGAAGCATGTGAAAAAGTTCTTGTTGTATCAGAGAGTAAGAAGTCTCTGGCTTACAGAAAGAGAGTTGGGCATAGAGAATGGAGAACTATATTACAAAGGATGAGGGAAGCTCATCTTGTGGAAGAAATTCAAGCAGAGCTTATTCAAAACATGGAAGTTATGCACATAATGTTGATGCTAACAAAGCCATCCAATTATTCCTTCGAATGTGATCCTCCAACATACAACCTGTTTGGTATATCATGGGAAGTTTGCTACTTGCTTGTACCAATCTTTGGGATCCTCCCAATGGAAAGTCTCTCCATGGTTATGTCACAAGGAATGGCTTGGAGAAGGATTCATTCATTTTGGTCTCACTTATCTCAGTTTACATCTGATGTGGACGAGCAACGGAAATGAGATTATTGTTTGACGGCATGGAGGTCAAGTCTTATGGTCTTATCTAAGCACTCTCTCGCTAGCTCTTACATGTTTCCAACTACACGTGAGATAAGTTCTTTTCCTCTTCTTTTATGTTACTTTTATTGCATTTAATACATTTTCTTTCATTAATGTCTGGCATAACTTAAGCATCGAAGTGTCGTCGCTGGGTAGGCCGGTGACCGTTTAACCCGTGTTAACTTTTTTAGGATAAAATTTACTGATACGGTCGAATAGAACCCCTTCCTCAATGGTACTAGATCGAGGAGCAAAAAAATTCATATCGCATCAGTTAATAATGTCACACTTAGAGGGATACAACACCATTCACCCTCCTCTCTTCAACGGAGAGGACTTTTCCTACAGGAAAAGGCGAATGGAGTGCTACTTGAAGATCGACCTAGAGGTCTAGTTCTCAATTAGGAAAGGGTTCGTAGCTTCAGTAGACAACTCGGTTGAGTTGTTAGAATCGGAGAAATGGACTGCGGACATTAGAAAAAGAGCTCAAGTTGATTACAAGGCACTTAACATCTTGCAATGCAGACTTACCAAAGAAGAGCTTAATAGAGTAGGTCCATTTGAAAATTCTAAGGAATTATAGGAAAAGGTAATTGAACTGCATAAGGGTACAAATGACACTAAGATAGCTAAACATGACATGTTATTAAATAAACTATTTAATTGTAAAATGAATGAAAATGAAAATGCTAGTCAACTTCATACTAAAATTAAAGATATATTAAATGGATTACACTTAATAGGACACCAAATAGAAAATAGGGACATAATTAGGTATATGGTTAAGGCATTCCCGAGAAATGCCTTATGGGCATCGATTGTCGATGCTTATAAGATCTCTAGGGATCTTTCCACAATTAGGCTAGACAAACTATTTTGTGAACTTGAACTACACGAACAAGCTAACTCAGGTCAAACTGAGAATGGTATATCATTCGTGGCAGGTTCGACTAAAAAGAAAAGAAAAGTGAAGAGTGAGTCCGAAGATGAGTCGGAGTCGAAAACAAATGGAGAAGAGGATATCATAAATATGGTCCAGAAGATGTTCAATCGGGGGAAGAGATTTATGAAGAAAGATGTTAAAAAAGCCGTCGACAACAAATCGAGACCCTGATCGGAAGTGACGTGCTACAAATGCAATGGAAAGGGACACTACAAGTCGGAGTGTGCAAACCTCGCCGGAGAAGGAGAGTAGCGACCTTCGCTGTCACATTGCGTGTACTCTTTCTTGTATTGAGATTAAATTGTAAGAGGCTTTCTCCTCCGCCTTGGGAAGTCTCCTTTCTGGAAAGGAGGACGTTCATAGTGGAAAGTGCTTGGGCATTGTCCCTGGTGAGAGAGCTCACCTCCGTGGAGTAGGAATACTCATTCCGAACCACGTTACATCCTGTGTTCTAGTTTCCATTGCCGGTGTTGGTTTTGCGTTTCTTTACTTCATCTTCTCATCATTTTTACTATTGCGGCCTGTGAGAACCCCCAAAGCTTCCTTCGTGCCTTCGTCGCATCGAAAGGAGGTAAACACATTTTTTCCTCGCCACATCAGTTGGCGCCGTCTGTGGGAAACTTTGAGCTGGACATCGAGATGCAGCCGGAAGAGATACAACAGCCAGTTGCCTCCGCAGCGGAGGAACACCCCATTACCATCTTACCATCACAGTTGAAGGCTCTGTTGGATGACGCTGTTACGGAGGCCCTCGCTAGAGAAAGAAGAATGACCGGATATCTTCATCCTCATTCCGGAGAACCTTCTTCTCGAGGCCCACCCCCAGAAATGCCTCCTCCATCTCGTACAACCATTAATGTTGAAGTAGCGCCTGGAGAAGGACTTGGGGGGAGAGCCCCTCAGAATACTATACCCTTAACCCAGACTCGATGGGAAGAACAGGGTGAAAGTCGGTCGACCAGGCCTCCAGATGTCTATGAGCCCAGTCCTTTTACCATGGACATCCTCTCTGAAATCCCCCCGTCGTACTTCCGGAACCCCCAGGTAGATAAGTACGATGGCTCGACGGATCCTGAAGAGCATCTCTCGCAGTTCGATGGAGTGGCCTCGCTCCACTGTTATACCGATGCCCTCAAATGTCGAGTCTTCTGGACTACCTTAACCGGTTCGGCACAAAAATGGTTTAATACTCTGCCTCCGGGATCCATCACTTGTTTCGTTGATTTTCAGGGGATGTTTAGCCGGGAGTTCGCCAACTGAAAGGTGTATAAGCATGATGCCTCTATCTTGATGCACATCATGCAAGGGCTCTCGGAATCACTCAGAGAGTATCTTCACCGGTTTACCTCTGCAACTAGGGATATTCCTTCTACAAGATCAGAATCTTTCAGAGTCGCCATTCTGCACGGACTGAATGAAGGCCCCTTCCTCAATTCCCTTTTGAGACAACCTGCTAACAGCTATGAGGAGATGTTAAGTCGTGCGGAACAATTCATTCGCGAGGAGGAAGGACTACAAGTGCGGAGAGCTGAACGTGCTGCTGCAGCAGTTCCAGCCGAAAGAACTCGCCCCATCGCCCCTCAAGTACCCCCTCGTTGAGGTTATGTGCGACCCTTTCGACAGGAGGCTCCTAGGACTCGGCTATTGTTACAGGGCGCTCGCCCTGCGCCACCATTACAAATTATGGCCGCTGAGGCACCTCCTCTCGCCAGGACTTGGAAGGAGCGGGAGATGGAATTCTATGATCAACAAGGTCTACTACAATGACCCCGACCCTTAGGATACAAAGGGATACCACGTAACCCCCCCCCCCCCCCCGCCCCATTTTTTTGCCAATATCATATGGAGTATGGCCACGCTAGTGGCTGATGTTTCAAGCTACAAGAGGAGCTGGATCGCCTTCGAACCGCCTACCCACAATTGCGGTTTCAGATAGGAGGGCCAACACGGCGAGGGCAATGACCCAATACGGTTTGCCCAGGTCCGTATGATCAACAACCGTAAGTTACGTTCCCCCAAACACCGTCCCAGGAGGTTGTTTCTCAAGAGGGCCCGCCAGGTGAGGGCCCCTCATCCAATCTAAATAACGCTCCCACACGGGGGGTTATCCATGTTATAGCCGGAGGACCCACTGACAGGGACTCCAATCGGGCGCGGAAGTCATACGCCCGTCTCATGGAGAGTCTGGCCATTATCACCGACCAGACTGTACAAACTGCACCACCCATTTCATTCAGGCCAGAAGATCTTCAAGGTGTCCTACTGCCCCACACGGATGCCTTAGTTATTCGAATATCCCTAGCCAATTACGAAGTGGCTAGGGTGCTGGTTGACTCAGGAAGCTCTATCAATATCCTCTTTCAGGAGGCTTTCGGACAGATGCAGCTGGGAAATGCCTAGCTAGAAGATGTGGCTATACCCCTCTTTGGGTTTGTAGGGCATGTGGTCCACCCCACACGACAAATTTCGTTGCCCCTGACTCTGGGTGTAAAGCCCAGCCAAAAAACCAGTATCATACCTTTCCTCATCGTGGATGCTCCGTCTACTTATAATGCTATTCTTGGTCGTCCTTTCCTTACTATCTTTTAGGCGGTGGCTTTCCCGTACCACCAGAAGTTGAAATTCCCAGTTGGACCGTTGGTGGGAGAAGTCCGAGGGGAATAGAAGGCCGCCCGAAGTTGTTATGTACAAATGGTTCGGGATGACCAGAAGAAGGCCCAAATCGATGATCTCAAAGGGAAAGCTATCATCATTTCTGATGTCTGCGTCTTGGAAGAATCCCCCCCAAAGCAGACAAAATAGAGGAAGGAGAGCTGGTGGAAATAGCTCCAAGAAAGGCCACACGGGTGGCACAGCAGCTGGAGGCCAAGGAGGAGTTGGTGGCCTGTCTGCGGGAGAATGAAGACATCTTTGTGGGAGATGTGAATGATCTCACAGGGATTAACCCCCGTGTGGCTGAACACCATCTCAACATAACCAGAGGAGCTCGACCCATCCAACAGAAGTGGTGACACTTTGGACCTGAGAAGGACAAGGTCATAGCTGAAGAAGAGGACAAATTGTTAAAGGCGGGTCATGTAAAGAAAATCCAATTTCCTGAGTGGGTTTCCAATGTAGTCTTGGTCCCCAAGCCTTCAGTGAAGGATGTGTATCGATTTTCGTGATTTGAATAAAGTGTGCCCTAAAGACTGCTACCCCTTGTCTCGTATTGATCAGTTGGTAGATTCCACTATAGGGTATGAAGTGGTGTCCTTGATGGATGCATACCAAGGATACCATCAAATACCCTTGGCTAAAGAAGATCAAAAGAGGGTTAGCTTTGTGATGGCAGGAGGGTTGTACGCTTATGTGGTAATGACCTTCGGTTTAAAGAACACAGGGGCCACCTATCAACGCCTCATGGACAAGATTTTTGTGGAGCAGAAAGGAAAAAATGTGGAAGTTTACGTGGATGACATCCTGGTCAAATCGAAAACCACTCGGGACTTGGTCAAGGATTTAAATGAAACCTTCGCCACACTTAGACGGTATAATATGAAGCTGAACCCTAAAAAATGCCTGTTCGAGGTAAAAAGCGACAAATTCTTGGGGTATATAGTCACTGAGAAAGGGTTGCAGGCTAACCCCGAGAAGGTGCAAGTACTGTGCAACATGAAGTCACCCACTAACTTGCGAGAGACCTAGAAGTTGGTGGGTAGGATTGTTTCCTTATCTCGATTTATAGCCAGATCGGCGGACAAAGGGCTACCTTTCTTCAAGATTTTGCGTAAAGCTACCAAATTTCAGTGGGACGATCAATGCGAGCAGGCTTTCTAGGAGTTGAAGAAATATTTGGTTGGGCTCCCACTGTTAGCCAAACCAATGGCCGACGAACCGTTATGGATGTATTTGGTCATCTCAGAGGGAGCTATTAGTTCGGTTTTGTTGAAACAAGAAGGCTCTCACCAACAGCCTATTTATTATACCAGCCACATTCTGAAGGGGGCTGAATTCCGTTATACAGAGTTAGAGAAGCTGGCATATATTCTAGTTCTAACCGCCCGCAAATTGAGGCTGCACTTTCTGGCTCATCCCATCACTGTTCTAACTCACAGTGAACTAGGCAAGGTCGTCACTAAGCCCAACTTCTTCGGAAGATTGGCCAAATGGGTGGTGGAGTTAAGTGAATATGATATTCACTACCAACCCCGAACCGTTATCAAGGCCCAGGCGCTCGCTGACTTTCTAGCAGAGGTACCTTGTGGCTCGGAAGATGGTTTGTCAACAAAAGAGGAAGAATCTGATGCATGGAACATATTCGTAGATGGTTCTTCAGGATCTACGCGTAGCGGCATCGGTGTTTTGTTAATTTCCTCTGATAAAGAGGAGACCCGCATAGCCGTACATATGAGATATCGGGCATCCAATAATGAGGTGGAGTATGAAGCCATTCTAGCATGATTGCAGGCTACTAAGGCAGTAGGAGCTTCTTCAATTATAATCCATTCGGATTCCCAACTGGTGATATCACAACTTCAAGATTCTTTCGTGGTTTGGGAGGAAAGGCTGCACAAGTATTTGAAAGCTTTTGAGAAAGAAAAAGTTCAGTTTCAGCAAGTCCTCTTGAAGCAAATTCCACGGGAGAATAACGAGAAGGCAGATGAATTGGCTCGGGTGGCTAGCGCTATGGAAGGAGTGAAATCATTGGAAACGGTTCATGTGGAAATCCATACTTCCCTAGCGATATGCAATGTGGAGGAAGCGGTGCCCGAACCAGACCCAATCCCTGATTGGAGGATCGACATTATAGCTTATTTACAGCATGGAAAGATTCCTGAAGAAAAAGGAGCAGCGTTTGCTTTAATGTGCAGAGCCAGACGATTTACCATCGTAAACAGAGACTTATATAAGACATCTTTCGGATGACCCTTATTGAAATATTTAGGAAGCGAGGATGCTGAATGGGTACTCTGGGAGATTCACGAAGGCTGTTGCAGTATCCATCTGGGGGAGAGCTTTAGCAAGGAAGGCCTTGTTAGCAGGGTATTTTTGGCCTACTCTCCAATAAGATGCTGCTCATATAGTGCAAACTTGCCCAGCTTGCCAAAAGCATAGCAACCGGTCCGAACGGGCGATTGAGTTAATGAAAGCTATGGTCGCTTCATGTCCTTTTGATCAATGGGGAATGGATATAGTGGGTCCGATGCCAGTGGCACCTTTACAGAAGAAATTTTTATTGGTAGCTGTAGATTACTTCTCCAAGTGGGTGGAAGCAGAGCCCCTTACCAAAATTACCGAGAATGTTGTAATACAATTCTTATGGAAGAATATTGTCTGTCGATATGGTATTCCTCGGATGATAGTTAGTGATAATGGACGTCAGTTCTAGGGCAAAAAGATTAAAGAATGGTGCCAAAGTCTCAACATTCAACAAGCTTTCACTTCAGTAACCCACCCTCAAGCTAACGGTCAAGTTGAAGTCACTAATAGAATTCTCATTCAAGGGTTGAAGACTAAATTGGGCACTCAGAGAGGGAATTGGGTGGAAGAATTGCCCGGAATCTTGTGGACCTACCGAACCACACCAAAAACTGCAACGGGAGACTCTCCTTTCAGTTTAGTATATGGGACGAAAGTTGTTATTCCGGTCGAGGCTCTTTTAAGTAGCGCCAGAGTAGAAATGTACGAGCCGGAGCAGAACCAAGTTATTTGAAGCACTGAGTTGGACTTGGTGGAAGAAAAGCGGGAGGTGGCACGGAGGCGAGCGGAGTTTTACAAGCGGAGAGTGCAGCAAGCCTTTAATAAGAAGGTGATGCCTCAAAGATTTCAGAAGGGGGATTTGGTTTTGTGTAAAGTTAATCCCGTGGGAGATCCTGGAAAGTTAGCTCCAAACTGGGAAGGGCCCTATGAAGTGACGCATCGTGTAGCTGGGTCGGCATATTATTTAAAGGACGATCAGGGCAAGGAATTTTCCCGACCATGGAACACTATTCACTTGAAACCTTTCTACACTGTATAAGAAATGATGGATAAGAGAAGAGGCGTTGGAGAGTCCTCGAGGGGATGTACTTGATAATTTATTGTGTTCATTCAATATATAACACATATGAGTTTGATTGATTCACAATGATACCGTAGTTCTTATAGCGAATTCTGAAGAAGAAAAGAAGATAACAAAGGGACTACATCCCGAAATAATACATCAGGTTATAACCTAAACCGTTCGGGAGGATAGCGCCGAAAGTCGGCTTCCCAATTTAAAGAAAAAGTGAGGTAGTTTACGGGCGGAAGTCCTTGGTGAGCGTATTGGCGAACTACCTCATTAAACCCATCTTGATAAGTGGCGCGTAGCAGGATGGTTAGTCGTTCCTGGCGGTTCGGATGGTCAGGGCTTCGATCCCGATGAAGCCTACGACATTTCTCTTGTTGCTCTTGAAGAGTTCGGCGTATGTCAACATAGCGTCGGGATACTTCCATAATAGCATCGGCTAGGATGGAAATATCATCGGCTCAGGAGGATTGATCTTGCTAGATAAGGGTTGTCATGTCCATCATATTCTGGCACATCAAGGCCGAAATTCCCTCCACCGCCTCGGAGTAAGATCTGGTGTGGGTAAGCTCAGTGCCTAGCCTCTGGAAGGAGGTTTCCTGCCTGCGTATACGAGCATGAGCATGCGCCCTAGAAGTTATGAGGGAGGAGTTTTCTTGTACCTCCTTGCACAGGCGGGTGTAGAGGTTCTCTATTTTATCCTCCGCCTTCTAATGCTGAACCCGAAGACGGGCGATGGTATCTGAATCCCATTGCTTCCCTTGAAGGAGTTTCGCTACCTGATTTCGAAGACTTATCAATTCTTGAGAGGATGGAGACTCCTGGTCAGGATGTGCCGGCTGAATGTTTCGCGGGAGTGAAGATGGTTCCGGGCTAGCTCGCTGTTGTTCTTGTAATGCCGCTCTCATATCGGCATCTTTTTGAAGTTGATGGCGAGCCTCTGTCAGTTGCTCCTGACATTGTTGCAGTTGTTGAGACAGGAGGTGCTCCCGATGTAAAGCAGCCGTCAAATCCTCCCTTTGTTGTTGTTCCAACTTTAGATATTGAGCTCGATATTGTTGGAGGGAATGATCTAGCTCTTGATAGTTGGTCAGGGCCTGTACGTCGATTGTTGAGAAGAAATCATACAGTAAGAAAAGTTAAAGAAGTTGGTTAAAGAAACATACCAACTCTAGAGCATGGTGCAAGCCTTCCATTCTGGGAGCCAGTTCTTCTAAATTTAATATTCGAAGACTCCGAGGGGAAAGGGAAGAAGAAGGGGCGAATGATACTGAAGGTGGGGGTTCACTAATTAGAGGAAGAAAGGGAGTGGTAGCCATAGTTTGAAGCGGGGGTTCGAAGGGGAGAGAAGGAGGAACACTGGCCTGAAGGTTCACAGGGGGCGAAGTTGGGGGCAAAGAATCGGGAGCAGGAGGAGGAGAGTGCGCCACGGTTGGCGGTGATGTGGGCACATCAGAAGTTGCGAAAGGGAAGTGATTTGGCGAAGAATCTGGAGAGGATGATATGATGAGCATAGGGCTGGAGGAGCCTTCGTTGGGAAGGCGAGAAGTAGAAGGAGGTGGGCTGGAGCCCATAGGAGGTGAAGAGTTCTTCAGTTAAAGGGCGGAAGGGGAAATAGGCAATGGGAAGATATCAATTACCATGGGGTCGAAGATGGAAGCGTGTTTCGGAGAAAATGAAGGTAGGGATGCACAAGTATCTGCAGTTGAATGGCATGGGCGCACGATCTCCCCCGAATCATCTTCAGGTTGTGATGAGGGAGGAGGCGACGCCTGCATACCCGAGGCAGAGTGGAAGGAAAGGGGAGAGTTTGGGTTTATCGGTTGCCTAGGGGAGGAGGATGGGATGATTATGGCAGTTTCGCGCAAAGTGGACATAGCAAGGGTTTCAGACGGAGGTGGAAGAGAAGGTAGAGATGTGATAAGGGGGACGGTGGTAGGTGGGGCCGAAGACGAAGATGAAGATGGTGTCTGACCATCACCCCGAGGGACCCGTGGGTAACGGCTTACTATTTCACAGAAGAAGGAGGAATGCATCCTGTCCGTGGGAGAAGGAAGGAAAAAGCTACAGGGGATGATTGGGGAAGCTGGAAGATGGCGGCGGAAAGAAGAACAGATGCAGGAAAGGAAGACGAGAAGGTGGAAGGGATGAAGGTAACTAAAGAGTGGAAGATGAAGCATCCCCTATAAAAGGAGAAAGAAATGGGCTGATAATGGCTATTGGGCTCCTAATTAGTAGAAAAGGAGGCCATAAGCAGAAGAGTAACGGAGATTTATTTCTTTGATGGCCCGCTATATAGTAAAACCCTTGTTTTCAATAGAGGGGATGGATGAGGGTGTGCTCTTCAGGACGAAAGGAGGAAGAGTAGCGGTGGAAAAGCAGCTCACTTTTTATGCTGAAGGCCTCTGGGAAAATATATATATTATTTTATCCCCGTGTGGTGGTGGAACGGAAGAACTGAGATTTCCTCAGTTATATATATCATTTTTATCCCCGCGAAGCGGAAGAAGTTGAAGTCATTATTATTTTATCTCTGTGTGGTGGCAGAATGGAAGAACTGAGATCTTCTCAGTTATATATCATTTTTATCCCCGCGAAGCGGAAGAAGTTGAACATATTATTCAACTTTATATTTTTTTTATCCTTGTGTGGTGGTGGAACGGAAGAACTGAGATTTTCTTCAGTTATATATATCATTTTTATCCCCGCGAAGCGGAAGAAGCTGAAGTCATTATTATTTTATCCCCGTGTGGTGGTGGAACGAAATAACTGAGATTTCTTCAGTTATATATATCATTTTTATCCCCCGCGAAGCGGAAGAAGCTGAAGTCATTATTATTTTATCCCCGTGTGGTAGCGGAATGGAAGAACTGAGATCTTCTCAGTTATATATCATTTTTATCCCCGCGAAGCGGAAGAAGTTGAACATATTATTCAAATTTATATTATTTTATCCCCGTGTGGTGGTGGAACGGAAGAACTGAGATTTTCTCAGTTATATATCATTTTTATCGCCGTGAAGCAGAAGAAGTTGAACATATTATTCAACTTTATAGTATTTTATCCCCGTGTGGTGGTGGAATGGAAGAACTGAGATCTTCTCAGTTATATATTATTTTTATCCTCGTGAAGCGGAAGAAGCTGAAGTCATTATTATTTTATCCCCGTGTGGTGGTGGAATGGAAGAATTGGGATTTCTTCAGTTATATATATCATTTTTATCCCCACGAAGCGGAAGAAGCTGAAGTCATTATTATTTTATCCCCGTGTGGTGGCGGAACGGAAGAACTGAGATCTCCTCAGTTATATATCATTTTTATCCCCGCGAAGCGGAAGAAGTTGAACATATTATTCAACTTTATATTATTTTATCCCCGTGTGATGGTGGAACGGAAGAATTGAGATTTCTTTAGTTATATATATCATTTTTATCCTCGCGAAGTGGAAGAAGTTGAACATATTATTCAACTTTATATTATTTTATACCCGTGTGGTGGCGGAACGGAAGAACTGAGATCTTCTCAGTTATATATCATTTTTATCCTCGCGAAGTGGAAGAAGTTGAACATATTATTCAACTTTATATTATTTTATCCCCGTGTGGTGGTGGAACGGAAGAACTGAGATTTCCTCAGTTATATATCATTTTTATCCCCGCAAAGCGAAAGAAGTTGAAGTCCTTATTCAATTATATATTATTCTATCCCCTTATGGCTGTAGAGTAGTAAAGTTGGGTCATTTAGCGACTCTATATTATTATATTCCTAGCAGAAGCGTCGAAGTAGGCCTCAGCTATGTGTCATCTTATTTGGGTATGAGGAAGGTGAAATGGGGCATAACACAAGAAATGTTGGAAGAAGAAGACAAACGGAAAAAGTTCATTGCTTTAGAAAGATTACACATTCTAATTCTTCTTACAAGAAAAAAAATAAAAGACCCTTATATATGGGGTATTACAGTTCTTTATTAGGAGGAGCTGACGGAGCTTCTTTGCACAGCGGAGGTTGGCACATTAGTTGCCGAAATTAGGATTGCTGCAGGAAGATCTGCTTAGATAGTTCCTTCTGGGACCCTGCTAGCTGTTGACGCAAAGAGTAGTTGCTGGTGGAGACTTCCCTCAGCCGCTGCTGCAAATACCTCACATGTTCTTCCAGGTTAGCAATATAACATTGCTCGTCCACCCTTTCTTCAAAAGGAAAGGAATTGCTGCCATGTTCAGACATTTTGTCCATGGCTAAGGGAAAAGAGGGGAAAAGATGGATGTTATGCAGTCGGGGTTGGAGGTCCTTATAACGATGGAGGATGAGGGTGCATTTATTAATAGAAAAAGTAAGGATAATGAATGCTGGTAAAAAAGGAGAAACGTAACGACAGTAGGTGAAAAGTCATTGGTACAGTAATTGTAAGAAAAAAGGGTCCGAATCCCCGAGAGATGGTAAAAGAAAGTATGTTCAGGCCAGATTACAGTCTTTCTGATGATAGAAACCTTACTTCTATAGGAAAATGACAAAAACGAATACCAATTCCTTCATTTTTATTAGCATACTTAAAATGATTACATCATTTAAGCTATGAAGATTTTCTATGATTGCTCTTAACAGAAGAAGCATTAGAGGGCTCCTCAAGGGGGGAAGGTGCCAAGATGACCTTGTAGAGCTCGCCTTGAGCAGAAGGAATGACCGGTGGACCTTCATCAAGAGGAGGTGAATGGATCCTCGCGGGGGAAATTGGAAGAACTGGTGGACCTTCATCAAAAGGAGGTGGACGGATCCCCGTCGGGGAAACTGGAATGAAGGCTAAAGCCGGTGGAAGTGGGGGAAGTTCGACAGAGGCCCGGGGATCTCCCACTGTGTACTCCCATGTTAAGGGAGGGTTCCATACCCGATTGCGGAACGAAGGAAAGGGTGCTCGATAAGACCTCCCCACGGGAGGGGAGGGAGCTAGGGTGTGGGGCGGAAAAGGAAGGGGACGAAAGAATGAGGTCACTGTCAAGCGGGTTTCAGAATCTTTAGCGTCCCCGGAAAGCTAGTCCCACAGCTTAAAAGATTCAGAGTCTGAAGAAATCTCAATGGGGTGTCCTGTTGAAGCCATGGGAGTAAGATGGAAGGATGAAGACATGAAGGGTGATAATTTATAGTTGGGGGAAAGGAACTGCAGTAGTTCTCGGGAAGGGGAAGAAGGTTAAGAGACTGATATCGTAATGGCATCCGCATAGGTACTCCTCAAGATATCATTTCTGAAGCAGTGAGAAAGACAGTGAAGATCAACAGGCGAAAGTCATTTAATTTTTGACCGAGCCAAAATTGGGTCGGATATGAATAAGACCATCTGAGACCTTCTGAATAAGTTCCCAAACGAATAAGGTAATTGTGCTATGCGGCACGAGAAAAGAAACGTCAGCTTAAAAGGAGAAAAGCACAAAATTGGTTCGGGATTTCCGATCCACGAGAAGGCATGCAAGGAGGACAACTCAAAAGCTATGTTAACATAATTACTTTTTAGCACTAAGAAAAGAGTCATTACAAGGAATAGGATGTTGGAAGTTATAATTTAAATAGTTCGGGGGGACACTTGGCTAGTGCATCCACGGGATTTTAATAGCTAGTGTCCGTGCCAGGGGGCGGATATCCCCGTTCAACATTCAGAGCCGAAGATCCCTTAAAGCCTAGTATGAACAGGTCCACCCCCTTCTTGACATATCGCCCTTTCAGATCCGCTTCTTGTTCCTGCAGCTGGGACTAGCAGCTGGTTAGTTGAGCCTGACAGTTAGCCAGCTGGGTTTGACTTTCGATCAGCTGGGCCGCCAAGGCATCCTTCTCTGTGGCTACCTGTATGGCTTGCTGTCCCAGAGTTGAAAGGGCTTCAGAGTATTCTTTATGGAGGGTAGACTGTTGCTGGGCCGCTGCTCACAAAGCTTGAGGGAGAGCAGCCTCCATGGAGGAGAGTTCTTGGCACTTCTCTATGCAAGATTTCCTGGTGGCTTCCCAAGCTTGTCGTTCCAGTCGAAGCAATTGGCGTTCTTGCTGGAGCTGTTCGACAGCAGTTGAAGAATCGGCGACTTTAATGATGCGTCTCCGAGCTGCCCCTTATACTCTTTTAGTTCATGGGCGAGGATATCCACCTGATGTAATTCGCTATACTGGAAGAAAACTTGTTGTTTGAGGTCTTTATTCCTTCGCTGAAGCTCCTCCTTTTCGCTTTGGACCAGGACCAATTGTGTCATAGCATCTTCACATTGGCCCCTCAGGTCAGATTCCTTCGCCTCTCTCTTGTTCAACTGCCGAACGAGTTTTTTCTGCTGCGCTAGAGAGGCGAAGTGGCGTGCCTCTACGCTGGACTGGAATTGAGCCAGTTGAACTACCATTTTGCTGTATTGGGTTGAGTCCTAGAAGAAAGGAAGCACCATCAGTATATGCTGACACATAGAGATACGTATAGTAAAGATGAGAAGGGGACAGCAAATACCTCAGCCAGCAATTTGCCTACTTGTTCGCAGGGACCTTGCACGCCTGATTGATTAAAAAATTTCACCTCCGAAGGGTTATGAATCTGCAGCAGAGATCCCAATGTAGCCCTTGAGGGGGTCGGAATAGGAAGATCCTCTCCTTCGGAGGGAAGCGCAGGTCCGACGTGCTGAAGAGGGGCGGGAGAAGTAAGCATGTCGGAGGGGATAGGAGCAGAGATGGACTCGGTACGGGAAGGCAAAGGAGAATCATATGCAGAGGGGGATGAATTGGGAGAATGGGAAGGAGAGTCCCTTCTGTGGGGAGATGAAGATGGGACGGATAAGGTAATATCTTTTCTCCTCGGTTCGTAGAGGGTTAAGGATCGCGAACCAGGTTGACCGGAAGAGGAAGGGGGAAGAGCAGATGAACTCGGGGCTCCTTTCTTAACGAGTCACAGTTTCTTCCGAGGAGAAGGAGCTGCCAGTGATTTACCCCTCTTGGTTGAGGCCTTCTTCTTCTTGGCAGCCTCAATCGCCTCTCCTTCTACCAAAGCATCCTGCATTAGATTATCTGCAAAATGTATTGGTGAGAAAGATGAATAATGCAGGAAGAAAGTTATATTAAAAGGAAAGTATCATCCTACCTACAGCAACTGAGGTCGTCGAAGGGAGGGGGGATAGTCCGAAGTGGCTCAAAAGGGGAGTTTTTATCAAGTGATTCGAATAGTAATGTGACTCTCCCAATATTCTATACACTTCCAAGAAAGGACATTGGGTCCTCATTTCCCGGAAGGAAGGCAGTTCGGGAAGTTCCACCTTCCAGGTATCGGAGTAAGGTAAAGATGTTGGAAGTTGTACAAAGAAGTACAATTCTTCCCATCCCTTATGGGAAGTAGGCATGTTCACTAGGAATTGGCAGTCTGGACGGCTGGACAGATAAAAAAGGCCTGCCTTGGAAGATTTCAGTTGAAAGAAGCAATGGAATATTTCAGGGGTTAAAGGGAGGTTTAGATGTTGAAACACTATAGAGGCCCCCGACAAAATCCGAAAGGAATTGGGGGTGAATTGGTTCAGGGGTAGTCCATAAAAGTCTAAAATATCTAAATAGATGGAAGATGCTGGTAGGGACAGGCCGTTAAGAAACTGTTCGGAGAAGAAGCAAGTTAGACCAGGAGGAGGACGATTTGGTCGGTGCATCTTGGTCGTAAAGCAGCATTTTAGTGAAGGGTCTATATGTAGGGAAATCTCGTATGCCAAATGGCATATGCGCAACGGAAAATAGGATCCCTTCCAAGTGATCCATGCGAAAGCAAACTCGTATAAAATAAATTTCTCTAAACCAAACCTATCTTATAGGAGAGGATTACCTTTGTTGCGTGCCCTTGTTAATCCCGCTTTTCCTTTCGGTTTGTTGGACCTTTAGCACGTTCAAGTGTCCGTGCCTCTATACGTATCCACACGAGCACGCTCTTGTCTCACAAAAGGAAAACTAGAAGAGCTCTCCTTTACTTCTTGCTAGAGAAGTCCCTAAAGGAGAGGAAGAGAGGGAAAAGGAGAAAGGAAGAAGAAGACTCCTCTTCTTGCTAGCCTACACTCACAAACCCACACAACCAAAGCTTCCACCAAGCTTTCTCACAACCACAACAACAATTGCTTTGGCCGGCCACTTCATGGGGTCTTTTATAGGGTTGGAAAAACCCTTTCACCTCCACACATTCAATGCAATCCATTGCATTGGGACACAAGTTTGGCCGGCCACTTAAGGAGACAAAACCATTTTGTTTCCTTCCACCTTAACTAGCTTAGGTGGATGCTTAGGTTGCATGCTAATGTGGCATGCTTATGTGGCATTCTTATGTGGCATTCATGCATGTTGAATTAATCTTATTAATTCAATTAAGCTTATGTTATCATATTGAATTAATCTTATTAATTCAATTAAGCTTATGTTATCATATTGAATTAATCTTATTAAATCAATAAGGTAACATATTGAATTAATCTCATTAAATCAATTAGCTAAAAATTCTCATTAAGCTTAAAGTCCAAAAACCATTTTGTACTTAAGCTTATTCCCATATTATTCTAGTCAAACTAGAATACTCTAATTCCTCTAATTATCATGCTCTTTGTGTGTGACCCTATAGGCTCTCATAACGTTGGCAGTGGATCTAAACTCTTTTAGATACACAAGCAATGAGCGGCATCTAGCAATACATCATTGCTACCCAAGTTCTGAGATAAGTCAAGATCCGACTAACCTTTCCGTGACTACTATAATATATGACCGTGTCCTTCTATCCGATATCGATTGATCAATGAGGCATAGACCGTGTCATCCTCGATCAATCTATGTGTTTCTTGATCCCTGAGTAAACTAACTCAAACAAATGAGCTCAATATCTCATATTGACTCATTCGAGCATGGCCATGCGTTTTAGTAGTTCTACTCAATCAAGGGGCCCACCGATATCACTCCCGTCATATGGAAGGGATAGATCCCATCTACATCACTCACATCCCTCCGCATAATTTGTTACATACCCAGTAATCGCCTTTATGGTCCACCCTGTTACGGGTGACGTTTGACGATACCAAAGTACATAACTCCTTAGGTAGGGAACCGTAGTGACTTCAGGTCTAAGGACTATTCATACCAATAGTCACATGAGAAAGTTTATGACACTCATATAACGATCCATGAAACTTTCTCATGGCGGGTCAGTTCAGTATATATTCTCCAATATATACCCATGTGTCAACTTGATATCATATATCCATGACTTGTGAGATCAAGTCATCAATTGACCTACATGCTAGTCTTTATGTATTAATATTGCCCTTGCATATTAATACTCGACTAGGAACATTTAGGAAAGTGTTCTCTACAGCCTCTCATAATCAATTCTGCCAATTGATGTGCTGTAGATAAGAACCTACTTTTCTAGGGCATTATTATATTTAAATTAGCTGACACAAGCAAGATGTAAATATAATAACCAATCCTTTGCCTTTATAGAATATGATACAAAATGTTCCCTATTCAACCATCACATGATTGGTTCTAGGGCTTTAACTAACAATCTCCCACTAGCACTAGTACCAATCACTATGATATCTAATACCTAGTGACCTAGTGTGACCATCATGCTTCCTCGTGCAAAGCCTTGGTCAATGGATCTGCGATGTTAGCTTCGGTACTCTGCATATCCTCACATCTCCTCTATCGATGATCTCTCGAATGAGATGGAAGCGCCGCAGTATGTGTTTGGTCCGCTGATGTGATCGAGGTTCCTTAGCCTGTGCAATAGCCCCATTGTTGTCACAATAGAGGTCTATTGGATCTGCAATGCTAGGAACTACCCCAAGTTCACTGATGAACTTGCGGAGCCAAACAGCCTCCTTTGCTGAATCAGATGCTGCAATATAATCGGCTTCTGTTGTATAATCAAGAATCGTGTCCGCCAACTCTTCCACCACCTCCACCATTCGAGCAAAACACGACGATTGCAGTGATCTATAGTCATCCTTGTCGCTTTGGAAGCTTGCATCGTAACCCTTTACGCTTAGCTCTCATTGCCTTCCAAATATCGTGAAATATTCTTTCGCTTCTTCGTAAGTACTTAAGAATATTTTTGATCGCTATCCGTTGACTTTCACCGGATCCGATCGTATCTACTCGTCATGCTCAAAGCATACGAGACGTCAGGACGAGTACAAAGCATGGCGTACATGATAGACCCTATAGCTGATGCATAAGGGATCTTATCCATGCGATCTCTCTCCTCCTTAGAAGAGGGACATTGAGTCTTCGAAAGACTCACACCATGTGATAAAGGCAGAAACCCTTTCTTAGAATTTTGCATAGCAAAATGATCTAGCACTTTATCAATGTATGTACTCTGACTTAGGCCAAGTAATCTTCTAGATCTATCTCTATAGATCTTGATGCCTAGAATATAGGCAGCTTCACCTAAGTCTTTCATCGAGAAACAATTACCTAACCACATCTTCACAGACTGGAGTGAGGGAATATCATTTCCGATGAGAAGTATGTCATCTACATACAAAACAAGAAATACAACTGTGCTCCCACTATTTCTCTTGTAGACACAAGGCTCATCTTCATTCTTGATGAAACCAAACTCTTTGATTGCATCATCGAATCGAAGATTCCAGCTTCGAGAGGCTTGCTTTAGTCCATAAATGGACCTTTGCAGTTTGCATACCTTTCCAGGATGCTTTGGATCTTCAAAACCCTCAGGTTGTGTCATGTACACATCCTCGAGTAGCTTTCCATTCAGAAAAGCGGTTTTGACATCCATCTGCCAGATCTCATAATCGTGGTAGGCTGCAATAGCAAGTATGATCCGAATGGATTTAAGCATCGCAACTGGTGAAAAGGTTTCTTCATAGTCAATACCATGAATTTGTTTGAATCCTTTAGCCACCAATCTACCTTTATAGGTATGCTTATTACCATCCATGTCAGTCTTTACTTTAAAGACCCACTTACACCCAATGGGTTTTACCCTTCGTGGATCAACCAAAGTCCATACTTGGTTAGTGTACATGGATTCCATTTCGGATCTCATGGCCTCTAGCCATTTCTCAGAATCTGGGCTCATCATAGCTTCTTGATAGGATGTAGGCTCGTCAAGATCGACAAGCAATACTTCACCGTTGTCAGTCAAGAGAAAAGAATATCTCTCGGGTTGACGACGGATCCTATTAGATCTACGAAGAGGTTGGTCTACTTGAACAGGTGTTTGCTCCGCAACTCTTTGGGCAACAAGTTCCTCATCCACAACACTTTGTGGTGCCTGTTCATTTTCCATCGAAGCCTTAGTGTTATCATCGTCTTGAACTTCTTCAAGATGAATTTTACTCCCACTAGTATTTCTAGAAATAAATTCTCTTTCTAGAAAGACAGCATTTCTGGCAACAAACACCTTGCCAAGTGTGGGATTGTAAAAGTAATATCCCTTAGTTTCCTTGGGATATCCTACAAAATAACACTTATCTGATTTGGGTCCTAGTTTATCTGAGACTTGACGTCTAACGTAAGCTTCACAACCCCAAATCTTTATAAAAGACATTTTGGGACTCTTCCCGGTCCATATCGTATATGGTGTCTTTTCTACGGCTTTTGATGGAATGCGATTAAGTGTGAAAGCGGCTGTCTCTAGAGCTAAACCCCAAAAGGAAGTAGGTAGATCAGTCTGGCTCATCATTGATCGTACCATATCTAATAGAGTACGATTTCTCCTCGGACACACCATTCCATTGTGGTGTTCCAGGGAGTGAGTTGGGATATTATCCCACACTCACCAGTGATCACGAAACTCTTGACTAAGGTATTCACCACCTCGATCCGATCAAGTAGCTTAATACGCTACCAAGTTGGTTTTGTACTTCATTCTTGAATTCTTTGAACTTTTCAAAGGATTACTTATGTCTCATCAAATATAAGTAGCCAAATCTACTCATATCATCGTGAAAGTAATAAAGTACTTATAGCCTCCTCTCAGCCGACATTGAAAGGGCCACATACATCGTATGTATGAGTCCTAACAAATCCGTCGCTCTCTCGCCATGTCCACTAAATGGAGTTTTAGTCATCTTTCCTAAAGACAAGACTCGCATACCTCATATGATTCAAAATCAAATGAGTCCAATAATCCATCTTTATGGAGTTGGGATATGCGTTTTTCATTTATGTGACCTAGGCGACAGTGCCAGAGATATGTCTGGTTCAAATCATTCGATTTGAACCGTTTGGTATTTACGTTATAAATTGGGTTATCTAAATCTAGAACATAGAGACCATTCATAAGTGTTGCATTACAATAGAACATTTCATTTAAATAAATGGAACAACATTTGTCCTTTATTATAAAAGAAAAGTTTTTCTTGTCTAAACAAGATACAGAAATTATGTTCTTTGTTAATGCGGGTACATAGAAGCACTCCTCTAGTTCTAAGATAAGCCCAGTGGGCAAAGACAAAGAATATGTTCCTACAGCTACAGCAGCAACTTTTGCGCCATTGCCTACTCGTAGGTCCACTTCACCCTTTGCCATTATTCTACTATTTCTCAGTCCCTGCACATTAGTACAAATGTGAGATGCACATCCGGTATCTAATACCCATGTAGAATAAATAGATAGATTAACTTCTATAACGTGTATACCTGAGGCAGAAGTCCCACTTCTCTTGTTCTTTACTTCCTCAAGGTAGACTTTGCAGTTCCGCTTCCAGTGTCCAGTCTCACCGCAATGGAAGCAGTCCCCTTCCTTAGGTACTTTACCTTTACCCTTTGAAGTTGATGAATTGGCCTTGCCTTTGGCTTGGGTCTTACCCTTGCCTTTGCGCTTACCTTTGTCCTTCTTGACCATTAGTACATTACTAACTTTCTTCTTGAGATTTGGTTCATAGCTTCTTAACATGCCGAGAATCTCAGCAAAGGTTTATCAATTTCATTCATGTTATAATTCATGAAATTGATTGTATGCTTCCTAAGAACGATTGCAGGATAACATCGGTTGCCAATTCTTGGCCTGGAAAACCTAGTCTTCTGAGGTTCTCAACGCATCTAATCATTTTGAGTACGTGAGTTCCTACAGTGTTCCTTCTGCATCTTGCATGCAAAAAGAGCCTTAGACACTTCAAAACGCTCGTGCCTAGCTTGTCCTTGATATAGTTGTTTCAAATGCTCAACCATATCATAGGCATCCATGTTCTCATGTTGCTTCTGAAGCTCAGAGTTCATGGTGGCAAGCATAAGACATGACATATCTAATGCGTCATCTTGATGCTTCTTATAAGCATCCTTTTCAGCACGAGTGGCCGCATGGGCGGGTGTTTCAGGGGTAGACTGCTCTAGGACATATAGTTTGCATTCTTGCTTGAGGATAATCCTCAAGTTCCTATACCAGTCAAGAAAGTTTGCTCCATTGAGCTTGTCCTTCTCAAGGACAGATCGCAAGTTGAGGGGGTGTGTCATGTTAGATGACATGGTGATCTACAACATTAAAATGCAAAGTTAAGTATCATACCTAAATCATTTAATTAGGCCTTTAATTAAATGAGGCTCCCACTAAATTCTCATAGCTATTAGCTATAAATTTATATGGGATAAAGATCCACATCATAATTCGTCTTGAGTTAGCTTTGGCTAATCGCCCAAGACGTAGTATAATTAGGTAGGCAATCTTTTGCCAATTACATCTGATGTAACTCTTTAATAGCTTTGGTTAAGTTTTAGATTAGTTTAGTGCTTATTCCTAAACCTGTACGTGCAGGCACAGAGGCCTTCTTGGATATCGGAGCAACGACCACTTCTAAGACAAAGCTGATGTTCGGAAATCACACAAAACTAATTTTAACACTTATGTTCAAAGCTAATATATGCCTCTACTTTCTTAACTAATTAAGAAACACTTAATTAAGTCTTAACCAAGACTGATAGCGGGACATCACGATTGTCCACTCGCACCCCTCCAAGATAAAATGCATTGCTTTGCTTTGGCAAACCCAATAACAAATGATCGAGGAAGTAGTGAGTACCAACTTTGGTAGGCATATCGTTTAGACTTATTAAGAAATAAACATGTATCATATACATGTTAGCATACATCACATATAAGCTAAACTAATCATGCATCACATACAAGCTAAACTAACATGCATCACATACATATTAAACTAAGCGTGTCATGGTTATGGCCCTTATTCTACAATCTTCTCAAGCCAATGAAAAGATTGATTGGTCAACCTAGGGATAGCATCTTCTCCTAAGTGCTTCCTTTTGGTTGTCTTGTGTGTTGACCTCCTCCTTGTAACCTCATCCTCCAATGGACCCTCCATCTTTGTTTTGTACATTACAAAAGGAGAAATACTCGAGTTACATTCGAGTCTAAAACTAATTTTACAACAAGAATATTAGGAGAAAGGCACGACACGCAGGCCGTATTAAGAATTACAACACACAATCATTCACAAACCTTTTGGGACTAGGCCATAACCATGCACCATGTCATTTTAACTTTTAAAAGACATCGGATATTTTATTATGTTTGAAAATTTGCTAATGCAATTATCAACTCATAATAAAATTTATCCTACTTCTATATCACATATAAAATAGAGAAAACCTATTTTTATACGATCTTTCGCAAGTGGCTCTGATACCACTGTAGGGAAATCTCGTATGCCAAATGGCATATGCGCAACGAAAAATAGGATCCCTTCCAAGTGATCCATGCGAAAGCAAACTCGTATAAAATAAATTTCTCTAAACCAAACCTATCTTATAGGAGAGGATTACCTTTGTTGCGTGCCCTTGTTAATCCCGCTTTTCCTTTCGGTTTGTTGGACCTTTAGCACGTTCAAGTGTCCGTGCCTCTATACGTATCCACACGAGCACGCTCTTGTCTCACAAAAGGAAAACTAGAAGAGCTCTCCTTTACTTCTTGCTAGAGAAGTCCCTAAAGGAGAGGAAGAGAGGGAAAAGGAGAAAGGAAGAAGAAGACTCCTCTTCTTGCTAGCCTACACTCACAAACCCACACAACCAAAGCTTCCACCAAGCTTTCTCACAACCACAACAACAATTGCTTTGGCCGGCCACTTCATGGGGTCTTTTATAGGGTTGGAAAAACCCTTTCACCTCCACACATTCAATGCAATCCATTGCATTGGGACACACGTTTAATGGCCACTTAAGGAGACAAAACCATTTTGTTTCCTTCCACCTTAACTAGCTTAGGTGGATGCTTAGGTTGCATGCTAATGTGGCATGCTTATGTGGCATTCTTATGTGGCATTCATGCATGTTGAATTAATCTTATTAATTCAATTAAGCTTATGTTATCATATTGAATTAATCTTATTAATTCAATTAAGCTTATGTTATCATATTGAATTAATCTTATTAAATCAATAAGGTAACATATTGAATTAATCTCATTAAATCAATTAGCTAAAATTCTCCTTAAGCTTAAAGTCCAAACACCATTTTGTACTTAAGCTTATTCCCATATTATTCTAGTCAAACTAGAATACTCTAATTCCTCTAATTATCATGCTCTTTGTGTGTGACCCTATAGGCTCTCATAACGTTGGCAGTGGATCTAAACTCTTTTAGATACACAAGCAATGAGCGGCATCTAGCAATACATCATTGCTACCCAAGTTACGAGATAAGTCAAGATCCGACTAACCTTTCCGTGACTACTATAATATATGACCGTGTCCTTCTATCCCTGATATCAGATTGATCAATGAGGCATAGACCGTGTCATCCTCGATCAATCTATGTGTTTCTTGATCCCTGAGTAAACTAACTCAAACAAATGAGCTCAATATCTCATATTGACTCATTCGAGCATGGCCATGCGTTTTAGTAGTTCTACTCAATCAAGGGGCCCACCGATATCACTCCCGGCCATATGGAAGGGATAGATCCCATCTACATCACTCACATCCCTCCGCATAATTTGTTACATACCCAGTAATCGCCTTTATGGTCCACCCTGTTACGGGTGACGTTTGACGATACCAAAGTACATAACTCCTTATGTAGGGAACCGTAGTGACTTCAGGTCTAAGGACTATTCATACCAATAGTCACATGAGAAAGTTTATGACACTCATATAACGATCCATGAAACTTTCTCATGGCGGGTCAGTTCAGTATATATTCTCCAATATATACTCATGTGTCAACTTGATATCATATATCCATGACTTGTGAGATCAAGTCATCAATTGACCTACATGCTAGTCTTTATGTATTAATATTGCCCTTGCATATTAATACTCGACTAGGAACATTTAGGAAAGTGTTCTCTACAGCCTCTCATAATCAATTCTGCCAATTGATGTGCTGTAGATAAGAACCTACTTTTCTAGGGCATTATTATATTTAAATTAGCTGGCACAAGCAAGATGTAAATATAATAACCAATCCTTTGCCTTTATAGAATATGATACAAAATGTTCCCTATTCAACCATCACATGATTGGTTCTAGGGCTTTAACTAACACTATAAACCTGTCCTTAAGGTTAAAGAAATAATGGTCGTGGTCTAGTTGGGTTATGGTATGCTCATACCACGCAGGGGAGGGGATGGTCTTAGGGGTCATAGGTATAAAGCAGGACAGAGTACTTACTTGGGGGGTAAGAAGAATAACGTATAAGAAGGAGAGGGGTGGGTCGCTGAAACGTCGCCGGTGAAAATCGCAGGAGAGAAGAAGTTGAAGGGACGGTATTGTTGGGAACACTAAGTAATACCTAAAAGAAAAAGGTGGAGGTTTATATAGGGTTTTTGTGACAGTTTGATTATAGGAGAGAAAAAGGAGAAGTGGGGTCCATGGGCCCATTAGGCCGCCTCAAGTATATGCGGTAAAACTTTAAGAGAGGAGTAAATTTGAATTAATAAGCCAAGGATGGAGTAGAAACCTTATATAGTTGGAAAGTCAAGCTTATAACTTCGCTTGACTATTTTTTAGGGTTGACTAATGATACCGCTGTTACCTCTTCTCTATGAGGTCACAGGCAAGGTGTTACCCGAACCAATTAACGGGTTCAGTGGAGAAAGAAGAGAGGAACGGTTCGGGCACAAGCGCCTGAAATAATTGGCACGGAAAAGCTAGTGAAGGCAATCAACACGGTAAGGCGAAGGCAGGAGAAGACACTTCGATGGGAAATAAACCATAATCGGTTCGGCCAGATAATCATAGAGGCAGACGGGACGAATAAGAATCGGTTCGGCCAGATAATCATAGAGGCAAACGGGACAGATAAGAATCAGTTCGGCTTGGGCAATTCAGAGGTCGTTCGGTGAGGGAAGAAGGAGAGTGGGTTCAGGCTAGCAGGAAGCCCAAAGGCTATACCATCTGTGAGCTATAGACCTAAGTTAGTTCCACCAAAAGTGGATGGTCGAGGGGGACAGGCTAACCTAGTTTCTTAAAATGTAGATGAGGAGGCGTTATGTAACAGAAGGAGAGGTCCCCACATAATATTCCGAGGAGCCTTCGCCCCTCGTATCTGTAACATAATTATTCTCCAGGTGGACGTGGTGGCCACGTGTACGATAGGGATAATCCGCTAGGTAGCGATAGATCAGAGAAGGAGGATAAAAGGGAGAAGGAGGACAGAAGAAAAGCGATCCGCAATTATTCCAACAAGCAAGAGACGAAGATACAGGGGGAGGAGAGCTACCACTACCTCGCCGGAGAAGGAGAGTAGCGACCTTCGCTGTCACATTGCGTGTACTCTTTCTTGTATTGAGATTAAATTGTAAGAGGCTTTCTCCTCCGCCTCGGGAAGTTTCCTTTCCGGAAAGGAGGACGTTCATAGTGGAAAGTGCTTGGGCATTGTCCCCGGTGAGAGAGCTCACCTCCGTGGAGTAGGAATACTCATTCCGAACCACGTTACATCCTGTGTTCTAGTTTTCATTGTCGGTATTGGTTTTGCATTTCTTTACTTCGTCTTCTCATCATTTTTACTGTTGTGGCCTGTGAGAACCCCCAAAGCTTCCTTCGTGCCTTCGTCGCATCGAAAGGAGGTAAACACATTTTTTCCTCGCCGCATCACTACTTAAGGAAGTCCAAGTACTTAAGGAGTAAGTCAACTCGAATTCTTCGACTTGCTAAATTAAGGATAGAGACTCAACTCAAGTTGCAAAGCTTGAGGAAGAGAACTCGGTTTTAAAAAGGCAAGTAGAAGATCTAACCAGATCTTTGGAAAGGTTCACTTCAGGTTCCAAGTATCTCAACATGATGCTTGGATCTCAACAAGTCATGTACAATAAGTTTGAACTCAGATACAAAGCTAAATCCTCCTATAAATCATACATTGTAGGGTCGATATGGTTGGCCGGCTAGAGGGGGGTGAATAGCCCTATTTCGTTCGATGGTGGAATTTGCTCGTCTACAAAGAATATTAGTGCAACGAAAACAAAACAAGACAAGCAAATAGAAATAAGAATACCAAACAATGCTAACACCGAAATATAACGTGGTTCACGGCCTCACCACTAATCCACGGTCCGATTCGTCCACGGTGAATCACTCCACAACCAATTCACTATTGGTCTCTCCCTTTAGCCAATGCAAGGTGGAGGTAAACCTTCTGACAACCCAAACACTCCTTCTTACAATAAATGTGAAAGAAAACTAGGAGAAGGAGTTGAAAGCTTGTGGGCCACTTGGATGATCGTTTGGGACTTAAGCATTAGCCATCCAAAATCCCACACCCTCTCTTTTTATAGAGAGGGCTGATTTCTTCCGGCGCCATCGCCAATGACCGCCGCCACTACAACGACCTCCGAACACGTCAGATCCCGACCGTTGTAGTCCAACGGAACCCTTGGCGTCAATCGATGCCTCAGAGTCGACTTGCGCCACGGCCACGGTTATGTGCGCGCGATCGCCTTCATCACCGACCGCCACCTTTGGCAATTGATCGATGGTCCGCAATGATCGCTAAGCCAAAAACCCATCAGTCGAGCACCAGTCGAACCCCATTCGACTCAGAGCAGTCGACTGTCATTCTATAGCAGTTGACTGATGTCGGGAAATCTCATCCGACACTTAGCCAAATAGCCAAGTTTCACCTAAGAGCACTACCCCTTCCCGGGTTACATTCGCTCACTCTCATCCCTTGAAGTCCCTCGCCTTTGAAGTTGTCTTCGTCCGACCACGTCCCTCGGATGCGCCAAGCGCACGGCTCTGCAGCACCATCCTTCGCGTCTCGCCCTGGAGTCTACTTCCTTCGGCTTCACTCCAAGCTCCTCGTCTGAAAGTCCCTCGGATGCTCCAAGCGCACGACTTCCGCAAAGCCATCCTTCACTGACTCAAGGACCGAGTCATGAGATGTGAAACTTGCCAAGGCTCCATGTGCGAATTACTAAGTGTTGTAAGACTCCAACACACATATCAAATCCAAATATCCTAACTTAAACCCTTTTCCACACACATCAAAACCATATCACGGGTTGATTGCCCTAACATACATGTCATTACTTAGCCGAAACGCTAAAAATCGAGTCCAAGCATGGGTTCCTAAGTCTAGCTTAGTCAACCATGTTGGACCAAATCAATTTTGGGTTCTCAAAAGTCAAGTTCACTTAGTGAACAAAACTCAATCTATCTACCATTTAGGGGGGGGCTAACACTTTGCTTGTTTCCTTGTTTAGTTAAACACTTGCATGCTTTAGTTTACTTTACTTGCTTAATTTAGAATGGACTAGATAGGAAACATAGTTTAAACTTGAACAACCTAGTACTAAGACAAGTGAACTGATAGTAAGTTAGGGAAGCTCTTCGAAGTGCATGTCTAGGAAGTGGTCGTTGCTCCGATAACCAAGAAGGTCATGTGCCTCGCCATGACCAGGTGCACTAAGTCGAGTGGAACTGACCGAAGCTAACTCACTAAGTCTTTAACTAGTTATACCAAGGCTTAGTCTAAAGTGAATCAAGTACTTGATTCTTTCATGGACTTTGTCTAGGAAGTGGTCGTTGCTCTGATAACCAAGAAGATCATGTGCCTCGCCATGACCTAGAAGTCAATGCTGGAAGAACCTACTTGACTAGCTCAAACCAAGCTTGAATCTAACACAAGTTTAAACACTTTGAAATTGCTCATTAAACTTAATTAAGATAAAATAAATCCTCATCTCACAAAACCCATAGGAATAAGTGTATTGAAAACCTAGTATGGGTGAGATGATTTAGAACTTAATTAAGACTAATTAGTTTAATTTAACTTAACTTAATAGACTTAAATCAAAATTAATAAATTTACCTTAACAACTTACCTTAATTAAACTTAACTTAATTCAACTCAACTTAATTTACTATACTTAAACTTAATTTATTAAACTAAACAAACATACCTAAATAAAGAGATTCACTTAACTTAACAAACTACTTAATAAATTGGCTTAAATTTAATTAAATTAAACCTAATTTAACTAAATTAAAACAAACTCAGTTGACTCACTAAACTAAACATAAATAACCTACTAAATTAAACTTAATCATCTAATCGATACAACTAACTTAATCAAATCAAAACAATTAAGTAAATAAATGAAATTAACCTAATAAAATCAATTAAATCAAATTAAATATAAAAAACCAAAATTAAAAATACAAAAATTTAGTCGATTGAATTGTTTTTAGTCGACTCAAAAAGAGTTGATCAATCGCCTTCGATTGCCTCCGAGTATCGTGAAGGTAAATCAATGATCAAAATCGATTCAATGATCGAAATGAAATGGTAGATAAAATTTAGGTGAAGTAAATGGTAAAATTAATTACAGTCGACTGAAATAGTTCTGTCGACTCAAAGTCAGTCAACTGGACTAGTTTCAGTCGACTGGATCCCGTCTATAAGAACATCGTCGAGCCACGCCAAAAAGACTCACAACCACTATAAATCCACCATGAAAACCCTAATTCCAGACTTTCGAAGCATTTAGGTCATCATATTTCTTTAATATCATCTAAAATTCCAAGGTAATAAGTCTAAAACTTTAGTTTCAATTATTTTCAATAAATATTGAATATCTGTAATTCAATTAGGGTAAAAGAAGAGTGAGATTGAGTCATCGACTCCATGCTTGGATATTAGGTTCCCTCTAATGAGGGGCGAGGATTAGATTTGAGAACACACTCTATACTCCTATGCCTATACATTAGTAAATCATTGTTTAGTAGTTCATGCATGCTTAGCATATATGTCATAACGCATTATGGGTTAGAAAAACTAGTCTATTGCAAAAACTCTATCAACATAGACTTATGTGTAGAGTTTTTCAATAATTTTAGTAAAATTGATGATCTTGCATATTCGACTAGAGTGGAGGGTAAGGACTTTGTTTTTACCCCCTCTATGTTGAAAGAGCATTTAGGACTCATGCATTCTACTTGTCCGGTTACATGCTTTCCATCCACGGAGTTACCGTACGGTGACCCCTACTCTCATATTACATTAGATAGAATACATATGCATCTTTTTGGTGAGGAAAGAACTCTGTCTGTGAGTATCTTTAGTTCGACTAGAATCATAGTATAGGACTATGCCCTATATCGAGTTATAGTGAATTGCATTCTTCCACTCACTACTAGGGACATCGCTATGATGTGTCCTTATCACTCATTTTTTACTTTATGCATTTAGTCATAGGTTAGATATAGACATTAGCTTACAGATGTTTAATTCCATTATCTACCGTTCTAGGTGATTTACCAGTAGGAAGGTGCATTTGTCGTACTATCATGTCATCACATCCCTCTTAGCCGCATTAGAGTTTGATGTTACCACAAGTAACATCAAACAGCGTACTGAGTACGACATGATAGGGTCTAGGCAGTTTGGTTTAGCAAAAATAGGGTCAGATGAAAATAATATCCTTGCATGAAAGAGAGATGGTGCTCAGCCTTAGCCCCATCCTGAGCCGAAGCAGGAGCCAGATATTGACCCCGACCACCACTCCGAGTTCGAGCATCAGGAAGCCCTAGGATTTGATAGTCTATCACCATTTCTTGGGATTCCAGCACCTCCTACCATAGCAGAGAGATTATCCAAGATGGAGGATATAATGCAGTGTCAGGAGCAGCAACATCTTGAGATGATGTAGATATTGCAGCGCGCAGAGAGAGGATCATTGAGAGATAATGGAGCTTCTTATGTCTTGGGGCATGGGTCCTTCTCATCCTCCACCTACTGACTAGGAGTTTTATATCACTTGACCTTAATAAATTTAATAATTTTTAAAACTTGTGTGAATTGTTTTATGCTTGGTAGATTAGGATGTTTTCATGCTTAATATTTAGAATTTATTTTGAAAAGTAATATTATATTATTTTTAAAGGAAATTGAAAATTAATCTTGATTAGATCAACCTAGATTTCACGATCCTATAGAATTAAGTAAGCCTTTGCATCTCACAAACATCTAGGATTACCTGTTTGTGTATTGATCCACAAAGATGGGCGTGAGATGTTAGGACTGTACCCCTAGTTCCAGATGTAGATTCAGTGCATCGACATGAACCTATACAGGCTTTACAAGAGAAAATCAATCACTTTAGTAAAGAGTTAGTAAAGAGTTGGATATTTTCTTTAAGAATAATTTTTAGATGTTATTTTTTTAATATAAATATAATATTTAGGAATTCATGCTCGGAGTCAGAGTTGGATTCGTAGTCTTCTTCAGACTCGGACTCAGACTCTACCAGCTTTGCCATGAATGCTAAGTCATCGTCTTGATCTTTATTGTCCCAAGTTGCATGAAAAGCCTTTTTTGCTCCCTTTTTCTTTGCTTTGAATTGCCCCTTCTTTTTGTTCTTTGATTGCCCCCTTTCTTTTCGAATTATTCTCCGCACCATGTTCACTATCGCGGCCTCCTCTTCGAATTTGGACTTGGGTTCATCCTCGGGTTCGGATCCTTCTTCCTGCTCGGGAGGTGGCTTGCTCTTCTCCTTTCTTCTTTGACCTAGAAGCAACGCAATACCTCTCTCGGCCCGGATCGCGTTAGTTTGTTCGTGAAGTTTAAATTCGGAAAAGGGCTCATCTAATCTAATCTTAGAAAGGTTCTTAGAAACTTTATAGGCATCAACCATGGATGCCCACAAGGTGGTCCTAGGAAAAGCATTAAGAGCGTACCTTATTATATCCCGATTGACTATCTTTTGTCCGATGGCATGTAGACCGTTCAAGATGTCTTGGATCCACGCATGGAGTTGTGAAGTGGTCTCGTGATCCTGTATCTTTAGATTATACAATTTATTGAATAGTAAATCTCTTTTTCATATCTTGGCATCGGATGTCCCTTCGTGTAGCTTGATTAACATGGTCCAGAGGTCTTTGGCGCTAATAAACGGTCTAATTCGGTTGAGCTCCTCCTTGGATAAGTTGCATTGCAACACTTGGGTTGCTTTTGCATCGACTTCGATTTGCCTCTTAGTTGCGTTGGTCCATTTGTCGAAATAAAGGCTCCCCTTGATCATTGGTGGGTAGAGCAAAGTCAGTTTGGATTATTATCCAAGTCTCAACTTGTATTTTCAAGAAACATTTCATCCGACCTTTCCAATAACAGAAATCATTTCCGTTAAAGAACGGAGGTCGAGTGGTGCTATACCCCTCAATATAAGCCATTAATTATCTTGCAAAACACGAATAAAAACCAAAAGGAATTTCAAGACTTGGTCTTGGATTAGTAATGTAGGAAATAATAAGAAATAAACATAAATAAATGAAAAAAATAAAAAACTAAACAAAAACTAGAAACTTATGACCTTCGATGTCCCTGAAAGGGTACTAAACGTTGATTTTTGGGGATGAAGATAGCTTGTTATGAGGGTATACCCTCATAATAAGTGTAGATCTCTGAGAGAGCTTCGATTTGGTAGGTAGCACATTTTGTCCACTTGTATGAAAAGTTATGCCCGTTTTACCGCCGGCTACTCCAAAAGCAAATAGTTCGATTGATACTTCCAAATACACAACCAAAAAAGGGTACCAAGCCTTCGTCTTGGATTAGTAGTGCAGGAGAAATAATAGGAGTAATTCACGAATCGAAAAATATGAAAAGAAAGCAAAAAAAGTGCTAGATTGGTGGTTTCACCAATCTTAGCACCCTCGCTCTTATACGAATTGTTGGATCGAAAGCGTCGCTAGAGGGGGTGAATAGCGAGCGTGAAACTTTCTTCTAGACGTTAAAATAAGAGCAAGAACAGTGGAAATAAATACAATAAAATAAGTAGACAATTTGTTTTTTACTTGGTTCACAACCCAATGGTTGCTACTCCAAGGCTCCGTGATCCTTGACCGCGTATGAAGGGGAAATACACTATAGAGTCTCCACCTCGTTGGAGGTAGGAGACAACGATCACAAAAACCGAAAACACGAGGATGAGGCAATAAGCCTACCTCACCTCATTACGATTAAAGCCACAAATACAATAAATAAAAACTAATACTTATTTTCATCGACGAAGAGATTCTGAACTTGGCATTGCGTCGGCATTATGACGGTGTTAGAGCTTTAGTGTTGCGGGAGTACTTTAAGAGTAAGATGGATGATCTTTGGGTTGGAGTCCTCCTCTACTTTTATAAATTTGTGCCTTGGAATAAGTCTAGATGTAGATCCTCAACTTTTGGAATTTATCAAGAGGTGGCACCTTATCTTATCGCGAAGTGGCGCCCTCAAACGTTATCCATTTTGACCTAGCACAAAAGGCTATTTCGTCACCATCAGTTGACTGATGCCCTTCATTAGTTGACTGATGTTTAGTAGTCGACTTCCAATAGCTAGTAGTCGACTGCTAGCCTAGCCACTTCCCTACAGTAAGAGGTTCAAAAAATGGTAAATGTGATTGTTTCTTACCGTCCGATCTCGACTTAGACCTTCCACTGGAAGTCTTAGTCGTATCATCACCTACGATCATCCCCATATAGAGGACACGCCCTTACCATCTCTCTTTACATGCATACTTACCTATGGTCCTTTATGACTTATCGCTTTGCTTCTGATCTTCCACCTAGGTTCTTCGACTCCCATGAAGTTCTCTTGGTGTCGCCCAACAACCACGGTTTCCCAACTCGGAATTCTCCAGGTGTAACTGACCTTCAGCTTAGCTTAACCATTTTTTGCACACTTAATTCAGCTCATGAGATAACAATATGACCTTAACTTTGGATCTTTGTCATAATCAAAACCTAGGTTCAATTATCTGGTGCCCCTACACCAACACACCTAAATGCCCTATCTATTCTATAGTAACGACTGTGGTAAAAACACATCAAATCAGTTGACAGTTGACCACTTCCTTAAAGTGTATTTTGAGGGAGAGATACATATGGAGGATAGAGAGATGAGGATGACGCCCACATCAGCCATAGTGCATTTGAATAGGCTAGTACAGATGATCGCTGGCACACATGTGGAGGATAGACTAGCGCACTTAACTAGTGAGGATGGACACTGGTCATCACATAATCCTTGACTCTTGTGAGGGATGAGAGCACGACCAGACTGAGGGATATGTTAGGTTGGTTTTGGGTTGCATGTCAATACCCATACCCTACTATGGCTTCTTTCTCAGATATGACATTTCATCAGACATGACCGGAGCTAGGACCTAGGTGTATGGATGTGTTGTATCTTTTTCTTTGATGATATATATTTACCCTTTCATCAAAAAAAAAAGAGAAAGAGCTCTGGGTCTGTCAATCCTTGCTATGTCTGGACCTAATAAGTTTCCCCATGTTGAGTCAAATTAAGTCGCAGGCTCGACTCTTGGTGGTGCCCTTCCATCAATTCCTTTAAGTTTCAGCCTTACGACAATACTCCCCCTGGAACCCAAAGATTTTGATTTCTCATAAGGTGTCGACGGAGTCCAAAGAGCAACATCCACTGATCCCTGGTCGACATCGTTTATGGTTGAGACTAGGACAATATTTGATCATCTTCGAGCCCCCAACTTTCATTCTTGATTAATGAAAACATCCTTGGAAAATGCTTTCGTAGTGGTGTTAGGATGTACACTGAAAAGTCTATCTTTTGTATGAACATCTTTATTTTTGAAATAAGAATCACATGATCATTGTTTGCATATTAATGGTTATGCATATTGTCTCTTACATTGTAGATAACATGGTGTGTAGTGTCACACGGTAGATCATGTTATCAACTCCTTGTAGAGTATAAGTAAAGGCTCACAACCGAGATGGCTTTGGACAAACCATTGGTATGGTTGTAGTGTGATTTGGTATTGGTTTGTCTTGACCATAAAATCACACTAGTACACTTTGTGTGTATTGAGCAGGACCGACTTAGAGGTGTTTTGATTCATTATTGACTACATAATCGAATCGGACCTCAGATATTATATTGTACATGCTCTTAATCCCGATATAATAACGGGCACATATACTTAGTATTCATTTCTTTGATTTACCAATGGGCGAGATTTATAGGGTAAATCGATAGGCTCGGTAAGTTGGGAAATGATATTATTTATATGGTGTGTCGTTGATTATAGGAGGAAACCATGTCCTATATATTAGGATGATAATGTCCCCTTGAGGAGTTCATAAGGTTCATCATGTAAACCCTGCAGGTGGACTTGGTCCGGCATGATGATAAGGTTGAGTGGTACTACTCATGGAGTTAGATGTTGATTAATTAATTGTCAATAAATTAATTAATCGACGGACATTTGAGATATTAAACACGGGGAGATAAATGTACAAATAATATATGGAGCCCATATTTATTTAAGGGGGTTGGTGAGGTAGATCAATGATAATCCTCTAGTGGAATGGATAATCATTAATGGATCGGACTTTATGTGGGCTTGATCCATTGGGTGGCTAAGATCCAACTCCTCCTCATGGTCCCTATTGTAGCCTAATAAACCCTCATAAAGCCTATATCCAATGGTGGAAAATGGAATTCTAGATCCGATGGTGGAGATTAAATCTCTAGATCCGACGGTTGAGATTAAATCTCTAGATCCGACGGTTGAGATTAAATCCCTAGATCCGACGGTGGAGATTAAAACAAGGCTTAAGCCTAACTCTATAAAAGGAGGCTTAAGGTGGGCGGTGTTAGTAATATATGAGAGATGTCCTAAGGCAATCGCCTTATGTATGAACCATTTATATGATAAATGAAGA
Source organism: Wurfbainia villosa (assembly GCA_025175895.1). Lineage (NCBI taxonomy): Eukaryota > Viridiplantae > Streptophyta > Magnoliopsida > Zingiberales > Zingiberaceae > Wurfbainia > Wurfbainia villosa. Next base: position 35,268,425 of record CM046009.1, on the reverse strand, counting down.
TTCACTATTTGAGTATACATGTTTTATGTATTTGATTGGATCTTAAACTCATTTACTGAATGTCCACGATACGATTCACAGCATGAGAGAATTTGTGATTGGATCACAACTAGTGAGTATCTCTACATGTGTAATTGTGATGTATCGGAATTATCCCTAGTCGATGAATTGATGGATTTGGACACCATCAATTCCATCGAGACTAGCATGAGGTATACTCCTTGGTGTATCCAAGCAGCTGATTCTCACTGGCTGAAGACATAGTGATGTCCAGAGTTAATCGTGGATGCTAGTTATGGTAACTAGTTCATTGGAGTGACCAGCCGTAAGACTTCATATGGTTCTTTGCATATATAGATATGTCAATGAAGTTCTTACTATGGCTTAAGTGAGATGTTCCTTAGACTTGCAGTATTCAAGTCATCTTGATCATGGAGACTTATGCTTTGACATCTTAAGCAAACATCTCTAAGGAGATGTGGACCCGGGATGATTGGGTATAAGTCGAAGTAATCGAAGGTGTTTGAATAGCCTATAAAGGATTCACCACTCCTTGCGAGGAGATGTATACCCATGGCCTCTCGTCGGATTGTTACTAAAGTCTTTGGCCAAAGCATTACATGTTTAGAGTAAGGTACTCTTCGATACATGTGGAGTAACTAGAATTCGTAGGACGAGGAAATAATACTTGGGCTAGGTGTGACGTAGTCAGCCTAGTGGGGACTGACACTATTAGACCATGTCCTGAACCAAGTGGGTATAAGATGAGTGAAGGGAATGGGGCACGATTCATTCGAGCTGCTGAAGGGTTTCAGAAATAGTTCTGGATCAACCGTTGATCTTTTCGGTTAATTGGGGATCATGATGTACTACTAGGTGCCACTCATGATCGTTCTATAATTAATGGTTAATTATAGACAGCCAACATAAACCGAGAACCTATTTGGTCACACGCACAATGAGCGTAATCCAAAGGATTTAAAACGAGCTTGAGAATGAGATTCTCAGACCGAGAGAAACTAGGTTTGGTTGGACCAAACATAAAGCGAGCATGAAATCGTTTCAATCGCAATGGAAGCGTGGATGGGCCGAGTCTTATGAAGACGTAATGGATGAACCAAAATGGTTTGGTTCTAATCCAATGGAGGAGAATAAACCAAAGGGTTTGGTTTATTTTAAACGAATGAACCAAAAGGTGGTTCGGTTCGTTTTAACTTAAAATAAACCATCATGGTTTGGTTTATTTTAACTTATCTTAATGGAGCGGGTTAACGGGCCTAATGGTTATGATCCAATAACCATTAAGAGAATTAGTTCTCTATAAAAGAGGGCTTAAGGGATAATTAAGTCCTAATCCAAAAACCCTAGCTTGGAGTTGCCGCCCAACCTTCATTGCCGCCCAACCTCCATTGCCGCCCAGCTTGTTGTGCCGTCGTCCAGCTCCTTACCGGCGACCAAGCTTCAGCCGGTGATCCTCCGGCGACTCTCCGGTGATCTCCTATAGGTTTGGCATCAAGGTGAGCCTTTTCTTCCCTTGGTTGGCCGGCGCCTATCTCCTCCACCAAAGCTGTCCAGTTTTTCTAGACAGCTTGTTCTCCTCGCGTCGGAGCATCGTTTGGACGACGGTTATAGCTCCGAAAGAGGCTAACTTACCGGGGATTCGATCTCCGGTAATCCTCTGAGGTGGAGGACGAAGGATTCGTCAATTGGTTGACGAATACCTCTCCGGAGAAGCGAGTTTTGAGAACTCGTATTAGGATCCGAATTTGGATTCGGATCGTGATCATCTCTCGATCACGTCGTCTTCAACACGAGGCTAATAACCCATACGAAGACGAAGCTCGTGGCTTAGCGAAGTCATCCCGAGGAACTCGGCATGGATACGGATAGAGACGATTCTAGCGAGGATCGTTCCGGTTGATGCCGTTCCCGCTATACGTCATACGAAAGATATAACGTAGATAAATTTCCTTTTATTGCAAATTTAAATTTACGGTTATGTCTACACTTGTTATAATATGCATGCGTGTGTTGTGTGTGTTGTAATAAATGTAGATTTATTATTTTTATTGCTTCCGCTGTGTTCATGTTTACGAAACGTGATCGAACACACACACGCCGCGGTGCCGGAAACCCAACAGTGGTATCAGAGCCCAGGTTGTGTTTCGACATAATCGTAAAAATGGTTTTGCGATAGTCATAATGTATTTCTGGAAATTTTCTAATTTTGGAAATTTAGAAGTATTTATGGAAATTTTTCAATTTTGGAAAGTCTAGAAGTATTTATGGAAATCTTCCACTTTTGGAAAGTTGGAAGTATTTATGGAAATTGATATTTTCCATAAATAAAATATATGATTAGATTCTGGAAATTTGTTTCCTAATTTAATCATGATTTGATTTGGGAAATTAAATCTTAAAATATTTTAATTTCCATAAGTAGTTTTAATGATTTAGGAAATTGATTTCCTAAATAGATTTTCCTTAATCAAATAATTCCATGAATAAAATATGTGATTATATTTGAAAATTTGTTTCCTAATTTAATTATGATTTGATTTGGAGAATCAAATCTTAAACATATTTTATTTCCATAAATAGTTATGACATATAAGGAAATTATATACATGACATAATTGTATGCCATGTAATTGCATTAGATGCATAACATTATGCCATGCGTGTCGTGACATGTAGATGTATGTCATGCCATGTAGATAATAGTTATTTGCATGCAAAGAGGATGAGACATAAAAACCCTTAAACAATATTAAAGCCTACACCTTCCATTAATATGGTTAGAACCAGAGTTCCATTTCTTGTTTGGGTTGTTGGACTCTCTCCAAGCCCGGCTCGAACTCGAACATGTTCAAACCATGGAATAGTTTAATACTAATATGGTAAGAGTCAGAGGTCAATCGTTAGCTTTGGTTGTTGGACTCTCTCCAAGCTGGGCTAATTGGTTGAATGCGCTCTAACCATATTAAAATTATTTCCCGATTAATGGGTTGGGTTTAACCTGGAGCATCGGCTTTTTGGACTCTCTCCAAGGTCGATGTAAAGGGAGGTGAAGTTGGGTGCTATGCATATGATGCATACTTGTTAATGTGTTAACAACCCGATGTATGTGTGAACATTCAATTACTTGATAGCACATTGTGATAGTTGCATATACGTGATATGCAATCGGTATAGTTGATACCTACTGTCGTAGTTATGAATGACTTGTTGGACTCTCTCCAAGGTTGTTCATAACTATGATGGATATCAGCCCATTCGGAGATGGACCTACGATCTCCCGAAGTGATTTTGGGGTTTTTGAAATTCGAAAAATGAATGGGATTTATAAATGTATATTGATGCATTTTAAAATCATTTTCTCATATATGCTCATTTTGTATTTCTAAGATTGATCATGATGTCTTTAAATTTGCGTTCCATTTTGGATTCGAATAAAATTGACTGGGCCGAACTTCTTGGACTGGCTTAGAAACTTGAGAATTGTTCTCAAGGTGGAAAAGCTTGTGTATGTCCTCGAAGCGCCTCTTCCCGCCTGTCCTAGTGACGATGCAACTCTGGACCAATTGTTGGCCTATCAGAAACATGTGAGTGATTCTGAACAAATGAGTTGCATCATGCTAGCCGCGATGGAACCCAAGCTATGAAAGCAGCATGAGCATATGGATGCTCATATCGTAGTCTTTCATCTTTGTGAGTTGGTTGATGAGCAAGTGAGATTCGAAAGGTTCGAAGTCTCAAAGCTCCTCTTCACCTCTGAGATGCTAGAAGGTTCATCTGTGGTACTGCTCAATATGCTGAAGACTGTGGAGTCTTCTGAGAAGCATGAGCAGGGGACGGTGCTGTTAGTTGATTCCTCGAAGAAAGGTTCTAAGAGGAAGTCAAAGGAACAGCAGAAGGGAAAGAAGAGAAGGGCTAAGAAGGTAGAACTAGCACAAAAGGAAACTTGCCATCATTATGGCAAGGAGAGCCATTTGCGAAGAAAGTGCAAGATTTATCTTGAGTCCGTGAAGAAGAACAAGGCATCGGATGCCCCATCTTCTTCAGATATCTTCGTTATTGATTGTCATTCTATTTCCTCAAACACTTGGGTATTGGATACTAGGTGTGGCTCACATATATGTAATGACATACATAGGCTAAGGAATAGAAGAAGACTCGTCAAGGGAGAGTCAAATTTGCGTGTTGGGAATGGAGCAAAGGTTGCTGCAGTCGCCATTGGAACGCATTTGTTGAAACTCCTTATAGGACTTGTCTTAGAACTGGACAATTGCTTTTATGTTCCTTCGTTGATAAAGAACATCATTTCTATTTCTTGTTTAAATAGAAATGGGTACCATTTGACTTTTAGTAACAATTGTTGTTACATAACTTTGAATGGAGTTCTTTATGGGACTGGAACTTTAAGCAATGGTATTTATACGTTGGACGTATCCAGTGATATTTTCAATATCCAAGCGAGCAACAAGTGTGCTCGAAAAGATAATCAATTAGACTTCTACATGTGGTATTGTCGTCTTGGCCATGTAAGCAAGAAACGCATGTCCGAATTACACCGATGTGGAATTCTGGAATCGTTTGAATTGGATTCATACGATACATGTGAATCATGCTTAAAAGGCAAGATGACTAAGTTACCTTTTACTGGAAAAGGTGAACGAGTGGGAGAGTTACTAGGACTAATACATACTGATGTATGTGGACCTATGTCAACTCAAGCATTAGGAGGCTATAGCTACTTCATTACCTTCACCGATGATCACTCACGGTTTGGGTATGTGTTCTTGATGAAACACAAGTCTGAAGCCTTTGAAAGGTTCAAAGAATTCAGAAATGAAGTAGAGAAACAACATGATAAGAGTATTAAAATACTTCGATCGGATCGAGGTGGTGAATACTTAAGTCAAGAGTTTCTTGATTATCTAAGAGACAATGGTATATTGTCTCGCCATATACACCACAGCATAATGGTGTATCTGAGAGGCGTAACCGGACCTTGTTGGACATGGTCAGGTCAATGATGAATCATGCGACTCTTCCCAAGTCCTTTTGGGGCTATGCACTTTAGACAGCTATTTATTTGTTAAATAGAATGCCTACCAAGGTAGTCTCAACTACTCCATATGAGATATGGAATGGTAAAAAACCTCATGTATCTTACTTGAAGATATGGGGTTGTCCTGCTTATGTGAAGCAAACTGTATCAGACAAATTGGATGCTAAGTCTGATAAATGTCTATTTGTTGGATACCCTAAGGAAACAAGGGGTTACCAATTCTATCATCCTGTGGAACAAAAGGTGTTTGTTTCAAGGCATGCTGTGTTTCTAGAGAAAGAGTTTCTCTTGCAAGAAAATAGTGGGAGTGTCGTCGAGCTTGAGGAGGCTCGAGAGACTCAAATAGACATTAATGAGATACCTGGTGAAGCACAACAGCCGACAACTCATAGTGATGAGCAATCGGCTGGACCTATTGTAACACCACATCTTCGTAGATCTGGTAGAACACGCAATATTCCTGAGAGATATGGATTTCTCGTAAGTGAATCGAACGACGTGTTACTCATTGATGATGAGGAGCCTACCAGTTATGAAGAAGTGCTGACAAGTTTAGAAAGGGATAAATGGCTTGGTGCCATGAAGTCGGAAATAGATTCCATGTATGAAAACCAAGTTTGGAACTTGGTTGACCAACCTGAAGGCATAAAGCATATAGGGTGCAAGTGGGTTTTCAAGAAGAAAACTGACATGGATGGTAATGTGATTACCTATAAGGCTAGATTGGTGGCGAAAGGATATCGTCAAAAGCAAGGTGTTGATTATGACGAAACCTATTCGCCTGTAGCTATGCTTAAATCCATTCGGATGCTCCTGGCCATAGTGGCTCATTATGATTATGAGATATGGCAGATGGATGTGAAAATAGCTTTCCTTAATGGAAACCTGCTCGAGGACGTGTATATGATACAACCTGAGGGTTTCACATCGGTTGATAAAACTAAGGTATGCAAATTGCGACGGTCCATTTATGGAGTGAAGCAAGCATCCAGGAGCTGGAATATCCATTTTGATGAGACAATCAAAAAGTTTGATTTCTCACAAAATCCAGACGAACCTTGTGTGTACAAGAAGGTTAGTGGGAGTGCAGTCGTGTTCCTAGTATTGTATGTCGATGACATACTACTTATAGGAAATGATGTTTCAATCTTACAGTCAGTGAAGGTTTGGTTATCCAAGACATTCTCCGTGAAAGACCTGGGAGAAGCAACCTACATCCTCGGGATTAAGATTTATAGAGATAGATCGAAACGGTTGCTTGGTCTTTCGCAGTCTACATATATAGACCGAGTGCTAAAGAGGTTTAGCATGTCGGAATCCAAGAAAGGTTTCCTACCCATCAGGCATGGGATACACCTTTCGAAGTCTATGTGTCCGCGCACAGAAGACTAGAGGATTTGCATGAGTAAGATTTCCTATGCATCCGCAATAGGATCTATCATGTATGCTATGTTATGTATGAGGCCTGATGTATCGTATGCTCTGAGTGTCACGAGCAGATACCAGTCTGATCCAGGAATGGATCATTGGGTGACTGTTAAAATAATCCTTAAGTACTTAAGAAGAACTAAGGATGTGTTCCTAATGTATGGAGAAGGGTACATGGTGATACGTGGGTATACGGATGCCAGATCCAGACAGACAAGGATGATTCCATGTCTTAGTCTGGGTATGTATTCACCTGGAATGGAGGCGCAATAAGTTGGAAAGGTTCCAAGCTTGACACTATAGCGGATTCTGCCACTAAGGCAGAATACATTGCAGCTTTGGAAGCAGCAAAGGAAGCGGTTTGGATCAAGAAGTTCATCTATGAACTTGATGTGGTCTCATCAATGATCCAAACATGTGCTTCGCCGCTATCATCTTATCAGAGAGATCATCAGTAGGAACGAAATACAAATCGAGAAAATTCCCACTGAAAGGAACTTAGCGGATCCCTTGACTAAGGCATTACCTCAAAATAAGTTTGAGGGTCATGTTCGAGCTTATGGTATTGGATACCATAGCGATTGGCATTAGGCCAAGTGGGAGTCTGTTAGTAATATATGAGAGATGTCCTAAGCCAATCGCCTTATGTATGAACCATTTATATGATAAATGAAGATTCACTATTTGACTATACATGTTTTATGTATTTGATTGGATCTTAAACTCATTTACTGAATGTCCACGATACGATTCACAGCATGAGAGAATTTGTGATTGGATCACAACTAGTGAGTATCTCTACATGTGTAATTGTGATGTATCGGAATTATCCCTAGTCGATGAATTGATGGATTTGGACACCATCAATTCCGTCGAGACTAGCACGAGGTATACTCCTTGGTGTATCCAAGCAGCTGATTCTCACTGGCTGGAGACATAGTGATGTCCGGAGTTAATTGTGGATGCTAGTTATGGTAACTAGTTCATTGGAGTGACCAGCCGTAAGACTTCATATGGTTCTCTGCAAATATAGATATGTCAATGAAGTTCTTACTGTGGCTTAAGTGCGATGTTCCTTAGACTTGCGGTATTCAAGTCATCTTGATCATGGAGACTTATGCTTTGACATCTTAAGCAAACATCTCTAAGGAGATGTGGACCCGGGATGATTGGGTATAAGTCGAAGTAATCGAAGGTGTTTGAATAGCCTATAAAGGATTCACCACTCCTTGCGAGGAGATGTATACCCATGGCCTCTCGTCGGATTGTTACTAAAGTCTTTGGCCAAAGCATTACATGTTTAGAGTAAGGTACTCTTCGATAAATGTGGAGTAACTAGAATCCGTAGGACGAGGAAATGATACTTGGGCTAGATGTGACGTAGTAAGCCTAGTGGGGACTGACACTATTAGACCATGTCCTGAACCAAGTGGGTATAAGATGAGTGAAGGGAATGGGGCACGATTCATTCGAGCTGCTGAAGGGTTTCAGAAATAGTTCTGGATCAACCGTTGATCTTTTCGGTTAATTGGGGATCATGATGTACTACTAGGTGCCACTCATGATCGTTCTATAATTAATGGTTAATTATAGACGGCCAACATAAACCGAGAACCTATTTGGTCACACGCACAACGAGCGTAATCCAAAGGATTTAAAATGAGCTTGAGAATGAGATTCTCAGACCGAGAGAAACTAGGTTTGGTTGGACCAAACATAAAGCGAGCATGAAATCGTTTCAGTCACAATGGAAGCGTGGATGGGCCGAGTCTTATGAAGATGTAATGGATGAACCAAAATGGTTTGGTTCTAATCCAATGGAGGAGAATAAACCAAAGGGTTTGGTTTATTTTAAACGAATGAACCAAAAGTTGGTTCGGTTCGTTTTAACTTAAAATAAACCATCATGGTTTGGTTTATTTTAACTTATCTTAATGGAGCGGGTTAACGGGCCTAATGGTTATGATCTAATAACCATTAAGAGAATTAGTTCTCTATAAAAGAGGGCTTAAGGGATAATTAAGTCCTAATCCAAAAACCCTAGCTTGGAGTTGCCGCCCAACCTTCATTGCCGCCCAACCTCCATTGCCGCCCAGCTTGTTGTGCCGCCGTCCAGCTCCTTGCCGGCGACCAAGCTTCAGCCGGTGATCCTCCGGCGACCCTCCGGTGATCTCCTATAGGTTTGGCATCAAGGTGAGCCTTTTCTTCCCTTGGTTGGCCGGCGCCTATCTCCTCCACCAAAGCTGTCCAGTTTTCTGGACAGCTTGTTCTCCTCTCGTCGGAGCATCGTTTGGACGACGGTTAGAGCTCCGACAGCGGCTAACTTACCGGGGATTCGATCTCCGGTAATCCTCTGAGGTGGAGGACGAAGGATTCATCAATTGGTTGACGAATACCTCTCCGGAGAAGCGAGTTTTGAGAACTCGTATTAGGATCCGAATTTGGATTCGAATCATGATCATCTCTCGATCACGTCGTCTTCAACACGAGGCTAGTAACCCATACGAAGACGAAGCTCGTGGCTTAGCGAAGTCATCCCGAGGAACTCGGCGTGGATACGAATAGAGACGATTCTAGCGAGGATCGTTCCGGTTGATGTCGTTCCCGCTACACGTCATACGAAAGATATAACGTAGATAAATTTCTTTTTATTGCAAATTTAAATTTACGGTTATGTCTACACTGGTTGTAATATGCATGCGTGTGTTGTGTGTGTTGTAATAAATGTAGATTTATTATTTTTATTGCTTCCGCTGTGTTCATGTTTACGAAACGTGATCGAACACACACACGCCGCGGTGCCGGAAACCCAACAGGCGGCAAGTGCATGGCTTGGAATTCTAGGATTTGCCCTCTTTAGCTTGGGCGGCAAGAAACTCTAGGAAGATTAGGGTTTTAGTTGGGCGACTAGGGTTTGGGAGGTGGAGTGGGCGGCAACAATTGGAGGGGTTCCTTTCTTCTTCCTAAGGTGTTGCCGGTGCCCATCTTGCTCCCCTCTACCTTGGCCAGCGCTCAACCTATTCCTCTTCTTCTCCTTGGCTGGTGGAAACAAGGGTTAGGGTTGTTCCATGGAGCTCTTGGTCGGCGCCCACAATCCTTTTGATCTCTCTTTGGGTCGGCGGCAAGCATCAAGCTTGGAGCTTGATGGTTGGTCCTAGATAAGAGAAGAGTTTCATTTCTATACTTCCTCTTGTTCGAAGCGAGCAAGGAAGGAAGATTGATGATCTAGGAGGCTTCGACTTTTGGAAGATCGTCGCCCACACGACATCCAAAAGGAGGAAGGATATACAATAGAAGATCAAGAGGTATAATGTTTGTTTATATTCTTTTGTATTATGTCTATAATTGTTTTTCAATTATATGCATGTTGTATGTTTTTATATGTGGCTAAATTTACTTGGACCCCGAATACAAACACAAAAACCGGCGATCCATACATCGTCTATTCCGTGGCTAATCGTAGAATAGAGGTTGGTTGCTTGAACAATAAGTTTGTTCAAGTGACCACTCTAATCGAATAGCACGACGATGGAATGGTTGCTTGGGTAATCCCTTTTGTCTAAGATTAATTTTTTTAATCCAGGGATGAAGACGGGATCGCCATGAACAAGCGACCAAGTCGAAGGGGAAGCGAAGTTTCCTACCTTCAAGTGGTATAAGAGCTTCGGTTCCGGGCAAAACCTTCAACTAGTATCAGAGCCATGTTTTCGGTTTTTTGTATTTATGATTCAGTTACTTTTATGCACTTTTCATATATTATTTTTGTCAGATAATAGTAGAATGTGCATAGGTTAACTTTTTGGTTGCAGGCATAGGATCCAACTATTATGGCCATATGTGTGTATGTGATTGTATGTGTGTAATTTTATATTTTGTTGAATCCTCGGGGTTGACGAGGCTAGTATTTAATTTTTGTAATTAGATACGACATTGTTTAGCCACTATTTTTATTTTAGTTTACTTTCGATCTAGATTTCATGTACACTCCCTCGTGGAGTATAGGATCGATGGATGTAAATTAAAATAGTTTTTCTCGGCTTGGATCTCCAGATGGCTTGTACATGGTGTAGGGAGGAGCGGACGAGATGGTGATACAACGGGAGGCATATTGGAGACAAAAGCCATAATAGTTGGAAAATATTTCTTTTTCATATTTATTGCTTATTGTTTGATATGCATGTCGTAGGCTAGAAAATTCCTCAATTTTAAATTACTAAGTGGGAGAGGGATATTTTTATAAATTCCCACGGCCTCCATTACGATTTGACATGTGATGCAAACAAACTTATACGTCGGCTCTGAGTGCCTTCCTCCCCATCGGATGAGTTTATTTTTTTGGATCACAAGGTCGGATATGGTTATAGGAAATTATTTAGGAGTGTGTGTACTTCCCCATCGGAAGGCACATAACCCGAGATAATTTCCTTGGTATCGAGTAATGGTGAACACTTAGATGCAAATAGGAGTATCCTCCCCATCGGAGTCACTACTTTTATTTGTAGGTCCGAAGAGAAATCAACTATTAATTTTATTTGTCAAAAAGTTAGGTTGACAAGATAGTAAAATTAATGGGTAAAATCTCCTCTTACAAATGTAGAATTCGTATACGTCCACACGATCGTGGCATACGATATTCTCGGTGTTTTGAGGTGTTGGTTTATTTTAAAATTTTATTGTTTGAGGAATCAATAATTTTTTGAAATCTAAAGTAATGACCCATGTGATTCTTAGGATTTTAAAAAATGACTTTCAATCCACTTGTTGTGATACTAAAAGAGAATAAACTTACTGGACCCAATTATGTTGATTGGAAAAGGAATCTTGTTATTGTCTTAACTGTTGAGGAGTACAAGTATGTACTCTTCGAAGAGTGTCCTCCTAAGCCTACTTATGAGCTGGAAGTCCTTGGAGCTGAGATCGATGGGGAAACCCAGGTCGATATCATTCTCCAGTCTCTACCTAGGAGTTTTGAGCAGTTTCGTCTGAATTACAACATGAATAAGAGGTTGTATTCATTGGCGGAGCTTCTGACAAAACTCCTAGGGGCAGAAGGGCTTGCTCAGGCTCAGGCCATGGTTGCTCAAAAGGTTTCTGCTTCTAAGCCGAAAGACAAGAAGAAGAAGAAACAAGCTGGGGCAAAGGTGGTGGGAGGATCTCAGGGAGGAGTGAAGAAGTTGAAAGGCAAGTGCTTCACTTGTAAGCAGATTGGACATTGGAAGAAAGACTGTCCCAACCAGAAGCAGAACAAAGGTATATCCTTTGGTCTAGTCATTGAAATGTGTTTAGCAGAGTTATCTACCGACACCTAGTGTGTAGATACTGGAGCCACTGATCATGTCTGTAATACTTTACAGGGGTTCCAGGAAACCCCGATAACTAGCTGAGGGAGAGATTATCGTTTACTTGGGCAATGCCACGAAGGTGGCGGCTATTGCAGTGGGAGATGTTTATTTGTATTTTGAGAAAAATAAAGTTTTGGTTCTTAAAAATTGCCTTTATGTACCTTTATTTAGAAAGAATTTAATTTCGGTTTCTAAATTGTTTATGGATAGATATTCTATTTCTTTTAATGACAGAGTTGTTATAAAAAGGAATAGGGAGATTATCTGTTCTAGTGCATTGATAGAAATTTTATATACACTTGAACCAAAAGCTCCCATGATGTAAATAGAAGTTAATAACTCATCTTCTAATTCCAATAAGAGAAAAGAACCTTCGAAGATGAACCAAACGTATCTTTGGCATCTAAGACTTGGTCATATTAACCTAAGCAGAATTCAAAGGTTGATAGCTGATGGACCTCTGGGTTCATTAGTGGTGGAAGATTTCCCAATCTACGAATCTTGCTTGGAGGGTAAAATGACCAAGAGGCCTTTTAAGGCCAAGGGGTATAGAGCCAAAGATGTGTTGGAGTTGGTTCATTCTGATTTTTGTGGTCCTATGTCTATCCAGGAAAGAGGTGGTTTTGAATATTTCGTCTCCTTTATAGATGATTATTCGAGATATGGATACATTTACTTGATGCGCCGCAAGTTTGAATGCTTTGACAAGTTCAAAGAATTCAAGGCTGATGTGGAGAAACGTCAAGGTAAAAGTATCAAGACACTACGATCTGATCGTGGTGGTGAGTACCTCTTGGGAGAGTTTAGGAATTACTTATCAGAGGATGGGATTCAATCCCAATTGTCTGCACTTGGCACACCCCAGCACAATGGTATAGAAGAGCTAAGGAATAGGACTCTTATGGAGATGGTTAGATCGATGATGAGTTATTCTGAGTTGTCAGATTGGTTCTGAGCATATGCTCTAGATACGGAAGTGTATATTCTGAACTTGGTACCATCTAAATCAGTGCCTTCTACTCCCACAGAATTGTGGACTGGGTGAAAGCCTAGTCTAAGACATATTCGAATTTGGGGGAGTCCAGTACATGTGCTAAAGGCAGATGCTGGTAAGTTGGGACCTCGTACAGAAGTGTGCATGTTCGTTGGCTATCCTAGAGGAACGAAAGGAGGTTTGTTTTATAGTCCTAGAGATCAGAGGGTGATCGTTAGCACGAATGCCATATTTCTAGAGGAAGACTATGTGATGACCCACAAGCCCATGAGTAAGATTATTCTGGAGGAATTGAAAGGAGAAGTCACTTCTTCAGTACCACCGGTACAAGAGGATATACCACAAGTCACTACACCGCGTGTCACAGAGGATACACAAGTGATACCTCGTCATAGTAGGAGGGTTGTTAGACAGCCTGATAGATTCATGTTCTTGGGAGAATCTTCTGATTTGGTCCCTGACGAACATGAACCTGATCCCTAAACATATGACGAGGCAATCCAAGATAAAGATGTGGTATCTTGGCAAAGTACAATGAATACTGAGATTGAATCTATGGATTCAAATCAGGTCTGGGAGCTAGTAGAACCACCCGATGGTGTAAAAACCATTGGATGTAAGTGGATCTACAAAAGAAAGAGAGGAATAGACAGGAAGGTTGAGACCTTCAAAGCAAGGCTTGTTGCGAAGGGGTATACTCAGAAAGAGGGTATCAATTATGAGGAGACCTTTTCGCCGGTAGCCATGCTTAAGTCTATCCGGATTCATTATGCATTGCTGCTCATATGGATTATGAGGTATGACAGATGGATGTCAAGACAACTTTCCTTAATGGAAGTCTTGAGGAAAACATCTATATGAAGCAACCAGAGGGGTTCATTGCAAAGGGCAAAGAGCATCTTGTGTGCAAGCTTAATCGGTCCATTTATGGATTGAAGCAAGCTTCGAGGTCTTGGAACATCCGCTTTGATGAGGTAATACAGTCTTATGGATTTATTCAAAGTCCGGATGAGTCTTGTGTATACAAGAGATGTGACGAAAACGTAGTGGTATTTCTTGTACTATACGTAGATGACATTTTATTAATTGCCAACAATGTCAAGGTATTATCGGACGTAAGGGTATGGTTGTCCAAACAGTTTGATATGAAGGACTTGGGAGAAGTGGGACACACCCTTGGGATCAAGGTTATAAGGGATCACAAGAAAAGGATGTTGTGCTTATCTCAAGCTTTATACATAAACACCATTTTGGCACGTTTTAGCATGCAAAACTCCAAGAAGGGTTTTCTACCTTTCAGACATGGAGTTCCTCTATCTAAGGAGATGTGTCCTAGAACATCTGAGGAGATAGAGGAGATAAAGGCAGTTCTTTATGCTTCGGCAGTAGGAAGCATCATGTATGTTATGTTGTGTACGAGACCGGATATCTACTTTGCTGTCGGCATGGTTAGAAGATATCAAAGTAATCTAGGACAGGGACATTGGACTGCGGTAAAGCATATATTGAAGTACTTGAGAAGGACTAGGGATTATATGCTAGTTTACCAGGCAGACCAATTACTCCCTGTGGGTTACACAGATTTCGACTTCCAATCAGATAGGGATAACAATAAGTCTACCTCAGGTTTTGTGTTTACTTTGGGAGGTGTAGCCATTGTAGGGAGGAGTGTCAAGCAGAAATGCATGGCGGACTCCACCATGGAAGCTAAGTATGTGGCAGCCTCTAAGGCGGCCAAAGAAGCTGTGTGGCTCAGGAACTTCTTGATGGACTTGGATGTGATTCCTGGTTTGCCCAGAACTACCATAATTTATTGTGATAACAATGGTGTAGTTGCAAACTCGAAGGAACCACGAGTCCATAAGGCAAGTAAACACATAGAGCGCAAGTACCACCTAATACGAGAAATCGTAAATGATGCGGAAGGGTGAAGTCTGTTCACTCCTTTCCAATGCAGTGAAGCACGGATGGAGATCTCAGAGGGTTCTCACAGGCCGCAATCAGTAAAGAGTAAAAAGATAAAGTAGATGAAACGCAAAAACCAGCACCAGCAATCGAGACTCAGACACAAGATGTAACGTGGTTCGGAATAAGGATTCCTACTCCACGGAGGTGTGTTTTCTCACCGGGGATGATGCCCAAGCACTTTTACTATGAAGGTCCTCCTTTACGGAAAGCGAGTTTCCGAAGGTGGAGGAGAAAAAGCCTTTTACAATAATCTCACCAGACGAGAAAAATACAAGAGATATAACAACGACAGGTCTCTATCCTTCTTCTCCGACGAAGCGGTTGTCCTCCTCTTTCCTCTCCTCTTGCGTCCCCTTCTCTCGCTCGCTGGGAATAATCGCTGGCCTCCTCCTTTTTTTCCTGCTTCCTCCCCTTTTATCTCCCCCCTCTTTTCCTTCATCGTAACGTCGTGGGTTATCTTCATCGTACACGTGGCCACCACCTTTCCCTGGAGAATAATTCTGTTACAGATATCAGGAGTGGAGACTCTTTGAAATATTATGTGGGGCCTCCCAGGCCGTTGCCTAACACCCTTTCCCTCCACTTTTTGGGCCACTAGGCTAGACTATCTCCCTCAACCTTCCGTGTTGAGGGAAGCTAGTTTTAGGTCTATAGCCCACGAGCGCCCTAGCCCTAGGGTTCCTCATCAACCCGAACCAATTCCTCTCCTTCCCGTGCCCAACTTCCCTTTGTAGGGATCAGATTGTGCTGGCTTCTTGGCGAAGTGCCCTCCGCCTCTCCTTTGCCGTATCAATTGCTTTCATTCGCGTGACGAGGTTCGCCCGTGCCAATGGCTTCTGAGGTTCGCCCGTGTCACTTGCTCTCAATATTCGCCCGTGCCAATGGCTTCTGAGGTTCGCCCGTGCCAATGGCTTCTGAGGTTCGCCCGTGCCAATGGCTCTCAATATTCGCCCAAGCCAATGGCTTCTGAGGTTCGCCCGTGTCACTTGCTCTCAATATTCGCCCGTGCCAATCTTCCTTTCCTTTCTTAGCTAAGCCGTACATTCTGGGCCGGATCTTAGGTCACCCGCTAACCCCTCTATCGGGGATTATGTAAAGAAGATACCAGTAGTTTCATTAGTCAACCCCGAAAAATAGTCAAGCGAAGTTATAAGCTTGACTTTCCAATGTACATAAAATTTCTGACCTATTCTTCATTTCTTCGGCTTAAATCCATCCGTTCCCTTATAACTCCCCCCAGTATATTGAAGGAGGCCCACTGGGTCTATGGGCTCCGCTTCTCCTTCTCCTTCATGCATGAATCGCCGTCATGAAAACCTTATATAAACCCTCGCCTTCTTATTCTAGGTATCGGTTAGTGTGCTTGGTAATCCAGCCTGTTCTTCTTCTTCTCCCGTGATTCTCATCGGCGGTGTTGCGGCGACCCTGTTCTTCCTTTCCTCACACGATTCTTCTTTACCCTCCGAGTAAGTGCTCTGCTTCGTTCATACCCATGGCTCCTAGGACCCTCTCTTCACCCACCTGGTATGAACATACCATAACTCAGTTAGATTGCAATCATTATTTCTTTAACCTAAGGAACAACTACATAGAGCCTTCTATAAAATGTTGTTTCACGACCAAACTGCATCGACCTCATAAACCTCCTCCCGGCTTGACATGCTTTTTTTATGAACAATTTCTTAACGGCCTATCCTTGCCAGACTACAGTCTATCCGACCTCCTAAACTTCTATGGACTACCTCTGAATCAATTCACCCCCAACTCCTTCCGGATTCTATCGGGAGCCCATATAGTGTTCCAACATTTGAACCTCTCTTTGACCCCCGAGATATTCCATTGCTTCTTCCAATTAAAGTCTTCTAAGGCAGGCCTCTTCTATCTGTCTAGTCGTTCCGATATCCAATTCCTTGTTAACCTGCCTACTTCCCACAAGGGTTGGGAAGCCTTATATTTCTTTGTACAACTCCCAGAAGCTTTACCTTACTCCGATACTTGGAAGGTAGACCTTCCTGAATTGCCTTCTTTCCGGGAAATGAGGACCAAATGTCCCTTCCCGGAAGTGTATAGTGTCTTAGGAGAGCTGTATTATTGCTCGAACCACCTGCTAGAAACTCCCCTCTTAAGCCACTTTGGATTGTCTCCTCTACCTTTGACGACTTCGGTTGCTATAGGTAGGGTGACATTTATCCTGCAATGTGACTTCCTTTTTAGGGCATTCATCTTTCTTACCAGTATATCTTGTAGATAATCTGATGCAGAAGGCTTTGGTGGAAGGGGAGTCGATCGAGGCTGCCAAGAAGAAGAAGACCCTGACTAAGAGGGGCAAATCCACAGCAGCTCCGTCATCTCCACGGAAGAAGATGCGGCTTGTCAAGAAAGGAGCTTCAAGTTCATCGGCTCTCCTACCCTTGTCTTCCCACCAACCGGAAGCTCGACCCTTAATCATTTATGAACCCCGAAGGGAAGGCAACACCTCCCCTGCCTCTTCTCTAGCTCCCCAAGGAGGGGATTCTCCCTCCCAGATTTTGCATTCTTCTCCCTCCACACAGAATTCACCCCAGCCTCCCCATGTGGAATCCCTCCAAGCTCCAGCGCCGTCCGACTCAAGAACAGTTCCTGCCCCTCTGCGCCATGCCAGGCCCCCATCTTCTTCGGAAGGAGAAGACCCTTCCCTTCTGGTTCCTCCGAGGGCCTCTCTGGGATCGTTGCTGAAAATTCGGCACCCTTCGGAGGTAAAATTCTTTAACCAGTCGGGTATACAAGGCCCGTGCGAGCAAGTGGGCAAACTGCTGGCAGAGGTATTTACTCCTCCTTCTCTTCCTCTTTGCTATGGGTATTTCCCTATGCTGATAATTTTCCTCTCCTTTTAGGCCTCCACTCAACATAACAACATGGTAGTCCACCTGGCCTGATTCCAATCTAGCGTGGAGACTCGCCATTTTGCCTCCGTGTCACAGCAGAAAGAGCTCGCGCGACGATTAAATGAACAAGAGGCAAAGGAGGCGGACTTTAGGGGTTAATGCGAAGACGCCACGATGCAACTAGCCTTGGTTCGAAGTGAGAAAGAGGAACTGCAGCGAAAAAATGAAGAACTAGAACAACGCCTCTTCTTGCAATCTAGTGAGCTGCAGCAGGTAGACATCCTGACTCAAGAACTGAAGGAGTATAAAAGATATCTTATGGATGCCATGCTCAAGGAAGCTGACTCTGCGGCTACTATCTCACAGCTTCAACAAGAATGCAACAGCCTTAACCTGGAACGTCAAGCCTGGGCCCTTACCCAGGAATCCCGTGTAAAGAAATGTTAGGAACTTTCCTCTACAGTAACGGCTCTTCCCCGAACCTTATCACCGGTGGCCCAGCAGCAATCCATCTTCCAACAGGAGTATCTTGAAGCTCTTTCAGCCTTAGGACAGCGAGCTATAAAGGCAGCCACCGAGAGAGATGTTTTGGCGATCAAATTGGCGGAAAGTCAAACTCAGGTGGCTCAATATCAGGACCGACTAAAGGAGCAGGAAGCCGACCTTAAGAGGCGTTATGTCAAGAAAGGGGTAGATCTCTTTATACTAGGGTTTGAGGGGTCTTCAGCTCAAAATGTCGAGCGAGGATACGCCTCTCGCACGGATACTAGTTATTTAGATCCTACGGAGGCGCTAGCTAAGCTGTCACTTGAACTTTTTGAATTGTAATTTATACTATTCTCCTTCTTTGCTAATTTTATCAATAGCCTCTTTTACGCCTCGAATGATGAATTTATTTATAGGCTTAGTTATCACCTTCTTGGCATGCTTCTTGGGCCGGGAATTTAACCCCTTTTAAAACTCCTCCTTCTTGTATAGGATGGTGTAATCACTTCATTGGCTCGGGCTTATGGAGGGGATATTAAATGACATTATCCACCTCCGCCCCAGTTTCGGTTCGAATCTGCTTTGGGAGTATGTTATGCGATATTATTTACACCCGTCCCAGTTTCAGTTTGGGAATTTACTCGCAAGGTCTTTACCCAACATCATTCGTACCCGCTCCGATTCTGGTTCGAGCGACGCTTTAAATAGCTCCTGCTTGTTGATCTTCCTTATTCCTCTTACTGCTTTGGAAATGGTATCGATCTCTTCATCTTCTTTCCTTTTCCCAGAACCTCGGTTGCCTCTTTCCTTCCATTATAAATCCTTCGTTCCCCATGTCTTCATCCTGCTATCTTCTTATTATGGCTTCAGCAGGGCATCCCATCGAAGTTTCTTCAGAGTCAGAATCTTTTGAACTAAAAGACTGGGTCTCTGAGGAATTTGAAGATTCGGAGACACCTCATTGCCACTTCATCATCCTTGCCCCCTTCCATATCCGCCTCTCAACGGCTCCCACCCCTCGGCAAGGAGGTCCATCCGCGCTCCTTTCCCTCCTTCCTTGGCAGGGTGTGGAATCCTCCCTTCACGTGGGAGTATACGTTAGGAGATCCTCGTCTTTGCCGAACTTCCCCACTTCCACAGCCGACTTTCGTCCCAGTTCCCCCGGCGAGGACTCATCCTTCCTCTTTCGATGAAGGCCCACCAGTTCTTCCTCCCCCTCAAGGCGAGCGCTTCAGAGTCATATTAGCTCCTTCTCCTCCCAAAGAGACATCTCCCGCTTACATTAGGAGTAATCATGGAAAATCTTTGTAGATCAAGTTAATGTAACCGCTTTAAATATGTTAATAAAAAATCAGGGAGGCAAATGATATCCGTTCTTGTCTTTTTCCTGTAGAAGTAATGTTTCTGTCCTCCGAAAGGACTGATGTAATCTGAACATGCCTTCTTCTATCATGTCTCGGGGATTCGGACCCTCTTAATTACAATTGTAGTCCCGTCAATCTTCCCACTACTGCCCCCACATTTCCTCTGCTTTACTGGCATTTATGGTCCCTACTTCTCTTACCAATGAATGCACTCTTCCCCTTCGTCACCATAAAAACCACTGACCTCTACCTGATAACTTCCCTCATTCTCCTTTTTCCTTTGCTTGCCATGGGACGAATATCAGGCAGGCGTGATTCCTCGCCTTCTAGAGAGCAGATAAATGATCGCGATACATAGCTACCTTAGAAAAGCAGTGGAGTGTTTCTGGTGGAGAAACTTCCGCCCATAATCGTTCCTTGCGCCAACAAGCGTAGGGTCCCAAAGGAATTGGCGAGGCGGACCTTCTGCGGATCCTACCGGTGCCAACTATTGTGCCAACCTCAACCCTACAAGGGACTTCCCTCTGTCCCTCCTAACAAAGAACTGTAACACCCGGGATATATAAGGGCTGCTGTTTGTTATTCTTCCTTGTAGATGACTCAGAATATGTAATTCTTTTGCGTCCATGAACTTTCCCAGTTTGTCTTCTTTCTCCAGTATCTTCGGCATTGTACCACGCTTTACTTCTTCCGTATCCACATAAACTTACCTATAACGGAGATATATTTCGGCTCTTCCGCTTTTATAATCTTTTCAGGGATAAAAAGTGATATATAACTGAGGGGATCTCAGCTCTTCCGCTCCACCACCACACGGGGATAGCTTCCGCTTTGCGGGGATAGAAACTTGTATATAGAATAAATAATAACCGAACGATATCGGTTCTTCCGCTCCACCACCACACGGGGATAGCTTCCGCTTTGCGGGGATAGAAACTTGTATATAGAATAAATAATAACCGAAGGATATCGGTTCTTCCGTTCCACCACCACACGGGGATATCTTCCGCTCTTCCTTGCGGGGATAGAAACTTATATATAGAATAAATAATAACCGAAGGATATCGGTTCTTCCGTTCCACCACCACACGGGGATATCTTCCGCTCTTCCTTGCGGGGATAGAAACTTATATATAGAATAAATAATAACCGAAGGATATCGGTTCTTCCGTTCCACCACCACACGGGGATATCTTCCGCTCTTCCTTGCGGGGATAGAAACTTGTATATAGAATAAATAATAACCGAAGGATATCGGTTCTTCCGTTCCACCACCACACGGGGATATCTTCCGCTCTCTTTGCGGGGATAGAAGCTTGTACATAGAATAAATAATAACCGAAGGATATCGGTTCTTCCGTTCCACCACCACACGGGGATATCTTCCGCTCTTCCTTGCGGGGATAGAAACTTATATATAGAATAAATAATAACCGAAGGATATCGGTTCTTTCGTTCCACCACCACACGGGGATATCTTCCGCTCTCCTTGCGGGGATAGAAGCTTTTGTATATAGCGCCAGGGCAATGAGCATAAAGGAGGCAACGCCTTCATATCATTCTTCTTTGGTTCCCCTCCTTCTTCTGCAAATGAGGGGCTTGAGTACATAATGGGCCACTTAAAAATATAAAAACCCTTCTTTCCATTTTACCACAGACGAGAGGCCCACTAATGGCTGCAAGCCCATTCCATCCCCTTTTATAGGGGGTTCTTTGGTATTAGTTGCTCCTGCCATCCTCCTCCTTTCGCCTTTTGGTCTCCTTCTTCTTCATCTGTTTGCTCTTCCGCCGCCAAACCTCGCTTCCCCGATTCTTTCTTCCCAACCCCTCTTTTTCCTTTTCTTTTTCAGACCCCCAAGATGCATTCTAACTTCTTCCAGGAAATAGCGGGCCGCTACCCGAATCGCAAACGGGATGCTGGTCAGCCCTCTGCTTCTTCTTCCGCTTCACCTTCCCCAATCACCATCATACTCGATTCACCTCGCCGTTCTCCCTTTCCTCCTCCGGTGACCCTCACTACCCCCATCCCGGAGGAAGCCAGGGTCCTTACAAACCCTAACTTTCCCATTCTTTCTCCTTCCGCCATCGATGTTCGGATATCGTCTCCTTCTTCCCCGCAACCCGGGGATGAACCTGGGGAAGGTGTATTCTCATGTCAGCCAATTACAGGGGATGGATCACCTTTGTCTTCCCTTTCCCCGGCCCGTCCTTCCCTTTATGAACCCATGGCGGTGGATATCCCTTCACTGCCAACTTCCCCTCATCGCCGCTGCAATCCCTCCCCTCCAGTGGGCCCTGACCAGGGCTTCTCTACGTCTTGCATCCCTATCGCAGGCTCCTCCAGCCCAATGCTCATCCTCTCGTCGTCTCAAGATCCTTCCTTCGATCATCCTCCTTCTATCTTTCCTTTCGCTATCAACCCCCAACCCGGCGAGACACATATCCTCCCGGCATCTATGGATCTGCCGCCCCCGACTACCACCTCCGCGGGCCGTCCAAATGATGCGCTTCCCTCTTTCCCTTCTCAACCGATGGATACCACCCTCCTTCTCTCCTTTATAGGAGAGGTCCCTTCTTCAGCATCCTTCGTCCCGTCCTCTTCACTTTCTCCCCGGAGTCTTCGGATTCTAAACTTAGAGGAAGTGGTTCCTCGCATGGAAGGCTTGCGCCATGCTCTGGACTTGGTATGTTTCCTTACTCAGCTTCCTTAGCTTTGTCTAGCTGACTAATTCCTTTTCCCACAACCGGTATGCAGGCCCTGACCACCCATAAAGAATTGGATCGCTCTCTTCATCAATACCAAGTTCAAGCCCAAGAATGGGAGCGTCAACAACGGGAAGGCTCGGCGGACGCTCAAAATCGAGAACGACTCCTGCTACAACAATTGCACCAGTGCCAAGAGCAATTGGTCGCTTCGAAATTCGAAGGATGTCGACACTATCGCGACCTTTAAAGGCGCAACCACGTCGAGGGCGAGCCCTTCGTCCCTCGGCGGAGGTCCATCGGCCTCTCTTAACACGAATCTTCCTCGGCTCGAGGTACTCGTCTTCAAGAGCGGTAGCGAGCTCCTCAAGGGAAGCAACAAGATTCGCGCCATCGCTCATCTTCGGGTTCAATATCAGCGAGCCCAAGATAAAATAGGGGACCTTCGCACCCGCTTGTGTAAGGAGGTACAAGAAAACTCATCCCTTATAAATTCCCAGGCGCATGCTCATGCCCGTCTACGCAGGCAAGAAACTTCCCTCCAGAGGATGAACTCTGAACTTGCCCGAACCAGATCGTATTCGAAGCGGTGGAGGATTTGGCTTCCATGCGTCAAAATATGGTGGAGATGACGATCCGTGCAACAGGACCAAAGTTCCCGAGTCGATGATGTTTCCATCTTGGCCGATGCTATTATGGAGGTGTCGCGGCGCTATGTGGACGTGCGTCGAAACCTTCGAGAACAACAAGAGACGTGCAAGAGGTTGCATCGAGTGAAGCCACGGCCGTCCGAATCGCGAGGGCGACTCATTATTTTAATGCGTTCCACCTATCAAGATGGATTTAATGATGCGGTTCGCAATATGCCCAAGGGTTGCCTCCTCCACTTATCCTTCATTTTCTTTAAATTGGGAGGTGGCTTAGCTATCCTCCCGACCGATTTAAGCTGTAATTTAATATCCCATTTTGACATGTGAATGTATTCTCTGTTTTTTCCTCTTCTTCTCCAAGACTTATTAACAATACTGTATTGCTTTTGTAAGTAACCCCTTAATGAAATTTGGGAAATACTTGGCCTCTAACGAACGCAATTAATTCAAGGAGTACTTCCTTTGGAGTTTCATAATTTCTCTTCTTCTATCCCATATTTCTCATACAGTATGGAAGAATTTTAAATGAAGGGCATTCCAAGGTCGTGGAAGCTCTTTGCCTTGGTCATCCTTCATATAATATGCTGACCCCGCTACGCAGCGTGTTATTTTGTAAAGTCCTTCCCAGTTGGGAGCTAGCTTTCCAGGGTCTCCAGCGGGGTTGACTTTACGCAAAACCAAATCTCCTTCTTGAAATCTCCGAGGAACCACTTTCTTATTAAAGGCTCGCTGTACTCTTTGCTTGTAAAATTCCGCTCGCCTCCGTGCCATCTCCCGCCTTTCCTCCACCAAGTCCAATTGTGCTTGGATAAGTTGGTTCTGATTTGGTTAAATGCGCCTTTATCCGAGTGCTATTCAACAAAACCTCTACAGGAATAACGGCTTACGCCTCGTATACCAAACTAAAGGAGTTTCTCCGTTCTTTGTCTTGGGCGTGGTTCGATAAGCCCACAGGATGCTTGGTAACTCCTCTACCCAGTTTCCCCTCTGAGCACCCAACTTAGTCTTTAATCCTTGAATGAGGATCCTGTTAGTTACCTCCACCTGCCCATTTGCTTGAGGATGGGCTACCGAAGTAAAAGCCTGCTGAATGTTGAGACTTTGGCACCACTCTTGGATCTTTTTTCCTTGGAACTGTCGTCCATTGTTACTGACTATTTTCCGAGGAATACCATACCGACAAATGATATTTTTCCATAAGAACTGTATTACGGCATTCTCAGTAATTTTGGCTAAGGGCTCTGTCTCCACCCATTTGGAAAAATAATCCACAGCTACTAACAAAAACTTCCTTTGTAAAGGTGCTGCCGACATCAGGCCCACTATATCTATTCCCCATTGATCGAAAGGACAAGAAGAGATGACGGCTTTCATTAACTCAGCTGGCCGTTCAGAACAGTTGTTATGCTTTTGACAAGCGATGCAGGTCTGCACTATATGAGCAGCATCTTGTTGAAGAGTAGGCCAAAAGTATCCTGCCAGTAAAGCCTTTCTTGCTAAAGCTCTCCCTCCTAAATGATTGCTGCAACATCCTTCATGGATTTCTCGGAGTACCCATTCCGCATCCTTGTTTCCCAGGCATTTTAACAAGGGTCGTCCAAAAGAAGTCTTGTATAGGTCTTCATTTAAGAGGATGAACCGTTTAGCTCAGTTTATTAAAGTGGATGCCGCTATTTTCCCCTCAGGGATCTTCCCGTGCCGCAAATAAGCTATGATGTCGGTCCTCCAATCAAGAGTTAGGCTTGATTCAGGTACGTCTCCCTCCACGCTGCATATTGCTAAGGAAGTATGAACGCTCATATGGATTGCTTCCGAGGATTTTATTCCTCCCATAGTGCTAGCCATCCGAGCCAATTCATCTGCCTTCCCGTTATGCTCCCGCGGGATTTGCTTCAAGAGGACCTGAAGAAATTGAGCTTTTTCTTTCTCAAAAGTCTTCAAATACTTATGCAGCCTTTCCTCCCGAACCGCAAAAGAACCCTGAAGTTGTGATATTACCAACTGGGAGTCCGAGTGGATCACAATGGAAGAAGCCCCTACTGCTTTAGCAGCCTATAGTCCCACTAGAATGGCTTCATATTCCGCTTCATTATTAGATGCCCGATATTCCAAGCGAACTGCTAATCGAGTTTCTTCACCTTCCGGGGAAATTAATAGGATGCCAACGCCCTGCCAGATCCGAAGAACCGCTCTGAATATATTCCATGCCTCTCGATCCCTCTCCTTTTGTTGAACCTCTTAGAGCGCGCAAGGTACCTCTGCCAGAAAATCAGCGAGGGCTTGGGCCTTGATAACCGTTCGAGGTTGGTAGTGAATATCATACTCGCTTAGTTCTACTACCCATTTGGCCAATCTTCCAGAGAAATTTGGCTTAGTGACGACCTTACCCAATTCGCTGTGTGTTAGGACGGTGACGGGATGAGCCAAGAAGTACAACCTTAATTTGTGGGCAGTTAGTACTAGGATATATGCTAACTTCTCCAGCTCCGTATAACGGAATTCCGCCCCCTTCAGAATATGGCTGGTGTAATAAATAGGTTGCTGATGGGAACCTTCTTGTTTCAATAATAATACCGACTCCGAATCGGCTCCATAATGGTTCTCCGAGTATTGGTTTGGCTAGCGAGAGTCGGACCAAATATTTCTTCAACTCTGGAAAGCTTGCTCACATTGATCATCCCACGAAATTTAGCGACCTTGCAAAATCTTGAAAAAGCGACTTGTCCGATTGATCTATAAATCGGGATAAAGAAACAATCCTGCCCACCAACTTTTGGGTCTCTCACAGACTAGCGGGTGACTTCATGTTGCATAGGGCTTGCACTTTCTCAGGGTTGGCTTGCAGCCCCTTCTCCGTCACTATGTACCCCAAGAACTTGCCACTTTTTACCCCGAACAGGCATTTGTTAGGGTTTAGCTTCATATTAAACCGCCTTAATGTAGCGAAGGTTTCATTTAAGTCCTTGACTAAATCCCGAGTGACCTTTGATTTAACCAAGATGTCGTCCACGTATACCTCCACATTCTTCCCTTTACGCTCCATGAAGATTTTGTCCATAAAGCGTGATAGGTGGCTCCTGCATTTTTAGTCCGAGGCATTACCACATAAGCATATAACCCTGATACAAAGCTAACCCTCTTTTGATCTTCTTGAGCCAAAGGTATTTGATGATACCCTTGATATGCATCCATTAGGGATACCACTTCATATCCCACTGTAGAATCCACCAATTGGTCAATACGAGGCAAGGGGTAGCAGTCTTTAGGGCATGCTTTATTCAAATCACAAATCGATACGCATCCTCCATTGCCCCGAAGGCTTGGGAACCAAAACTACATTAGAGACCCATTCGGGGAACTGGATTTCCTTTACATGACCCGCTTTTAGTAGTTTGTCCACCTCTTCTGCTATGACTTTGTCCTTTTCTGGTCCAAAATATCGCCTCTTACATTGGGCCAGGTGGGCTCCTTGAATGATATTGAGATGATGTTCCGCACATGAGGGTGGATCCCGTGAGATCATGCACATCCTTTGCAAAGATGTCTTCATTCTACTTGCAAGCCACCGCTCTTCTTTGACATCCGGTATTGGGCTATTTGGGTGGCCTTTCTGGGCGATCTCCACCAGTTCTCCCTCCTCTATTTTATCGACTTTGGGGGGGGATTCCTCCAGGACGCAGACATCAGTGATGATGACAGCTTTGCCCTTCAGGTCCTCGGTTCGGGCTTTCTTTTGATCGTCCCGAACCATTTGCACGTAGCAACTCCTGGAGGCCTTCTGTTCTCCACGAACTTCACCCACCATCGATTGTCCATCGAAATTTTAGCTTCTGGTGGTATGGAGAAGCCACTGCCTGAAAAAGGGTGAGGAAAGGACGCCCAAGAATAGCGTTATAAGTGGACGGAGCATCCACAATAAGGAAAGGAATTATACTGGTTTTTTGGCTAGGTTTTACACCCAGAGTTAAAGGCAATGATATCTGTCCCTTCGGGTGAACCATGTGCCCTGCGAATCCGAAGAGGGGAGTAGACACGTCTTCTAATTGGGCATTTCCCAGCTGCATTTGTCCAAAGGCTTCCTGGAAAAGGATATTAACAGAGCTTCCCGAGTCAACTAGTACCCGAGCCACTTCATAATTGGCCAGGGATACGCGGATAACAAAGGCGTCCGTGTGGGGCAGCAGGACACCTTGCAGATCTTCCGCCCGAGCAAGCGGGTGGTGCAACTTGAATAGTCTGGTCGGCGACGATGGCCAAACTCTCCATGAGATGGGCGTACGACTTCCGTGCCCGGTTGGAGTCCCCGTCGGTAGGTCCTCCAACTATAACATGAATAACTCCCCGTGTGGGAATGTCATCTAGATTGGATGAAGGGCCCTCCCCTGATGGGCCTTCTTGAGGGACGACCTCCTGGGATGGCGTTTGGAAAGCGACCCGGGGTTGCTGATTATACGGCCCTGGACGGGTTACATTAGGTCGGGGGCCTCGCCGGCCCTCTGTGCGGATATGCAGTATGGAGGCGATCCAATTCTTCTTGTAACTTGAAACATCGGCCACTACTGTGGCCGTATTCTATGTGATATTGGCAAAAGAACGGGGCTGGGGGGTTACGCGGGATCCCCCTGTGTCCCAAGGGTCGTTGTAGCAGACCCTGCTGATCGTAAAATTCCATTTCACGTTCTTTCCATGTCCTCATAGGAGGAAGCGCTTCAGCAGCCATTATTTGTAATGGTGGGGTAGGGCGAACACCTTACAGCATCGGACGAGGCCTCGGGACCTCCTGCCAAAAAGGTCTTGTATACTCCCGCCGAGGGGGGGGGGCTTGAAGAGCAGCGGGACGAACTCTTTCAGTGGGGACTGCTGTGGCAGTCCGTTCGACCCTCCGTACCTTTAATCCTTCTTCTTTGTGGATAAACTGCTCCGCACGGCTCAGTAGCTCTTCGTAACTATCCGTAGGTTGTCTTAACAAGGAACTGAGGAAGGGGCCCTCCCCGCGTTCATGCGCCTCGAATAAGCGCCTCTCAAAGACTCAGATTAGTGGCGGGATTCCCCTGCAGTGAATCGATGAATATACCCCCTAAGGGATTCTGAAGGTCCCTGGGTGATATGCATTAACATAGAGGCGTCTTGTTTATACGCCTTGCAGCTGACAAATTCTCGACTGAACATTCTCTGGAAGTCAGTGAAACAGGTGATAGACCCCGGGGGTAGAGTAGTGAACCACTTTTACGCCGAGCCAGTCAGGGTGGTTCGGAAGACTCGGCACTTGAGAGCGTCTGTATAACAGTGAAGCGAGGCCGCTCCATCGAATTGAAATATGTGCTCGTCAGGATCCGTCGAACCATCATACTTATTGACCTGAGGATTTCGGAAGTAGGATGGGGGGAGCTCCGAAAGAATGTCCATCGTGAAGGGACTGGGCTCGTATACCTCCGGAGGTCTGGTGGATTGACTTTCACCTTGCTCCTCCCGGCGCGTTTGGGTGAAGGGCATAGTATTCTGAGGTGTTCTTCCCCCAAGTCCACCTCCAAGCAATACCTCACCATTGGCGGCTGTACGGGAGGGGTGAGGTATTTCTGGGGGTAGATCTCTGGAAGAAGGTTCCCCGGAATGCGGATGCAGATATCCGGTCCTTTTCCTTTCCCTAGCCAGGGCTTCTGTGATAGCGTCATCCATCAAGGCCTTTAGTTGCGATGGTAAAAGGGTGATGGGGCGCTCCTCTGCCGCAGAGGCATCAGGTTGGTGTATTTCTTCGGGTTGCATCTCGACGTCCATCTCAAATGTTCCCACAGACGGCGCCAACTGATGCGGAAGGGTGAAGTCTGTTCACTCCTTTCCAATGCAGTGAAGCACGGATGGAGATCTCAGAGGGTTCTCACAGGCCGCAATCAGTAAAGAGTAAAAAGATAAAGTAGTTGAAACGCAAAAACCAGCACCAACAATCGAGACTCAGACACAAGATGTAACGTGGTTCGGAATAAGGATTCCTACTCCACGGAGGTGAGTTTTCTCACCGGGGATGATGCCCAAGCACTTTTACTATGAAGGTCCTCCTTTACGGAAAGCGAGTTTCCGAAGGTGGAGGAGAAAAAGCCTTTTACAATAATCTCACCAGACGAGAAAAATACAAGAGATATAACAACGACAGGTCTCTATCCTTCTTCTCCGGCGAAGCGGTTGTCCTCCTCTTTCCTTTCCTCTTGCGTCCCCTTCTCTCGCTCGCTGGGAATAATCGCTGGCCTCCTCCTTTTTTTCCTGCTTCCTCCCCTTTTATCTCCCCCCTCTTTTCCTTCATCGTAACGTCGTGGGTTATCTTCATCGTACACGTGGCCACCACCTTTCCCTGGAGAATAATTCTGTTACAGATATCAGGAGTGGAGACTCTTTGGAATATTATGTGGGGCCTCCCAGGCCGTTGCCTAACACCCTTTCCCTCCACTTTTCGGGCCACTAGGCTAGACTATCTCCCTCAACCTTCCGTGTTGAGGGAAGCTAGTTTTAGGTCTATAGCCCACGAGCACCCTAGCCCTAGGGTTCCTCATCAACCCGAACCAATTCCTCTCCTTCCCGTGCCCAACTTCCCTTTGTAGGGATCAGATTGTGCTGGCTTCTTGGCGAAGTGCCCTCCGCCTCTCCTTTGCCGTATCAATTGCTTTCATTACCTCTCTCGTACCAATGGCTCTCAATATTCGCCCGTGCCAACGGCTTCTGAGGTTCACCCATGCCAATGGCTTCTGAGGTTCGCCCGTGTCACTTGCTCTCAATATTCGCCCGTGCCAATGGCTTCTGAGGTTCGCCCGTGCCAATGGCTCTCAATATTCGCCCATGCCAATGGCTTCTGAGGTTCGCCCGTGTCACTTGCTCTCAATATTCGCCCGTGCCAATCTTCCTTTCCTTTCTTAGCTGAGCCGTACATTCTGGGCCGGATCTTAGGTCACCCGCTAACCCCTCTATCGGGGATTATGTAAAGAAGATACCAGTAGTATCAGTAAAGGAGGTAGAAGGTGTTGTTGCCTAGATTGTATGAGAGGATACCCTAGTAGATCCTTTCACTAAGGCCTTTCAAGCGAGAGCTTTTGATAGACATGTGGAGGGAATGGGAATCAGATGTATGGTAGTATGAGGATAGCATAGTCTTTTAGTATAAGTAGGAGATTGTTAGGATGTATACTGAAAAATCTATCTTTTGTATGAACATCTTTATTTTTGAAATAAGAATCACATGATCATTATTTGCATATTTATGGTTATGCATATTGTCTCATACATTACATTGTAGATAACATGGTGTGTAGTGTCACACGGTAGATCATGTTATCAGCTCCATGTAGAGTAATCATCTATAAAAGAGACAAAATTTTATAGGACGATTTTTAATTGTCGCAATACCGTTCTCAAATTATTTACCGAACCCCCTAACTAGACTAATGCAGTATATGATTGACTTGGATCGTCTCCCAACGAACCTAATGACTGGACGTTTGTTTTTAAACAGAAGTAAACACTGGGGGATTTTACAATTATCAAAACAATTATTCAAAACTAACCTAATGCAAGAACGATTCAACCTTGCACCGCACTGTCACTATACAATGCAATGGTCAAACAATTCTGGTAAACAGACATGGAAATTAAATCTGCAGGAAGTAAATCTAACTACCAAATAACAATTAACAAGTAACTATCCTAATGTGCAAAAGTAAGTAACCACGCACCGCACTGTCACTATACGGTACAATGATCACGAAATAAAGGTGAACAATTCAACCAAGCACCGCACTATCACTATACGGTACAGTGATCAAACAGTCACTGAAAACTGCTATAAACGAAATGCAATAAATGAAAGTAATTCAACCAAGCACCGCACTGTCACTATATGGTACATTGGACAAATGTAAATGAAATCTAAACTAATAATGAAAGCAATTCAATCAGGCACCGCACTGTCACTATACGGCACACTGGTCGAATGTAAATGAAAACTAACCTAAACATGATCAACATAACATAACAAATTAACCGTAACAGAACAAACATAAAAAAGTAGAATATCCAATTAAATGGACTGAATTCAAATATAAGCAATCGGTAACCTCACGATGGCCACAATAACCCGAACAACCATTCCGACGGTGAATGCGAAGCTGCCTCGATCGGTGCAGCAGGGAGGATGAACATACGGAGGAATGCGAACACTGTTCTGGCGATCTGAATTCACCGGATAGTGAATGGAATCTTCACCGGTTGGAGATGGAACTGCCCTAATCCGGCACAGCTGGTGGGTGACTCCGGCGATGTGGAAAGGCCTATCCCAGTCGTTGGAATGGAGTGGAACGCTGGTGAAGGTGAATCATCAGAATCCTACCTCACCCCGCTTCGGATCAGCTGCCGCAATCAGTGCATCTGGATCTTCCGTCAAGGATCAGTTGGGATTGCCGCCGGATCTCGGAAGGGAGTGTTAGTAATATATGAGAGATGTCCTAAGGCAATCACCTTATGTATGAACCATTTATATGATAAATGAAGATTCACTATTTGAGTATACATGTTTTATGTATTTGATTGGATCTTAAACTCATTTACTGAATGTCCACGATACGATTCACAGCATGAGAGATTTTATGATTGGATCACAACTAGTGAGTATCTCTACATGTGTAATTGTGATGTATCGGAATTATCCCTAGTCGATGAATTGATGGATCTGGACACCATCAATTCTGTTGAGACTAGCACGAGGTATACTCCTTGGTGTATCCAAGCAGCTGATTCTCACTGGCTGGAGACATAGTGATGTCCGGAGTTAATCGTGGATGCTAGTTATGGTAACTAGTTCATTGGAGTGACCAGCCGTAAGACTTCATATGGTTCTCTGCATAT
This sequence comes from Wurfbainia villosa, assembly GCA_025175895.1. Taxonomy (NCBI): domain Eukaryota; kingdom Viridiplantae; phylum Streptophyta; class Magnoliopsida; order Zingiberales; family Zingiberaceae; genus Wurfbainia; species Wurfbainia villosa. The sequence continues at coordinate 35,236,669 of CM046009.1, read as the reverse complement.
ATAGATATGTCAATGAAGTTCTTACTTGTGGCTTAAGTCGATGTTCCTTTGACTTGCGGTATTCAAGTCATCTTGATCATGGAGACTTATGCTTTGACATCTTAAGCAAACATCTCTAAGGAGATGTGGACCCGGGATGATTGGGTATAAGTCGAAGTGATCGAAGGTGTTTGAATAGCCTATAAAGGATTCACCACTCCTTGCGAGGAGATGTATACCCATGGCCTCTCGTCGGATTGTTACTAAAGTCTTTGGCCAAAGCATTAAATGTTTAGAGTAAGGTACTCTTCGATACATGTGGAGTAACTAGAATCCGTAGGACGAGGAAATGATACTTGGGCTAGGTGTGACGTAGTCAGCCTAGTGGGGACTGACACAATAGACCATGTCCTGAACCAAGTGGGTATAAGATGAGTGAAGGGAATGGGGCACGATTCATTCGAGCTACTGAAGGGTTTCAGAAATAGTTCTGGATCAACCGTTGATCTTTTCGGTTAATTGGGGATCATGATGTACTACTAGGTGCCACTCATGATCGTTCTATAATTAATGGTTAATTATAGACGGCCAACATAAACTGAGAACCTATTTGGTCACACACACAACGAGTGTAATCCAAAGGATTTAAAACGAGCTTGAGAAAGGGATTCTCAGACCGAGAGAAACTATGTTTGGTTGGACCAAACATAAAGCGAGCATGAAATTGTTTCAGTCGCAGAGGAAGCGTGGATGGGCCGTGTCTTATGAAGACATAATGGATGGACCAAAATGGTTTGGTTCTAATCCAATGGATGAGAATAAACCAAAGGGTTTAGTTTATATTAAACGAATGAACCAAAGGTTGGTTCGGTTCATTTTAACTTAAAATAAACCATCATGGTTTGGTTTATTTTAACTTATCTTAATGGAGCGGGTTAACGGACTTTATGGATATGATCCATTAACCATTAAGAGAATTAGTTCTCTATAAAATAGGGCTTAAACCCTAATCTAAAACCCCAATCTATTTTGGCCGCCCAACATAGTTGCCGCTCACCTCCTTGGTGATTTCGGCGCCCAACTACTAGCTGCCGCCGCCCAGCTTTGTGCCGCCGTCCAAGACCCTTGCCGGCGTCCAAGCTCCAGCCGGTGAACCTCCGGCGACCCTCCGGTGATCTCCTATAGGTTCGGCATCAAGGTGAGCTTTTTCTCTCCTTGTTTTGGCCGGCGCCTACTCCTCCACCAAGCTGTCCAGTTTTCTGGACAGCTTCTCCTCCTCTCGTCGGAGCGTCGTTTGGACGACGGTTAGTGCTCCGACAGCGGCTAACTTACCGGGGATTTGATCTCCGGTAATCCTCTGAGGTGGAGGACGAAGGATTCGTCAAACGGTTGACGAACACCTCTCCGGAGAAGCGAGTTTTGAGAACTCGTTTTGGATCCGAATTTGGATTCGGATCGTGATCATCTCTCGATCACGTCGTCTTCAACACGAGGCTAGTAACCCGTACGAAGACGAAGCTCGTGACTTAGCGAAGTCATCCCGAGGAGCTCGGCGTGGATACGGATAGAGGCGATTCTTACGAGGATCGTTCGGTTGATGCCGTTCCGCTACACGTCATCTGAAGGTATAACGTAGTTTAATTTCCTTTGCAAATTTTAATTTACGGTTATGTCTACACTTGTTGTAATAGCATGCGTGTGTTGTGTGTGTTGTAATAAATATAGATTTATTATTTTTAATTGCTTCCGCTGTGCTCATGTCTACGAAACATGATCGAACACACACACGCCGCGGTGCCGGAAACCCAACAGTGGTATCAGAGCCCAGGTTGTGTTTCGACATAATCGTAAAATTGGTTTTGCGATAGTCATAATGTATTTCTGGAAATTTTCTAATTTTTGAAATTTAGAAGTATTTATGGAAATTTTTCAATTTTGGAAAGTCTAGAAGTATTTATGGAAATCTTCCACTTTTGGAAAGTTGGAAGTATTTATGGAAATTGATATTTTCCATAAATAAAATATTTGATTAGATTCTGGAAATTTGTTTCCTAATTTAATCATGATTTGATTTGGGAAATCAAATCTTAAAATATTTTATTTCCATAAGTAGTTTTAATGATTTAGGAAATTGGTTTCCTAAATAGATTTTCCTTAATCAAATAATTCCATGAATAAAATATGTGATTAGATTTGGAAATTTGTTTCTAATTTAATTATGATTTGATTTGGAGAATCAAATCTTAAACATATTTTATTTCCATAAATAGTTATGACATATAAGGAAATTATATACATGACATAATTGTATGCCATGTAATTGCATTAGATGCATAACATTATGCCATGCATGTCGTGACATGTAGATGTATGCCATGTATGCCATGCCATGTAGATAATAGTTATTTGCATGCAAAGAGGATGAGACATAAAAACCCTTAATCAATATTAAAGCCTACACCTTCCATTAATATGGTTAGAACCAGAGTTCTGTTTCTTGTTTGGGTTGTTGGACTCTCTCCAAGCCCGGCTCGAACCTGAATATGTTCAAACCATGGAATAGTTTAATACTAATATGGTATGAGTCAGAGGTCAATCGTTAGCTTTGGTTGTTGGACTCTCTCCAAGCTGGGCTAATTGGTTGAATGCGCTCTAACCATATTAAAACTATGTCCTGATTAATGGGTTGACTTTAACCTGGAGCATCGGTTTGTTGGACTCTCTCCAAGGTCGATGTAAAGGGAGGTGAAGTTGGGTGCTATGCATATGATGCATACTTGTTAATGTGTTAACAACCCGATGTATGTGTGAACATTCAATTAGTTGATAGCACATTGTGATAGTTGCATATACGGGATATGCAATCGGTATAGATGATACCTACCGTCGTAGTTATGAATGACTTGTTGGACTCTCTCCAAGGTTGTTCATAACTATGATGGATATCATCCCATTCGGAGATGGACCTACAATCTCCCGAAGTGATTTTGGGGTTTTTGAAATTCGAAAAATGAATGGGATTTATAAATGTATATTGATGCATTTTAAAATCATCTTTCTCATATATGCTCGTTTTGTATTTCTAAGATTGATCATGATGTCTTTGAATTGCGTTCCATTTTGGATTCGAATAAATTGACTGGGCCGAGCTTCTTGGACTGGCTTAGAAGCTTGAGAATTGTTCTCAAGGTTGAAAAGCTTGCAAATGTCCTCGAAGCGCCTCTTCCCGCCCGTCCTAGTGACGATGTAACTCTGGACCAATTGTTGGCCTATCAGAAACATGTGAGTGATTCTGAACAAAAGAGTTGCATCATGTTAGCCGCGATGGAACCCAAGCTACGAAAGCAGCATGAGCATATGGATGCTCATATCGTAGTCCTTCATCTTTGTGAGTTGGTTGATGAGCAAGTGAGATTCGAAAGGTTCGAAGTCTCAAAGCTCCTCTTCACCTCTGAGATGCTAGGAGGTTCATCTGTGGTACTACTCAATATGCTGAAGACTGTGGAGTCTTCTGAGAAGCATGAGCAGGGGACGGTGCTGTTAGTTGATTCCTCGAAGAAAGGTTCTAAGAGGAAGTCAAAGGAACAGCAGAAGGGAAAGAAGAGAAGGGCTAATAAGGTAGAACTAGCACAAAAGGAAACTTGCCATCATTTTGGCAAGGAGAGCCATTTGCGAAGAAAGTACAAGATTTATCTTGAGTCCGTGAAGAAGGATAAGGCATCGGATGCCCCATCTTCTTCAGAAATCTTCTTTATTGATTGTCATTCTATTTCCTCAGACACTTGGGTATTTGATACTGGGTGTGGCTCACATATATATAATGACATACATGGGCTAAGGAATAGAAGAAGACTCGTCAAGGGGAGAGTCAAATTTACGTGTTGGGAATGGAGCAACGGTTTCTGCACTCGCCATCGGAACGTATTTGTTGGAACTCCCTGTAGGACTTGTCTTAGAACTGGACAATTGCTTTTTTGTTCCTTCGTTGATAAAGAACATCATTTCTATTTCTTGTTTAAATAGAAATGGGTACCATTTGACTTTTAGTAACAATTGTTGTTACATAACTTTGAATGGAGTTCTTTATGGGACTGGAACTTTAAGCAATGGCGTTTATACGTTGGACGTATCCAGTGACATTTTCAATATCGAAGCGAGCAACACGCGTGCTCGAAAGGATAATCACATAGACTCCTATATGTGGCATTGTCGTCTTGGCCAGATAAGCAAGAAATGCATGTCAATTACACGATGTGGAATTACGGAATCGTTGAATTGGATTCATACGATACATGCGAATCATGCTTAAAAGGCAAGATGACTAAGTTACCTTTCTTGAAAAGGTGAGCAGTGGGAGAGTTACTAGGTCTAGTACATCTTGTATGTGGACCTATGTCAACTCAAGCTTTAGGAGGCTATAGCTACTTCATTACCTTCACCGATGATCACTCACGGTTTGGGTATGTGTTCTTGATGAAACACAAGTCTGAAGCCTTTGAAAGGTTCAAAGAATTCAGAAATGAAGTAGAGAAACAACAGGCCAAGAGTATTAAAATACTTCGATCGGATCGAGGTGGTGAATACTTAAGTCAAGAGTTTCTTGATTATCTAAGAGACAATGGTATATTGTCTCAATGGACTCCGCCCTATACACCACATAATGGTGTATCGAGGCGTAAGGACCTTGTTGGACATGGTCAGTCAATGATGAATCATGCGACTCTTCCCAAGTCCTTTTGGGGTTATGCACTTGACAATTTGTTTACTTGTTAAACAGAATGCCTACCAAGGTAGTCTCAACTACTCCATATGAGATATGGAATGGTAAGAAACCTCATGTATCTTACTTGAAGATATGGGGTTGTCCTGCTTATGTGAAGCGGACTGTATCAGACAAACTGGATGCTAAGTCTGATAAATGTCTATTTATTGGATACCCTAAGGAAACAAAGGGTTACCAATTCTATCATCCTGTGGAACAAAAGGTGTTTGTTTCAAGGCATGCTGTGTTTCTAGAGAAAGAGTTTCTCTTGCAAGAAAAACAGTGGGAGTGTCGTCGAGCTTGAGGAGGCTCGAGAGACTCAAATAGACATTAATGAGATACCTGGTGAAGCACAACAGCCGACAACTCATAGTGATGAGCAATCGGCTGGACCTATTGTAACACCACATCTTCGTAGATCTGGTAGAACACGCAATATTCCTGAGAGATATGGATTTCTCGTAAGTGAATCGAACGACGTGTTACTCATTGATGATGAGGAGCCTACCAGTTATGAAGAAGTGCTGACAAGTTCAGAAAGGGATACGTGGCTTGGTGCCATGAAGTCGGAAATGGATTCCATGTACGAAAACCAAGTTTGGAACTTGGTTGACCCACCTGAAGGCATAAAGCCTATAGGGTGCAAGTAGGTTTTCAAGAAGAAAACCGACATGGATGGTAATGTGATTACCTATAAGGCTAGATTGGTGGCGAAAGGATATCGTCAAAAACAAGGTGTTGATTATGACGAAACCTATTACTTTGTAGCTATCTTAAATCCATTCGGATGCTCACAGCCATAGCGGCTCATTATGATTATGAGATATGGCGGATGGATGTGAAAATACTTTCCTTAATGGAAACACCTGCTCGAGGGCGTGTATATGATATAGCACGAGGTTTCACATGTTGACAAAACCAAGGTATGCAAATTGCGACGATCCATTTATGGATTGAAGCAAGCATCCAGGAGCTGGAATATCCGTTTTGATGAGACAATCAAAAAGTTTGATTTCTCACAAAATCCAGGCGAACCTTGTGTGTACAAGAAGGTTAGTGGGAGTGCAGTCGTGTTCCTAGTATTGTATGTCGATGACATATTACTTATAGGAAAGCGATGTTTCAATCTTACTGATCGAGTGAAGGTTTGGTTATCAAGACATTCTCCATGAAAGACACAGGAGAAGCAACCTACATCCTCGGGATTAAGATCTATAGAGATAGATCGAAGCAGTTGCTTGGTCTTTCGCGGTCTACATATATAGGCCGAGTGCTAAAGAGGTTTAGCATGTCGGAATCCAAGAAAGGTTTCCTACCCATCGGGCATAGGGTACACCTTTGAAGTCTATGTGTCGCGCACGAGAAGGCGAGAGGATTTGCATGAGTAAGATTCCCTATGCATCCGCAATAGGATCTATCATGTATGCTATGTTATGTACGAGGCCCGATGTATCGTATGCTCTGAGTGTCACGAGCAGATACCAGTCTGATCCAGGAATGGATCATTGGGTGATTGTTAAGACGATCCTTAAGTACTTAAGAAGAACTAAGGATACGTTCCTAACATATGGAGAAGGGTACATGGTGATACGTGGGTATACGGATGCCAGCTCCAGACAGACAAGGATGATTCCATGTCTCAGTCTGGGTATGTATTCACCTAGAATGGAGGCGCAATAAGTTGGAAAGGTTCCAAGCTTGACACTATAGCGGTTTCTGCCACTAAGGCAGAATACATTGCAGCTTTGGAAGCAGCAAAGGAAGCGGTTTGGATCAAGAAGTTCATCTCTGAACTTGATGCGGTCTCATCAATGATCCAAACATGTGCTTCGCCGCTATCATCTTATCAGAGAGATCATCAGTAGGAACGAAATACAAATCGAGAAAATTCCCACTGAAAGGAACTTAGCGGATCCTTTGACTAAAGCATTACCTCAAAGTAAGTTTGAGGGTCATGTTGGTGCTTATGGTATTGGATACCGTAGCGATTGGCATTAGGCCAAGTGGGAGTCTGTTAGTAATATATGAGAGATGTCCTAAGGCAATCACCTTATGTATGAACCATTTATATGATAAATGAAGATTCACTATTTGAGTATACATGTTTTATGTATTTGATTGGATCTTAAACTCATTTACTGAATGTCCACGATACGATTCACAGCATGAGAGATTTTGTGATTGGATCACAACTAGTGAGTATCTCTACATGTGTAATTGTGATGTATCGGAATTATCCCTAGTCGATGAATTGATGGATCTGGACACCATCAATTCTATTGAGACTAGCACGAGGTATACTCCTTGGTGTATCCAAGCAGCTGATTCTCACTGGCTGGAGACATAGTGATGTCCGGAGTTAATCGTGGATGCTAGTTATGGTAACTAGTTCATTGGAGTGCCAGCCGTAAGACTTCATATGGTTCTCTGCATATATAGATATTTCAATGAAGTTCTTACTGTGGCTTAAGTGCGATGTTCCTTTGACTTGCGGTATTCAAGTCATCTTGATCATGGAGACTTATGCTTTGACATCTTAAGCAAACATCTCTAAGGAGATGTGGACCCGGGATGATTGGGTATAAGTCGAAGTGATCGAAGGTGTTTGAATAGCCTATAAAGGATTCACCACTCCTTGCGAGGAGATGTATACCCATGGCCTCTCGTCGGATTGTTACTAAAGTCTTTGGCAAAGCATTACATGTTTAGAGTAAAGGTACTCTTGATACATGTGGAGTAACTAGAATCCGTGGGCGAGAAATGATACTTGGGCTAGGTGTGGCGTAGTCGACCTAGTGAGGTGACACAATAGACCATGTCTGAACCAAGTGGGTATAAGATGAGTGAAGGGAATGGGGCACGATTCATTCGAGCTCTTGAAGGGTTTGAAATAGTTACGGATCAGCGTTGATCTTTTGGTTAATTGGGGATCATGATGTACTACTAGGTGCCACTCTCATGATCGTTCTATAATTAATGGTTAATTATAGACGGCCAACATAAACCGAGAACCTATTTGGTCACACGCACAACGAGTGTAATCCAAAGGATTTAAAACGAGCTTGAGAATGAGATTCTCAGACCGAGAGAAACTATGTTTGGTTGGACCAAACATAAGCGAGCATGAAATTGTTTGATCGCAATGGAGGCGTGGATGGGCAGTGTCTTATGAAGACATAATGGATGGACCAAAATGGTTTGGTTCTAATCCAATGGATGAGAATAAACCAAAGGGTTTGGTTTATATTAAACGAATGAACCAAAGGTTGGTTCGGTTCATTTTAACTTAAAATAAACCATCATGGTTTGGTTTATTTTAACTTATCTTAATGGAGCGGGTTAACGGGCTTTATGGATATGATCCATTAACCATTAAGAGAATTAGTTCTCTATAAAATAGGGCTTAAACCCTAATCTAAAACCCCAATCTATTTTGGCCGCCCAACATAGTTGCCGCCCACCTCCTTGGTGATTTCGGCGTCCAACTACTAGCTGCCGCCGACAAGCTTTGTGCCGCCGTCCAAGACTCTTGCCGGCGTCCAAGCTCCAGCCGGTGAACCTCCGGCGACCCTCCGGTGATCTCCTATAGGTTCGGCATCAAGGTGAGCTTTTTCTCTCCTTGTTTTGGCCGGCGCCTACTCCTCCACCAAGCTGTCCAGTTTTCTGGACAGCTTCTCCTCCTCTCGTCGGAGCGTCGTTTGGACGACGGTTAGTGCTCCGACAGCGGCTAACTTACCGGGGATTTGATCTCCGGTAATCCTCTGAGGTGGAGGACGAAGGATTCGTCAAACGGTTGACGAATACCTCTCCGGAGAAGCGAGTTTTGAGAACTCGTTTTGGATCCGAATTTGGATTCGGATCGTGATCATCTCTCGATCACGTCGTCTTCAACACGAGGCTAGTAACCCGTACGAAGACGAAGCTCGTGACTTAGCGAAGTCATCCCGAGGAGCTCGGCGTGGATACGGATAGAGACGATTCTTACGAGGATCGTTCCGGTTGATGTCGTTCCCGCTACACGTCATACGGAAGGTATAACGTAGTTTAATTTCCTTTTATTGCAAATTTTAATTTACGGTTATGTCTACACTTGTTGTAATAGCATGCGTGTGTTGTGTGTGTTGTAATAAATATAGATTTATTATTTTTTAATTGCTTCCGCTGTGCTCATGTTTACGAAACATGATCGAACACACACACGCCGCGGTGCCGGAAACCCAACAGGGAGGTCGCCGGAAGAAGCTGTCGGACTGTCGCCGCCGCTTATGGGGAAGAAGATCACTCTGTCGCACGTGAACAGGGGGAAAAAAATGTCTCGGCTCGAGTTGCGCTGCTCGTCGTGATGTTTAGGATCTTCTTCTTACTTCGCCGTCAGCTTCCTGTGCGATCCCGTCGCTGCTCACGCGGAAGCGGAAGAGGACGTCGCCGTTCGTCGCAAGGAAGAAGACCTTCTGCCTTTGCTGCGCCGTTTTTCTTCTGCCGATTTTGCCTATTCTGCTCGAGTGAGGTTTATTAAATGGTTTTTTTGAACCGTCCGATTAGAGCCTCCTCTGATCCCATCCGTCCAAATAGAGCTAGGTTAAATGAGTCCAATTAATCTCCTAAGAAAGTTGTGATCCAATGGCTGTGATCAATCTGATTTCAAATGGACGGATCTGATCCATCTGAAGGGCTAATCACGATCGGTCAGATCTTGATGAAAGGATAAGATGTGTAGATCATAATGCATTGGCTGGATCGCTCCAGATTCAAATTAATGGCTCAGATCAAGCCATCACATTGGACGGTTCAGATTACTCTGATCTCTAATGAATGGAACTGATTGAATCTGAATGGAAAATCACGATCGACCACATCTAGATCAAGGGATAAGATGTCCAAATCTAAATGTATAGAACAGATCTCTTCAAATCTGGATAGATGGCTCAGAATCGATCAGATCTCATCGGACGGACAGGATTGACTAGATCTGAACCCTTTGATTAAACTGCTTCTGATCTTGATGAAAGGTCTAGATTACTCATGTTTGAAATAATCCTTCTAGCCCTAAATGAAGCCATATTTGATTCAACTTGAGTCTAGTCCAGTGGCTCATCTCGATCTCCTATAAACAAAGATAAAATTTGCATATAAGTCCAAATTTTAGGAGAATTTACAATAAGGTCCAAAAATATATCCAACTCATAAAACATGTAAATAATCGACAATTAAATACATGAGAGGATTAAAACGATGATATTAAGGACCAAAATAATACAACAAAATAGCAGTTATCAGTTAACTACGTCACACTTAGCCCAAGTATTACTTCCTCATCCTGCGAATTCTGGCTACTGCACACTTATCCAAGATTATCATACTCTAAACATGTAATGTTTTGGCTAAATACTTTAGTAACAATTTGACGAGAGGCCATATGTTATACATCTCCTCGCAAGGAGTGGTGAATCCTCTGTAGGCTATTCAATCACCTTCTGCCACTTTGACTTATACTCAATCATCTCGGGTCCACATCTCCTCGAAGATGCTTGCTTAAGATTTCAAAGCATAAGTCTACATGGCCAAGTTGACTCGAATACCACAAGTTGAAGGAACATCGCACTTAAGATCTTATAGCTAGTCACTCCAATGAACTAGTTACCATAACTAGCATCCACGATTAACTCCGGACATCCTAATGTCTCTAGCCAGTGAGAAAAAGCTGCTTGGATAAACCAAAGAGTATAACTCTTGCTAGTCTCAACAAAATTGATGGTGTCTGAATACATCAATTCAATGACTAGGGATAATTCTAATACATCACAATTACACATGTAGAGATACTCACTAGTTATGATCCAATCACAAATTCTCTTATGCTGTGAATCATATTGCGGACATTCAGTAAATGAGTTTAAGATCCAATCAAATACATGAAAACATGTATACTCAAATACTGAATATTCATTTATCAAATAAATGGTACAACCATAAGGTGATTGTCTTAGGAAACCTCTCATATATAACTAACAAACTCCCACTTGGCCTAATGCCAATCGCCACGGTATCCAATACCATAAGCTCTAACATAGCCCTCAAACTTACTTTGAGATAAGGCCTTAGTTAAAGGGTTTGCTAAGTTCCTTTTTGTGGAAATCTTCTCGATTTGTATTTCCTTCCTATTGATGATCTCTCTGATCAGATGATAGCGGCGAAGCACATGTTTGGATCGTTGATGAGACCACATCAAATTCATAGATGAACTTCTTGATCCAAACCGCTTCCTTTGTTGCTTCTGAAGCTGCAATATATTCTGCCTCAGTGGCAAAATCCCCTATAATGTCTTGCTTGGAACCTTTCCAACTTATTGTGCCTCCATTTAAGGTGAATATGTACCCAAACTGAGACCTAGAATCATCCTTGTCTGTCTGGAAGTTGGCATTCGTATACCCGCTTATTACCATATTTCCTTCTCCATATATTTGGAAAACATCCTTAGTTCTTTTCAAATACTTAAGGATTGTCTTAACAGTCGCCCAATGATCCATTTTTGGATCTGACTGATATCTGCTCATGACACTCAGAGAATATGATACATCGAGCCTCATACATAACATATCATACATGATAGATCCTATTAAAGATGCATAGGGGATCTTACTCATGCAAAATCTCTCATCTTCTATGCGCGAACATATATACTTCGAAAGGTTTGTCCCATGCATGATGGGATGGCAACCTTTCATGGATTCTGACTGTTAGTGTCAGCCCTTAGTGTCAATCATGATATGTAGTGCCAATCATGAGATGATTGATTAGGGATCATGTGTATCATATTTTATTAATAAAAGGCAAGGATTGTTTATTATATTAACTTTATGCATGTGCCAACTAAAATAAATATAATAATGTACTTGAATAGTAGGTTCTAATCTACAGTATATCAATTAGTAGAATTGATTATGAGAAGCTGTAGAGAACACTATTCTTAACATTCCTAGTCGAGTATTAATATACAAGGGCAATATTAATACATTGAGACTAGCATGTAGATCAATGATAACTTGATCTCATAAGTCATGGATATGTGATATCACATTGACACATGGGTATATATATTGGAGAATATATATACTGAATTGCCCTGCCATGAGAATGTATCATGGTTATATGAGTGTCATATACTTTCTCATGTGACTATTGGTATGAATAGTCCTTAGACCTAAAGTCACTACGGTTCCCTACATAAGGAGTTATGTACTTTGGCATCGCCTAACGTCACACCGTAATTGGGTACACTATAACGGCGATCACTGGGTATGTAACGAATGCGAATGGATGTGAGTGATGTAGATGAGATCTATCCCTCCTATATGACGGGAGTGATATCTTTGGCCTCTTGATAGAGTAGGACCACGAAATGCATGGTCATGCTCAAATGAGTCAATATGAGATATTGAGCGCATTTGTTTGAGTGAGTCTACTTGGGGATCAAGAAACATAAAGATCGATAAGGGGATGACACGGTCTATGCCTCATTGATCGATCTAAGATATCAGAGATAGAAGGACACCGTCATACATGATAATAGTCACAGAAAGGTTATCGAATCTCGACGATCTTGTAACTTGGATAACAATGATGTATTGCTAGATGCCGCTCATTGCTTATGTATCTAAAAAGGGTTTTAGATACATTGCCAACGTTACAAGAGCCTATAGGGTCACACACAAATGACATTCTATTTTGGAGATGGTTTATTTTAGTGGGACTAAAAGGACAATTGAGCATATGGCCAAGATTTGAGTTAGACTCAAACTGGTTAAACTTGAGTTAGACTCAAGTTGAACCATGGAAGATTATTCATCATCATGCATGATTAATTTGATTAATCATGCATATGAATACCAAGGGACTTGGTATTCATGATGAGAATTAAAGAAGGGAATACCAAGGGTCTTGGTATTAAGAGATTTCTTAATGGGAGATAATGGCATTTATGGCTATGGGATTAAATGGCCTTTTTGTGTTAGTTATAGCCCTAGAGTCAATCATGTGATGGTTGAAAAGGGAACATTTTGTATCATATTCAATAAAGGCAAAGGATTGGTTATTATATTTACATCTTGCTTGTGCCAGCTAAATTAAATATAATAATGCCCTAGAAAAATAGGTTCTTATCTACAGCACATCAATTGGCAGAATTGATTATGAGAGGCTGTAGAGAACACTTTCCTAAATGTTCCTAGTCAAGTATTAATATGCAAGGGCAATATTAATACATAAAGACTAGCATGTAGGTCGATTGATGACTTGATCTCACAAGTCATGGATATATGATATCAAGTTGACATATGGGTATATATTAGAGAATATATACTGAACTGACCCGCCATGAGAAAGTTTCATGGATCGTTATATGAGTGTCATAAACTTTCTCATGTGACTATTGGTATGAATAGTCCTCGAACCTGAAGTCACTACGGTTTCCTACATAAGGAATTATGTACTTTGGTATCGTCAAACGTCACCCGTAACAGGGTGGACCATAAAGGCGATTCGGGTATATAACAAATTATGCGGAGGGATGTGAGTGATGTAGATGGGATCTATCCTCTCATATGACGAGTGATATCGGTGGGCCTTGATTGAGTAGAACTACTAAAACGCATGGTTATGCTCAAATGAGTCAATATGAGATATTGAGCTCATTTGTTTGAGTTAGTTTACTCAGGGATCAAAAAACACATAGATTGATCGAGGATGACACGGTCTATGCCTCATTGGTCAATCTGATATCAAGGATAGAAGGACACGGTCATACATTATAGTAGTCACGGAAAGGTTAGTCGGATCTTGACTTATTTCGTAACTTGGGTAGCAATGATGTATTGCTAGATGCCGCTCATTGCTTGTGTATCTAAAAGAGTTTAGATCCCGCCAAGCGTTATGAGAGCCTATAGGGTCACACACAAAGAGCATGATGATTAGAAGAATTAGTGCATTCTAGTTTGACTAGAATAATTTGGGAATAAGCTTAAGTACAAAATGGTTTTTGGACTTTAAGCTTAATGAGAATTTTAGCTTATTGATTTAATGAGATTAATTCAATATGTTACCTTATTGATTTAATGAGATTAATTCAATATGATAACATAAGCTTATTGAATTAATAAGATTAATTCAACATGCATGAATGCCACACAAGCATGCCACATAAGCATGCCACCTAAGCTAGATGAGGTGGAAGGAGACAAAGTGGTTTTTGTCTCCTTAAGTGGAAACAAGGAAGCCAACTCCTTGTTTGATTGTGTCTCAATGCAATGGATTGCATTGAATGTTAGGAGGTGAAAGGGTTTTTCCAACCCTATAAAAGACTCCATGGAGTGGCCGGCCAAAGCATGATTTTTGGTTGTTGTGTGAAGCTTGAGAGCTTGGTGGAAGCTTTGTTGTGTGGTTTTGTGAGTGTAGGCTAGCAAGAAGAATAGTCTTCTTCTTCCTTTCTCTTTTTCCCTAGCTTCCTCTCCTTTAGGGACTTCTCTAGCAAGAAGGAAAGGAGAGCTCTTCTAGTTTCTTTTGTGAGACAAGAGCTTGCTCGTGTGGATACATATAGAGGCACGGACATTTGAACGTGCTAAAGATCCAACAAACCAAAAGGAAAAGCGGGATTAACAAGGGCACGCAACAAAGGTAATCCTCTCCTATAAGATAGGTTTGGTTTTAGAGAAATTTATTTTGTACGAGGTTTTCTTTCGCAAGGATCACTAGGAAGGGATCCTAATTTTTCCGTTGCGCATATGCTATTTGACATAAAGAATTCCCTACAGTGTATCAGAGCCACTTGTGAAAGATCGTATAAAAATCATTTTTCTCTATTTTATATATGATATAGAAGTAGGATAAATTTTATTATGAGTTGATAATTGCATTAGCAATTTTTCAAACATAATAAAAATATCCGATGTCTTTTAAAAGTTAAAATTGACATGGTGCATGGTTATGGCCTAGTCCCAAAAGTTTGTGATTGTGTGTTGTAATTCTTAATACGGCCTGCGTGTCGTGCCTTTCTCCTAAAATTCTTGTTGTAAAAATTAGTTTTAGACTCGAATGTAACTCGAGTATTTCTCCTTTTGTAATATACAAAACAAAGATGGAGGGTACATTGGATGATGAGGTGACAAGGAGGAAGTCAACACACAAGACAACCAAAAGGAAGCACTTGGGAGAAGATACTATCCCTAGGTTGACCACTCAATCTTTTCATTGGCTTGAGAAGATTGTAGAATAAGGGCCATAACCATGACACGCTTAGTTTAATATGTATGTGATGCATGTTAGTTTAGCTTATATGTGATGTATGCTAATATGTATATGATGCATGTTTTTATATCTTAATAAGTCAAATACGATATGCCTACCAAAGTTTGGTACTCACTACTTCCTCGATCATTTGTTATTGGGTTTGCCAAAGCAAAGCAATGCATTTTATCTTGGAAGAGTGCGAGTGGACAATCGTGATGTCCCGCTATCAAACTTGGTTAAGACTTAATTAAGTTTTTCTTAATTAGTTAAGAAAGTAGAGGCATATATTAGCTTTGAACATAAGTTTTAAAATTAGTTTTGTGTGATTTCCGAACATCAGCTTTGTCTTAGAAGTGGTCGTTGCTCCGATATCCAAGAAGGCCTCTGTGCCTCGCCACAGCCTGGAAGCTGGTTTAGGAATAAGCACTAAACTAATCTAAACTTAACCAAAGCTATTAAAGAGTTACATCAGATGTAATTGGCAAAAGATTGCCTACCTAATCATACTACGTCTTGGGCGATTAGCCAAAGCTAACTCAAGACGAATTATGATGTGGATCTTTATCCCATATAAATTTATAGCTAAATAGTAGCTAATGATGTAAGCGAAAAGTGTTTGCCTACATCAATGATTAGCTCATATCAAAGCTATGAGAATTTAGTGGGAGCCTCATTTAATTAAAGGCCTAATTAAATGACTTAGGTATGATACTTAATTTTGCATTTTATTGTTGTAGATCACCATGTCATCTAACACGACACACCCCCTCAACTTGCGATATGTCCTTGAGAAGGACAAGCTCAATGGAGCAAACTTTCTTGACTGGTATAGGAACTTGAGGATTATCCTCAAGCAAGAACGCAAATTGTATGTCCTAGAGCAGTCTACCCCTGAAATATCTGCCCCTGCGGCCACTCGTGCTGAAAAAGATGCTTATAAGAAGCATCAAGATGACGCATTAGATGTGTCATGCCTTATGCTTGCAACCATGAACTCTGAGCTTCAGAAGCAACATGAGAACATGGATGCCTATGATATGGTTGAGCATTTGAAACAACTATATCAAGGACAAGCCAGGCACGAGCGTTTTGAAGTGTCTAAGGCTCTTTTTGCATGCAAGATGCAAGAAGGAACACCTGTAGGAACTCACGTACTTAAAATGATTAGGTACGTTGAGAACCTTGAAAGACTAGGTTTTCCACTGAGCCAAGAATTGGCAACCGATGTTATCCTGCAATCGTTGCCAGAAACATATAATCAATTCGTCATGAATTATAACATGAATGAAATTGATAAGCCTTTGCCTGAGATTCTCAGCATGTTAAGAACTGCTGAACCGAATCTCAAGAAAAAAAGTTAGTAACGTACTAATGGTCAAAAAGGACAAAGGTAAGCGCAAAGGAAAGGGTAAGACCCAAGCCAAAGGCAAGGCCAATTTATCCACTTCAAAGGGTAAAGGTAAAGTACCTAAGGAAGGGGACTGTTTCCATTGCGGTGAGGATCGACCGGAAGCTATGCAAAGTCTACCTTGAGGAAGTAAAGAAGAAAAGAAGTGGGACTTACGCCTCGGTATACACGTTATAGAAGTTAATCTATCTATTTCTTCTACATGGGTATTAGATACCGGATGTGCATCTCACATTTGTACTAATGTGCAGGGACTGAGAAATAGTAGACTAATGGCAAAAGGCGAAGTGGACCTACGAGTAGGCAATGGCGCAAAAGTTGCTGCTGTAGCTGTAGGAACATATTCTTTGTCTTTGCCCACTGGGCTTTTCTTAGAACTAGAGGAGTGCTTATATGTACCTGCATTGACAAAGAACATAATTTCTGTATCTTGTTTAGACAAGAAAAACTTTTCTTTTATAATAAAGGACAAATGTTGTTCCATTTATTTGAATGAAATTTTCTATTGTAATGCACCACTTATGAATGGTCTCTATGTTCTAGATTTAGAAAACCAAATATATAACGTAAATACCAAATGGTTCAAATCGAATGATTTGAACCAAACATATCTCTGGCACTGTCGCCTAGGTCACATAAATGAAAAACGCATATCCCAACTCCATAAAGATGGATTATTGGACTCATTTGATTTTGAATCATATGAGGTATGCGAATCTTGTCTTTTAGGAAAGATGACTAAAACTCCATTTAGTGGACATGGCGAGAGAGCGACGGACTTGTTAGGACTCATACATACTGATGTATGTGGCCCTTTCAATGTCGAAGCCAGAGGAGGCTATAAGTACTTTATTACTTTCACTGATGATATGAGTAGATTTGGCTACTTATATTTGATGAGACATAAGTCAGAATCCTTTGAAAAGTTCAAAGAATTCAAGAATGAAGTACAAAACCAACTTGGTAGCGTGTGAAGCTACTTGATCGGATCGAGGTGGTGAATACCTTAGTCAAGAGTTTCGTGATCACTGGTGAGTGTGGGATGATATCCCAACTCACTCCACCCGAACACCACAATGGAATGGTGTATCCGAGAAATCGTACTCTATTAGATATGGTATGATCAATGATGAGTCAGACTGATCTACCTACTTCCTTTTGGGGACTAGCTCTAGAGACAGCCGCTTTCACACTTAATCGCGTCCCATCAAAAGTCGTAGAAAAGACACCATATACGATATGGACTGGGAAGAGTCCCAAAATGTCTTTTATAAAGATTTGGGGTTGTGAAGCTTATGTTAGACGTCAAGTCTCAGATAAACTAGGACCCAAATCAGATAAGTGTTATTTTGTAGGATATCCCAAGGAAACTAAAAGATATTACTTTTACAATCCTACACTTGGCAAGGTGTTTGTTGCCAGAAATGCTGTCTTTCTAGAAAGAGAATTTATTTCTAGAAAAACTAGTGGGAGTAAAATTCATCTTGAAGAAGTTCAAGATGACGATAACACTAAGGCTTCGATGGAAAATGAACAGGAACCACAAAGTGTTGTGGATGAGGAAATTGTTGCCCAAAGAGTTGTGGAGCAAACACCTGTTCAAGTAGACCAACCTCTTCGTAGATATGATAGGATCCGTCGTCAACCCGAGAGATATTCTTTTCTCTTGGTAGACAGCGGTGACGTATTGCTTGTCGATCTTGGAGCCTACATCCTATCAAGAAGCTATGATGAGCCCAGATTTCGAGAAATGGCTAGAGGCCATGAGATCCGAAATGGAATCCATGTACACTAACCAAGTATGGACTTTGGTTGATCCACCTGAAGGGGTAAAACCCATTGGGTGTAAGTGGGTCTTTAAAGTAAAGGCGACATGGATGGTAATAAGCATACCTATAAAGGTAGATTGGTGGCTAAAGGATTCAAACAAATTCATGGTATTGACTATGATGAAACCTTTTCACCAGTTGTGATGCTTAAATCCATTCGGATCATACTTGCTATTGCAGCCTACCACGATTATGAGATCTGGCAGATGGATGTCAAAACCGCTTTTCTGAATGGAAAGCTACTCGAGGATGTGTACATGACACAGCCTGAGGGTTTTGAAGATCCAAAGCATCCTGGAAAGGTATGCAAGCGCAAAGGTCGATTTATGTACTAAAGCAAGCCTCTCGAAGCTGGAATCTTCGATTCGATGATGCAATCAAGGAGTTTGGTTTCATCAAGAATGAAGATGAACCTTGTGTCTACAAGAGAAATAGTGGGAGCACAGTTATATTTCTTGTCTTGTATGTAGATGACATACTTCTCATCGGAAATGATATTCCCTCACTCCAGTCTGTGAAGATGTGGTTAGGGAATTGTTTCTCGATGAAAGACTTAGGTGAAATTTGCCTATATTCTAGGCATCAAGATCTATAGAGATAGATCTAAAAGATTACCTGGCCTAAGTCAGAGTACATACATTGATAAAGTGCTAGATCGTTTTGCTATGCAAAATTCCAAGAAAGGATTTCTGCCTTTATCACATGGTGTGAGTCTTTCGAAGACTCAATGTCCCTTTTCTAAGGAGGAGAGAGATCGCATGGATAAGATCCCTTATGCATCTGCCATAGGGTCTATCATGTACGCCATGCTTTGTACTCGTCTCGGCGTCTCGTATGCTTTGAGCATGGCGAGTAGATACGATCGGATCGGTGAAAGTCAGCGGATAGCGATCAAAATATTCTTAAATACTTACGAAGAATGAAAGAATATTTCCGATATTTGGAGGCAATGAGGAGCTAGCGTAAAGGGTTATAGTGATGCAAGCTTCCAAGCGGACAAGGATGACTATAGATCGCCATGATCGTATGTGTTTTGCACGAATGGTGGGTGTGGTGGAAGAGTTCAAAGCGGGACACGATTCTTGATTCTACAAGCCAGAGTATATTCTTTGCGTCGATGTAGCAAAGGAGGCTGTTTGGCTCAGCAAGTTCATCAGTGAACTTGGGGTAGTTCCTAGCATTCTGGATCCAATAGACCTCTATTGTGACAACAATGGGGCTATTACCGAGCTAAGGAACCTCGATCACATCGGCGGACCAAACACATCTTTGCGGCGCTTCCATCTCATTCGAGAGATCATCGATAGAGGAGATGTGAGGATATGCGTCGCGAAGCTAACATCGCGGATCCATTGACCAAGGCTTTGTAGAGAGGAAGCATGATGGTCACACTAGGTCACTAGGTATTAGATATCATAGTGATTGGTACTAGTGCTAGTGGGAGATTGTTAGTTATAGCCCTAGAGCCAATCATGTGATGGTTGAAAAGGGAACATTTTGTATCATATTCAATAAAGGCAAAGTTGGTTATTATATTTACATCTTGCTTGTGCTAAATTAAATATAATAATGCCCTAGAAAAGTAGGTTCTTATCTACAGCACATCAATTGGCAGAATTGATTATGAGAGGCTGTAGAGAACACTTTCCTAAATGTTCCTAGTCAAGTATTAATATGCAAGGGCAATATTAATACATAAAGACTAGCATGTAGGTCGATTGATGACTTGATCTCACAAGTCATGGATATATGATATCAAGTTGACACATGGGTATATATTAGAGAATATATACTGAACTGACCCGCCATGAGAAAGTTTCATGGATCGTTATATGAGTGTCATAAACTTTCTCATGTGACTATTGGTATAAATAGTCCTCAGTTTGAAGTCACTACGGTTCCCTACATAAGGAATTATGTACTTTGGTATCGTCAAACGTCACCCGTAACAGGGTGGACCATAAAGGCGATTACTGGGTATATAACAAATTATGCGGAGGGATGTGAGTGATGTAGATGGGATATATCCCTCTCATATGACGAGAGTGATATCGGTGGGCCCCTTGATTGAGTAGAACTACTAAAATGCATGGCCATGCTCAAATGAGTCAATATGAGATATTGAGCTCATTTGTTTGAGTTAGTTTACTCAGGGATCAAGAAACACATAGATTGATCGAGGATGACATGGTCTATGCCTCATTGGTCAATCTGATATCAAGGATAGAAGGACACGGTCATACATTATAGTAGTCACGGAAAGGTTAGTCGGATCTTGACTTATTTCGTAACTTGGGTAGCAATGATGTATTGCTAGATGCCGCTCATTGCTTGTGTATCTAAAAGAGTTTAGATCCACTGCCAACGTTATGAGAGCCTATAGGGTCACACACAAAGAGCATGATGATTAGAAGAATTAGTGCATTCTAGTTTGACTAGAATAATTTGGGAATAAGCTTAAGTACAAAATGGTTTTTGGACTTTAAGCTTAATGAGAATTTTAGCTTATTGATTTAATGAGATTAATTCAATATGTTACCTTATTGATTTAATGAGATTAATTCAATATGATAACATAAGCTTATTGAATTAATAAGATTAATTCAACATGCATGAATGCCACACAAGCATGCCACATAAGCATGCCACCTAAGCTAGATGAGGTGGAAGGAGACAAAGTGGTTTTTGTCTCCTTAAGTGGTCGGCCAAACAAGGAAGCCAACTCCGTGTTTGATTGTGTCTCAATGCAATGGATTGCATTGAATGTTAGGAGGTGAAAGGGTTTTTCCAACCCTATAAAAGACTCCATGGAGTGGCCGGCCAAAGCAAGATTTTTGGTTGTTGTGTGAAGCTTGAGAGCTTGGTGGAAGCTTTGTTGTGTGGTTTTGTGAGTGTAGGCTAGCAAGAAGAATAGTCTTCTTCTTCCTTTCTCTTTTTCCCTAGCTTCCTCTCCTTTAGGGACTTCTCTAGCAAGAAGGAAAGGAGAGCTCTTCTAGTTTCTTTTGTGAGACAAGAGCTTGCTCGTGTGGATACATATAAAGGCACAGACATTTGAACGTGCTAAAGATCCAACAAACCAAAAGGAAAAGCGGGATTAACAAGGGCACGCAACAAAGGTAATCCTCTCCTATAAGATAGGTTTGGTTTTAGAGAAATTTATTTTGTACGAGGTTTTCTTTCGCAAGGATCACTAGGAAGGGATCCTAATTTTTCCGTTGCGCATATGCTATTTGGCATAAAGAATTCCCCACATTTTGGTGTTCAATGTGGATCATCATTTTTGGTGTGGCTTTTGGTGTTTGGGCATGCAAGCCAAAAGGGCCAAGAGAGAAAGTGTTCTCTCATCTCCTCCTTCCTCTCCTTCTTCTTCCAAAAGAGTTCTTGGCATTTTTCTAGGGGTTGCTAGCACAACGTGACCCCAAAGCTAGTGTGGGTGTCAGTGTGGATACCATAGATATACGGTTACTCTTACCGTATTGAGATTCGACAGCATTTGGAAAAGCGGGATTGCGAAGGGCACGCACCGAAGGTATATTCCTCCTCTATATAAGATCTAGACTAAATTATAGAAAATGATTTATATAGTTTTCCATGGATCTTTGGTGGGATCCAGTATAATTATTGTTTTCGTTGTGGTTGTGCGAAGTATTCGCCCGTGATGTTGTGAACATCAAATTCGGAGTTTTTCCCAACACCGACATGATAAACCTCTTTAGCACTCGGTATATATATACAGACTGTGAAAGACCAAGCAACCGTTTTGATCTATCTCTATAGATCTTAATCTCGAGGATGTAGGTCACTTCTCCTAGGTCTTTCATGGAGAATGTTTTGGATAACCAAATTTTGATCGACTGTAAAACAGATATATCATTTCCTATAAGTAATATATCATCGACATATAACACTAAGAACACGACTGTGCTCCCACTAACCTTCTTGTACACACAGGGTTCATCTGGATTTTGTGAGAAATCAAACCTTTTGATTGTCTCATCAAAACAGATATTCCAGCTCCTGGATGCTAACTTCAGTCCATATATGTATTAGGACAATCAACCCAAGTATGTGTTTAGTTTTGATGTGTGTGGCAAAGAGTTTAAGTTAGGTTGATTATGTGATTTGATATGTGTGTTTAAGTTGTGCAAAACTTAGTAAATCACACATGGTTTACTTAATGAAGCATTGGCAAGTTTATCATCTCATGGCTTGGGTCCTTGAGTCGGTGAAGGATGGTGATGTGAACAAAACATATAGGGTTTTAGGAGTAGTTTTCGCTCACATCTCATTACATTTTATGTTAGTTTCATGCATATATCACTTTATTTTGTATGTATTTCCTATTTTCTGGTTCAGAGGTCTGCTCTTTGTACTTTTACGTGCAGGATAGCATTTCTGGGGAAAAGGCGCACTTTAGGAGCAAAAGAAGGGCATTTTACAGCTAGACGCAGAAGGGGACATGACCAGGGCATGTGGCTACACACAGTCATATCCAAGGGGCGAAATCAGCCACCCCAGGGCTACACACGGCCTAGCCATGTGGAAACACATAGCCGTGTGGCGGCCCAGCAGATTGACGTGGCTAGGGTTTTTTTTTCATATTTTGCAGTGATCCGATGTGATGTCTATATAAGGATGGCTCCGCCCAAACCCCAGGAGGGAGGCACGATGGCTAGGACGACACACTGAAGCCCTAAAATGCTTTGGGAACTCGCAACGGGGAGGAGGAACGCCACCGGATATCAAAGTTCTGCACTTCAATGCCGAAGAGAAGGCCACATCGACATTGTAACTTCATGTTCTTACATTTTATTTATGATATATTCGAACATGAACATGCCTTGTGATTCTCCTCTCCTATCTATGGAGTAGTTTCTTCGATTCTAGGATTAGGGAGTAGCTTGTGTGCGTATGACATGTTGCTTCAAATTGAATGTTGTTTTGTTTGAATTTGCAATTAGAAATTGTTTATACCAATATCTATGCATATTTGGTTTTCTACCTGCAGTGCTTAGGTGATACTGTTGGGATTTTTCGAGCCGCAAAAACCGCTTTTTGCGTTGCGGAAACCTCGGAAGCCCCGGCCACGGATCCGTTAGAAGATGTACTAAAACAAAACATGTATGTGTTTTTATAAAAACTCTATATCTACCTTAGATCTAGAAGGTGAGAGTGTTACCCTTGTAGCGACGCCCTTCGCTTATCCCGCTCGTCCAAAAGGTTCGCCGGAACTCGAGAGTGTCAAGTGTACACTCCTCTATCGGTATCCACACAAGCAATAGGTGGAGAAAAGCATCCTAGAGTGTGCTAGCACCCCTTGGACGTTCATGGCTAGATGAGGAAGAGAGAGCTTGAGGGAAGAGAGGAGGAAGAAGATGAAGTTACACAACTTAACTTCACATCATCCATAACCCACTATAAGGGGGTTACATGCATGCATGTAACTCCAAGAGCCAATGGCTCTTGGTCTCCCTCATGAGGTGGCACCCCATGATGTGTCCATGATGATGTGGAGCATCATCATTGGCCGGCCCCATGCCAAGTCACCATGACATGGCAATTGGTCAAGTCAAAATTGACCATTCATCTTCCCTCTCAAGTCAAGTCAAACTTGACCTATTATCTCCTATGGTTGATCAAATCCAACCATTTGATTCAAGTCAATTTTAATTTAATGAATCTCTATTCATTAATTTAAATTGATTTGATGAATCAAATCTAAATTAGACTCATTCAACACTTGAATCAAATTGAGTCTAACTCAATTAGTATAATTTGGATTACTCTTAATCCAATTTGGTTCATCCCATGAACCTAATCCTCATGGTTCATCATATGAACCTAATCTCCATCTAATTGCCCTTATGTGTGTGACCCTATAGGTTCTTATAACGTTGGCAATGTCCCTAAACCGATTTATGAACATAAGCAATGATTGGTATCTAGCAACACATCATTGCTACCCAAGTTACAAGAATGTTGAGCTCCAACATCACCTTTGTGACTACTAATTGTGACTCTCACAATATGTGACAATGTCCCTCTATCCTTGACATCTAGATTGACCAATCGAGGCATAGACCGTGTCATCCTCGGTACAATCTAAATCTTGAACTCCAAGTAGACTCAAATCAAATGAGCTCAATATCTCATATTGACTCATTTGGGCATGGCCATGCACTTCGTGGTCTCACTATATCAAGAATATCGATGTCACTCCCGTCATATAGGAGGGATAGATCCCATCTACATCACTCACATCCCTCCGCATAATTTGTTACATACCCAGTAATCGCCTTTATAGTCCACCCATTTACGGGTGACATTTGACGAAGCCAAAGTATGCAACTCCTTATGTAGGGAACCATGGTGACT
Source organism: Wurfbainia villosa (assembly GCA_025175895.1). Classification (NCBI taxonomy): domain Eukaryota; kingdom Viridiplantae; phylum Streptophyta; class Magnoliopsida; order Zingiberales; family Zingiberaceae; genus Wurfbainia; species Wurfbainia villosa. Next base: position 35,212,035 of record CM046009.1, on the reverse strand, counting down.
TCAGGTCTAAGGACTAATAGTCATACTAATAGCCACATGAGAAAGTATATGACACTCATATAACAATCCATGATACTTTCTCATGGCGGGTTATTCAGTATACATTCTCCAATGCATACCCATGTGTCAACTTGATATCTCATATCCATGACTTGTGAGATCAAGTCATCATGTTGACCTACATGCTAGTCTCTACGCATTAACATTGTCCCTGAATGTTAATACTCGACTAGGAATGATTAAGAGTAGTGTTCTCTATATCATCTCATTATTGATTCAACTAATCGATTGATATAGATAAGAACCTACTACTCAAGGACATTATTATATTTAGTTATTTGGCACCAATACAAGTAAATATAATAACCATGCCTTTATAAATAGGAGTATGATACAATAAAGTCCATACAATATGTTGGGTTTCCGGCACCGCGGCGTGTGTGTGTTCGATCATGTTTCGTAAACATGAGCACAGCGGAAGCAATTAAAATTAATAAATCTATATTTATTACAACACACACAACACACGCATGCTATTACAACAAGTGTAGACATAACCGTAAATTAAAATTTGCAATAAAAGAAATTATCTACGTTATACCTTTCGTATGACGTGTAGCGGGAACGGCATCAACCGGAACGATCCTCGTAAGAATCGTCTCTATCCGTATCCACGCCGAGCTCCTCGGGATGACTTCGCTAAGTCACGAGCCGTCTTAAATGTGCGGGTTACTAGCCTCGTGTTGAAGGCGGCGTGATCGAGAGATGATCACGATCCGAATCCAAATTCGGATCCTAAAGCGAGTTCTCAAAACTCGCTTCTCGGAGAGGTATTCGTCAACCAATTGGCAGAATCGCCGTCCTCCACCTCAGAGGATTACGAGATCAAATCCCGATAAGTAAGGTGCTATCGAAGCACTAACCGTCGTCAAGCGGCGCTCGACAACAAAGAAACAAGCTGTCCAGAAAAACTGGACAGCTTTTGAGTGGAGGAATAGAGGCGGCCAGGAGAGATGGAAGCTCACCTTATCACCGAACCTTGAGGAGATCACCGGAGGTCGCGGAGGTTCACCGGCTGGAGCTTGGGCGCCGGCAAGGGTCTTGGGCGGCACAAAGCTGGGCGTGTGTAGTTGGCGCCGAAATCACCAAGGGTGGGCGGCAGCTAGGTTGGGCGGCCAAAAATAGATTAGGGTTTTGGATTAGGGTTTAAGCCCTATTTTATAGAGAACTAATTCTCTTAATGGTTAATGGATCATATCCATAAAGCCCGTTAACCCGCTCCATTAAGATAAGTTAAAATAAACCAAACCATGAAGGTTTATTTTAAGTTAAAGCGAACGAACCAACCTTTGGTTCATTCGTTTAATATAAACCAAACCCTTTGGTTTATTCTCATCCATTGGATTAGAACCAAACCATTTTGGTCCATCCATTATGTCTTCATAAGACACGGCCCATCCACGCTTCCATTGCGACTGAAACACTTTCATGCTCGCTTTATGTTTGGTCCAACCAAACATAGTTTCTCTCGGTCTGAGAATCCCATTCTCAAGCTCGTTTTAAATCCTTTGGATTACACTCGTTGTGCGTGTGACCAAATAGGTTCTCGGTTTATGTTGGCCGTCTATAATTAACCATTAATTATAGAATGATCATGAGTGGCACCTAGTAGTACATCATGATCCCCAATTAGCAGAAAAGATCAGCGGTTGATCGAACTATTTACGAAACCCTTGATGGCTCGAATGAATCGTGCCCCATTCCCTTCACTCATCTTATACCCACTTGGTTGAGGACATGGTCTATTGTGCCGGTCCCCACTAAGTGACTCGTCACACCTAGCCCAAGTATCATTTCCTCGTCCTCACAGTTCTAGTTACTCCACATGTATCGAAGAGTACCTTACTCTAAACATGTAATGCTTTGGCAGACTTTAGTAACAATCAGGCGAGAGGCCATGGGTATACATCTCCTCGCAAGGAGTGGTGAATCCTTTATAGGCTATTCAAACACCTTGATCACTTGACTTATACCCAATCATCCGGGTCCACATCTCCTTAGAGATGTTTGCTTAAGATGTCAAAGCATAAGTCTCCATGATCAAGATGACTTGAATACATAAAGTCGAAGAACATCGCACTTAAGCGATAAGAACTTCATTGACATATCTATATATGCACGAGAACCATATGAAGTCTTACGGTGGTCACTCCAATGAACTAGTTACCATAACTAGCATCCACGATTAACTCGGACATCACTATGTCTCGGCCCGGTGAGAATCGGTGCTTGGATACACCAAGGAGTATACCTCGTGCTAGTCTCGGCGAATTGATGGTGTCGAATCCATCGATTCATCGACTAGGGATAATTACGATACATCACAATTACACATGTAGAGATACTCACTAGTTGTGATCCAATCACAAATTCTCTCATCTTTGTGAATCGTATCGTGGACATTGATAAATGAGTTTAAGATCAATCGAATACATTAAACATGTATGCCGAATAGTGAATCTTCATTTATCATATAAATGGTTCATACATAAGGCGATTGCCTTAGGACATCTCTCATATATTACTAACAGACTCCCACTTGGCCTAATGCCAATCGCTACGGTATCCAATACCATAAGCACTAACATGACCCTCAAACTTGCTTTGAGGTAATGCTTTAGTCAAAGGATCCGCTAAGTTCCTTTCAGTGGGAATTTTCTCGATTTGTATTTCGTTCCTACTGATGATCTCTCTGATAAGATGATAGCGGCGAAGCACATGTTTGGATCATTGATGAGACCACATCAAGTTCAAAGATGAACTTCTTGATCCAAACCGCTTCCTTTGCTGCTTCCAAAGCTGCAATGTATTCTGCCTTAGTGGCAGAATCCGCTATAGTGTCAAGCTTGGAACCTTTCCAACTTATTGCACCTCCATTCCAGGTGAATACATACCCAGACTAAGACATGGAATCATCCTTGTCTGTCTGGAGCTAGCATCCGTATACCCACGTGTCACCATGTACCCTTCTCCATATATTAGGAACACATCCTTAGTTCTTCTTAAGTACTTAAGGATCGTCTTGACAGCCGCCCCAATGATCCATTCCTGGATCGGACTGGTATATGCTCGTGACACTCAGAGCGTACGATACATCGGGCCTTGTACATAACATAACATACATGATAGATCCTATTGCGGATGCATAGGGAATCTTACTCATGCAAATCCTCTCGTCTTCTGTGCGCGGACACATAGACTTCGAAAGGTGTACCCCATGCCTGATGGGTAAGAAACCTTTCTTGGATTCCGACATGCTAAACCTCTTTAGCACTCGGTCTATATATGTAGACTGCGAAAGACCAAGCAACCATTTCGATCTATCTCTATAGATCTTAATCCCGAGGATGTAGGTTGCTTCTCCTAGGTCTTTCATGGAGAATGTCTTGGATAACCAAACCTTCATCGATCAGAAGATTGAAACATCGCTTTCCTATAAGTAGTATGTCAACATACAATACTAGGAACACGATCGCACTCCCACTAACCTTCTTGTACACACAAGGTTCGTCTGGATTTTGTGAGAAATCAAACTTTTTGATTGTCTCATCAAAACGGATATTCCAGCTCCTGGATGCTTGCTTCAATCCATAAATGGACCGTCGCATTTGCATACCTTGGTTTTATCAACGATGTGAAACCTCAGTCAGATCATATACACGCCCTCGAGTGTTTCCATTAAGGAAAGCTATTTTCACATCCATCCGCCATATCTCATAATCATAATGAGCCGCTATGGCCGTGGAGCATCCGAATGGATTTAAGCATAGCTACAAAGTAATAGGTTTCACATAATCAACACCTTGCTTTTGACGATATCCTTTCGCCACCAATCTAGCCTTATAGGTAATCACATTACCATCCATGTCGGTTTTCTTCTTGAAAACCCACTTGCACCCTATAGGCTTTATGCCTTCAGGTGGGTCAACCAAGTTCCAAACTTGGTTTTCACACATGGAATCCATTTCCGACTTCATGGCACCAAGCCACTTATCCCTTTCTGAACTTGTCAGCACTTCTTCATAACTGGTAGGCTCCTCATCATCAATGAGTAATACGTCGTTCGATTCACTTACGAGAAATCCATATCTCTCAGGAATATTATGGTTCTACGCAGGATCTACGAAGATGTGGTGTTACAATAGTCCAAATTGATTGCTCATCACTATGAGTTGTCTACGTTGTGCTTCACCAGGTATCTCATCAATGTCTATTTGAGTCTCTCGAGCCTTCTCAAGCTCGACGACACTCCCACTGTTTTCTTGCAAGAGAAACTCTTTCTCTAGAAACACAGCATGCCTTGAAACAAACACCTTTTGTTCCACAGGATGATAGAATTGGTAACCCCTTGTTTCCTTAGGGTATCCAATAAATAGACATTTATCGACTTAGCATCCAATTTGTCGACATACCGCTTTCACATAAGCAGGACAACCCCATATCTTCAAGTAAGATACATGAGGTTTCTTACCATTCCATATCTCATATGGAGTAGTTGAGACTACCTTGGTAGGCATTCTGTTTAACAAGTAAACAGCTGTCTGAAGTGCATAACCCCAAAAGGACTTGGGAAGAGTCGCATGATTCATCATTGACCTGACCATGTCCAACAAGGTCCGGTTACGCCTCTCAGATACACCATTATGCTGTGGTGTATAGGGCGGAGTCCATTGAGACAATATGCCATTGTTTCTTAGATAATCAAGAAACTCTTGACTTAAGTATTCACCACCTCGATCCGATCGAAGTATTTTAATACTTTTGTCATGTTATTTCTCTACTTCATTTCTGAATTCTTTGAACCTTTCAAAGGCTTCAGACTTGTGTTTCATCAGGAACACATACCCAAACCGTGAGTGATCATCGGTGAAGGTAATGAAGTAGCTATAGCCTCCTAAAGCTTGAGTTGACATAGGTCCACATACATCAGTATGTACTAGACCTAGTAACTCTCCCACTCATTCACCTTTTCCCGTAAAAGGTAACTTAGTCATCTTGCCTTTTAAGCATGATTCGCATGTATCGTATGAATCCAATTCAAACGATTCCAGAATTCCACATCGGTGTAATTCGGACATGCGTTTCTTGCTTACATGGCCAAGACGACAATGCCACATGTAGGAGTCTATTTGATTATCCTTTCGAGCAATTGTTGCTCGCCCGATATTGCAAATGTCACTGGATACATCCAACGTATAAACACCATTGCTTAAAGTTCCAGTCCCATAAAGAACCCCATTCAAAGTTATGTAACAACAATTGTTACTAAACGTCAAATGGAAACCATTTCTATTTAAACAAGAAATAGAAATGATATTCTTTATCAACAAAGGAATATAAAAGCAATTGTCCAGTTCTAAGACAAGTCCTGCAGGAGTTTCAACAAATACGCTTCCGATGGCGAGTGCAAAGAACCTTTGCTTCATTCCCAACACGTAAATTTGACTCTCCTCGACGAGTCTTCTTCTATTCCTTAGCCCATGTATGTCATTACATATATGTGAGCCACACCCAGTATCCAATACCCAAGTGTCTAAGGAAATAGAATGACAATCAATAAAGAAGATTTCTGAAGAAGATGGGGCATCCGATGCCTAATCCTTCTTCACGGACTCAAGATAAATCTTGTGATTTCTTCGCCACTGGCCCTCCTTGCCATAATGATGGCAAGTGCCTTTGAGCTAGTTCTACCTTTTAGCCTTTTTCTTCTTCCTTCTCTGTTCCTTTGACTCCTCTTAGAACCTTTCTTCGAGGAATCAACTAACAACACTGCCCCCTACTCATGCTTCTAAGGCTCCACAGCCTTCAAAGATGTCGAGCAAGACTAGATGAACCTCCTTGCATCTCGAGGTGAAGAGGAGCTTGAGACTTCAACCTTCAATCTCACTTGCTCATCAACCAACTCACAAAGATGAAGGACTACGATATGAGCATCCATATGCTCATGCCGCCAGTAGCTTGGGTTCCATCGCGCTAGCATGATGCAACTCATTTGTTCGTAATCACTACATGTTTCGATAGGCCAACAATTGGTCCAAAGTTGCATCGCTCACTAGGACAAGCGGAAGAGGCGCTTCGAGGACATACACAAGCTTTTCACCTTGAGAACAATTCTCAAGTTTCTAAGCCACCAAGAAGTTCGCCCACCAATTTATTTGAATCCAAAATGGAACGCAAATTCAAACACATCATGATCAATATATTAACTTAGAAATACAAAACGAGCATATATGAGAAAGATGATTTTAAAATGCATCAATATACATTTATAAATCCCATTCATTTTTCGAATTTCAAAAACCCCAAAATCACTTCGGGAGATCGTAGGTCCATCTCCGAATGGTCGATATCCATCATAGTTATGAACAACCTTGGAGAGAGTCCAACAAGCCATTCATAACTACGACGGTAGGTATCATCTATACCGATTGCATATCCCGTATATGCAACTATCACAATGTGCTATCAACTAATTGAATGTTCACACATACATCGGGTTGTTAACACATTAACAAGTATGCATCATATGCATAGCACCCAACTTCACCTCCCTTTACATCGACCTTGGAGAGAGTCCAACAAGCCGATGCTCCAGGTTAAAACCAACCCATTAATCAGGACATAGTTTTAATATGGTTAGAGCGCATTCAACCAATTAGTATTACCATATTAGTATTAAACTATTCCATGGTTTGAACATATTCAGGTTCGAGCCGGGCTTGGAGAGAGTCCAACAACCCAAACAAGAAACAGAACTCTGGTTCTAACCATATTAATGGAAGGTGTAAGCTTTAAATTGTTTAAGGGTTTTTATGTCTCATCCTCTTTGCATGCAAATAACTATTATCTACATGGCATGGCATAATGTTATGCATCTAATGCAATTACATGGCATACACTTATGTCATGTTTATAATTTCCTTATATGTCATAACTATTTATGGAAATAAAATATGTTTAAGATTTGATTCTCCAAATCAAATCATAATTAAATTAGGAAACAAATTTCCAAATCTAATCACATATTTTATTCATGGAATTATTTGATTAAGGAAAATCTATCTAGGAAACTGATTTCCTAAATCATTAAAACTACTTATGGAAATAAAATATTTTAAGATTTAATTTCCCAAATCAAATCATAATTAAATTAGTTAAAACGAACCGAACCAACCTTTGGTTCATTCGTTTAATATAAACCAAACCCTTTGGTTTATTCTCATCCATTGGATTAGAACCAAACCATTTTGGTCCATCCATTATGTCTTCATAAGACACGGCCCATCCTCGCTTCCATTGCGACTGAAACAATTTCATGCTCGCTTTATGTTTGGTCCAACCAAACATAGTTTCTCTCGGTCTGAGAATCCCATTCTCAAGCTCGTTTTAAATCCTTTGGATTACACTCGTTGTGCGTGTGACCAAATAGGTTCTCGGTTTATGTTGGCCGTCTATAATTAACCATTAATTATAGAGCGATCATGAGTGGCACCTAGTAGTACATCATGATCCCCAATTAACCGAAAAGATCAGCGGTTGATCGATCGCTTACGAAACCCTTGAGCTCGAATGAATCGTGCCCCATTCCCTTCACTCATCTTATACCCACTTGGTTCGTGACATGGTCTATTGTGTCACCCCCACTAGGCTGACTACGTCACACCTAGCCCAAGTATCATTTCCTCGTCCTACGGATTCTAGTTACTCCACATGTATCGAAGAGTACCTTACTCTAAACATGTAATGCTTTGGCTACTCCACATGTATCGAAGAGTACCTTACTCTAAACATGTAATGCTTTGGCCAAAGACTTTAGTAACAATCCGACGAGAGGCCATGGGTATACATCTCCTCGCAAGGAGTGGTGAATCCTTTATAGGCTATTCAAACACCTTCGATCACTTCGACTTATACCCAATCATCCGGGTCCACATCTCCTTAGAGATGTTTGCTTAAGATGTCAAAGCATAAGTCTCCATGATCAAGATGACTTGAATACCGCAAGTCAAAGGAACATCGCACTTAAGCCACAGAAGAACTTCATTGACATATCTATATATGCGAGAGAACCATATGAAGTCTTACGGGTCACTCCAATGAACTAGTTACCATAACTAGCATCCACGATTAACTCCGGACATCACAATGTCTCCAGCCAGTGAGAATCAGCTGCTTGGATACACCAAGGAGTATACCTCGTGCTAGTCTCGACAGAATTAATGGTGTCCAAATCCATCAATTCATCGACTAGGGATAATTCCGATACATCACAATTAAACATGTATACCCACTTGGTTCAGGACATGGTCTATTGTGTCAGTCCCCACTAGGCTGACTACGTCACACCTAGCCCAAGTATCATTTCCTCGTCCTACGGATTCTAGTTACTCCACATGTATCGAAGAGTACCTTACTCTAAACATGTAATGCTTTGGCCAAAGACTTTAGTAACAATCCGACGAGAGGCCATGGGTATACATCTCCTCGCAAGGAGTGGTGAATCCTTTATAGGCTATTCAAACACCTTCGATCACTTCGACTTATACCCAATCATCCCGGGTCCACATCTCCTTAGAGATGTTTGCTTAAGATGTCAAAGCATAAGTCTCCATGATCAAGATGACTTGAATATCGCAAGTCAAAGGAACATCGCACTTAAGCCACAGTAAGAACTTCATTGACATATCTATATATGCAGAGAACCATATGAAGTCTTACGGCTGGTCACTCCAATGAACTAGTTACCATAACTAGCATCCACGATTAACTCCGGACATCACTATGTCTCCAGCCAGTGAGAATCAGCTGCTTGGATACACCAAGGAGTATACCTCGTGCTAGCCTCGACAGAATTGATGGTGTCCAAATCCATCAATTCATCTACTAGGGATAATTCCGATACATCACAATTACACATGTAGAGATACTCACTAGTTGTGATCCAATCACAAATTCTCTCATGCTGTGAATCGCATCGTGGACATTCAGTAAATGAGTTTAAGATCCAATCAAATACATTAAACATGTATACTCAAATAGTGAATCTTCATTTATCATATAAATGGTTCATACATAAGGCGATTGCCTTAGGACATCTCTCATATATTACTAACACAATAATCATCACATGATTGACTCTAGGGCTTTCACTAACAATCTCCCACTAGCACTAGTGTTAATCACCGTAGTATCTAATACCCAATGACCTTGTGTGACCATCATGCTTTTTCTGTGCCAAAGCCTTGGTCAAGGGATCTGTGATGTTAGCCTCTGTGGGTACTCTGCAAATCTTCACATCTCCTCTATCGATAATCTCTCGAATGAGATGGAAGCACCGATATATTCGGCCTCTGTTGTAGAATCAATAACTGTTTCTTGCTTGGAACTCTTCCAGCTCACAGTGCCACCATTCAAGCAAAACACGAACCCTGACTGCGATCTATAATCATCCTGGTCAGTTTGGAAGCTGGCATCATTTGTAACCCTTCTGACAAGCTCCTCATTGCCTCGAATATCAAGAAATATTCTTTAGTCCTTCTCAAGTACTTAAGAATATTCTTCATCGCTATCCGATGGCGTACACCGATCATCGGTATCTACTCGTCATGCTCAAAGCATACGAGACATCGAGAACAGTACACATAGATCCTATAGCAGATGCATAAGGGATCTTATCCATGCGGTCTCTCTCCTCTCTAGAAGAGGGACTTTGAGTCTTCGAAAGACTCACACCATGTTACATCGGCAGAAGTCCCTTCTTGGAATTCTGCATGGCAAACCGTAGTAATACCGTATCAATGTATGTACTCTGACTTAGGCCAAGCAATCTCTTAGATCTATCTCTATAGATCTTGATGCCTAGAATACAGGCTGCTTCACCTAAGTCCTTCATTGAGAAGCACGTCCCTAGCCAAGTCTTCACAGACTGTAGCGAAGGGATGTCATTCCCAATGAGTAGTATGTCATCCACATACAATACAAGGAAGACAACTGTATTCCCATTAACCCTTTTGTAGACACAGGGTTCATCTTCATTCTTGATGAAACCAAATTGTTTGATCGCATCATCGAATCGAAGATTCCAGCTCCGAGAAGCTTGCTTTAGCCCATAAATGGACCTTTGCAGTTTGCATACTTTCCCAGTATGCTGTGGATCTTCAAAACCCTCAGGTTGTGTCATGTACACTGTTAGTTATAGCCCTAGAACCAATCATGTGATGGTTGAATAGGGAACATTTTGTATCATATTCTATAAAGGCAAAGGATTGGTTATTATATTTACGTCTTGCTTGTGCCAGCTAAATTAAATATAATAATGCCTTAGAAAAGTAGGTTCTTATCTACAGCACATCAATTGGCAGAATTGATTATGAGAGGCTGTAGAGAACACTTTTCTAAAATGTTCCTAGTCAAGTATTAATATGCAAGGGCAATATTAATACATAAAGACTAGCATGTAGGTCAATTGATGACTTGATCTCACAAGTCATGGATATATGATATCAAGTTGACACATGGGTATATATTAGAGAATATATACTGAACTGACCCGCCATGAGAAAGTTTCATGGATCGTCATATGAGTGTCATAAACTTTCTCATGTGACTATTGGTATGAATAGTCCTCAAACCTGAAGTCACTACGGTTCCCTACATAAGGAGTTATGTACTTTGGTATCGTCAAACGTCACCCGTAACAGGGTGGACCATAAAGGCGATTACTGGGTATATAACAAATTATGCGGAGGGATGTGAGTGATGTAGAAGGGATCTATCCCTCCCATATGATGGGAGTGATATCTGTGGGCCCCTTGATTGAGTAGAACTACTAAAACGCATGGTCATGCTCGAATGAGTCAATATGAGATATTGAGCTCATTTGTTTGAGTTAGTTTACTCAGGGATCAAGAAACACATAGATTGATCGAGGATGACACGGTCTATGCCTCATTGGTCAATCTGATATCAAGGATAGAAGGACACGGGTATACATTATAGTAGTCACGGAAAGGTTAGTCGGATCTTGACTTATTTTGTAACTTGGGTAGCAATGATGTATTGCTAGATGCCGCTCATTGCTTGTGTATCTAAAAGAGTTTAGATCCACTGCCAACGTTATGAGAGCCTATAGGGTCACACACAAAGATCATGATGATTAGAAGAATTAGTGCATTCTAGTTTGACTAGAATAATTTGGGAATAAGCTTAAGTACAAAATGGTTTTTGGACTTTAAGCTTAATGAGAATTTTAGCTTATTGATTTAATGAGATTAATTCAATATGCTAAGCTTATTAATTTAATAAGATTAAATAAATATGTTATCATGATAGCCTAAGCTTAATTTATTTAATAAGATTAATTCAATATGTTATCTTATTGATTTAATGAGATTAATTCAATATGATAACATAAGCTTATTGAATTAATAAGATTAATTCAACATGCATGAATGCCACATAAGCATGCCACCTAAGCATGCCACATAAGCATGCCACCTAAGCTTGATGAGGTGGAAGGAGACAAAGGGTTTTGACCTTTGGAATTTCTCCACATGTGGTCGGCCAACTCCTTGTTTGATTATTTTTCAATGGAATTGATTGCATTGAATGTGATAGGAGGTGAAAGGTTTTTTCAATCCTATAAAACACTCCATGGGGTGGCCGGCCAATGTTGGGGGGAAGCTTGAGGCTTGGAGAGAGCTTGGTGGTGAGAGGCTTTGGTTGTGTGGCTTTTGTGAGAGTAGGCTAGCAAGAAGAGTGGTCTTCTTCTTCCTTTCTCTTTTTCCCTACCTTCCTCTCCTTTAGGGACTTCTCTAGCAAGAAGTAAAGGAGAGCTCTTCTAGTTTCTTTTGTGAGACAAGAGCTTGCTCGTGTGGATACATATAGAGGCACGGACAATTGAACGTGCTAAAAGATCCAACAAACCCAAGGAGAAGCGGGATTAAAAAGGGCACGCAACAAAGGTAATATTCTCCTATAAGATAGGTTTTTCTTTTAGAGAAATTTATTTTTTTTTGTACGAGGTTTTCTTTCGTAAGGATCACTTGGAAGGGATCCTATTTTTTTCGTTGCGCATATGCTATTTTGCATAAAAAAATCCCTACAGTGGTATCAGAGCCACTTGCGAAAGATCGTATGAAAAAAAATAGGTTTTCTCTATTTTATATATGATATAGAAGTAGGATAAATTTTATTATGAGTTGATAATTGCATTAGCAATTTTTCAAACATAATAAAATATCCGATGTCTTTTAAAAGTTAAAATTGACATGGTGCATGGTTGTGGCCTAGTCCCAAAAAGTTTGTGAATGTGTGTGTTGTAATTCTTAATACGGCCTGCGTGTCGTGCCTTTCTCCTAAAATTCTTGTTGTTTAATTAGTTTTAGACTCGAATGTAACTCGAGTATTTCTCCTTTTTTAATATACAAAATAAAGATGGAGGGTCCATTGGAAGATGACGTTACAAGGAGGAAGTCAACAACACAAGACAACCAAAAGGAAGCACTTGGGAGAAGATGCTATCCCTAGGTTGACCAATCAATCTTTTCATTGGCTTGAGAAGATTGTAGAATAAGGGTCATAACCATGACACGCTTAGTCTAATATATATGTGATGCATGTTAATTTAGCTTATATGTGATGTATGCTAATATGTATGTGATGCATGTTTAAGTTTATTTCTTAATAAGTCAAAAACGATATGCCTACCAAAGTTTGGTACTCACTACTTCCTCGATCATTTGTTGTTGGGTTTGCCAAAGCAAAGTAATGCATTTTATCTTGGAAGAGTGCGAGTGGACAATCGTGATGTCCCGCTATCAAACTTGGTTAAGACTTAATTAAGTTTTTCTTAATTAATTAGGAAAGTATAGGCATATATTAGCTTTGAACATAAGTTTTAAAAAATTAGTTTTGTGTGATTTCCGAACATCAGCTTTGTCTTAGAAAGTGGTCGTTGCTCCGATATCAAAGAAGGCCTCTATGCCTCGCCACGGCCTGGAAGCTGGTTTAGGAATAAGCACTAAACTAATCTAAACTTAACCAAAGCTATTAAAGAGTTACATCAGATGTAATTGGCAAAAGATTGCCTACCTAATCATACTACGTCTTGGGCGATTAGCCAAAGCTAACTCAAGACGAAGTATGATGTGGATCTTTATCCCATATAAATTTATAGCTAAATAGAAGCTAATTATGTAAGCAAAATGTGTTTGCCTACATCAATGATTAGCTCATATCAAAGCTATGAGAATTTAGTGGGAGCCTCATTTAATTAAAGTCCTAATTAAATGACTTAGGTATGATACTTAATTTTTCATTTTAATGTTGTAGATCACCATGTCATCTAACATGACACACCCCCTCAACTTGCGATCTGTCCTTGAGAAAGACAAGCTCAATGGAGCTAACTTTCTAGACTGGTATAGGAACTTGAGGATTATCCTCAAGCAAGAACATAAACTGTATGTCCTAGAGCAGTCTATCCCTGAAACACCCGCCCCTGCGGCCACTCGTGCTGAAAAGGATGCTTATAAGAAGCATCAAGATGACGCATTAGATGTGTCATGTCTTATGCTTGCCACCATGAACTCTGAGCTTCAGAAGCAACATGAGAACATGGATGCCTATGGTATGGTTGAGCATTTGAAACAACTATATCAAGGACAAGCTAGGCACGAGCATTTTGAAGTGTCTAAGGCTCTTTTTGCATGCAAGATGCAAGAAGGAACACCTGTAGGAACTCACATACTTAAAATGATAGGGTACGTTGAGAACCTTGAAAGACTAGGTTTTCCACTGAGCCAAGAATTGGCAACAGATTTTATCCTGCAATCATTGTTTGAAGCATATAATCAATTCGTCATGAATTATAACATGAATGAAATTGATAAGCCTTTGCCAGAGATTCTCAGATGTTAAGAATCACAACCAATCTCAAGAAGAAAGTTAGTAACGTACTAATGGTCAAGAAGGGCAAAGGTAAGCGCAAAGGCAAGGGTAAGACCCAAGCCAAAGGCAAGGCCAATTCATCCACTTCAAAGGGTAAAGGTAAAGTACCTAAGGAAGGGGACTGTTTCCATTGCGGTGAGACTGGACACTGGAAGCGGAACTGCAAAGTCTACCTTGAGGAAGTAAAGAAGAAAAGAAGTGGGACTTCTGCCTCAGGTATACACGTTATAGAAGTTAATCTATCTATTTCTTCTACATGGGTATTAGATACCGGATGTGCATCTCACATTTGTACTAATGTACAGGGACTGAGAAATAGTAGACTAATGGCAAAGGGCGAAGTGGACCTACGAGTAGGCAATGGCGCAAAAGTTATTTGTCAGATGTGTAGGAACATATTCTTTGTTTTTGCCCACTGGGCTTATCTTAGAACTAGAGGAGTGCTTTTATGTACCTGCATTAACGAAGAACATAATTTCTGTATCTTGTTTAGACAAGAAAAACTTTTCTTTTATAATAAAGGACAAATGTTGTTCCATTTATTTGAATGAAATGTTCTATTGTAATGCACCACTTATGAATGGTCTCTATGTTCTAGATTTAGAAAACCCAATTTATAACGTAAATACCAAATGGTTCAAATCGAATAATTTGAACCAAACATATCTCTGGCACTGTCGCCTAGGTCACATAAATGAAAAATGCATATCCCAACTCCATAAAGATGGATTATTGGACTCATTTGATTTTGAATCATATGAGGTATGCGAATCTTGTCTTTTAGGAAAGATGACTAAAACTCCATTTAGTGGACATGGCGAGAGACCGACGGACTTGTTAGGACTCATACATACTGATGTATGTGGCCCTTTCAATGTCGAAGCCAGAGGAGGCTATAAGTACTTTATTACTTTCACTGATGATATGAGTAGATTTGGCTACTTATATTTGATGAGACATAAGTCAGAATCCTTTGAAAAGTTCAAAGAATTCAAGAATGAAGTACAAAACCAACTTGGTAAGCGTATGAAGCTACTTCGATCAGATCGAGGTGGTGAATACCTTAGTCAAGAGTTTCGTGATCACCTGGCTGAGTGTGGGATGATATCCCAACTCACTCCACCTGGAACACCACAATGGAATGGTGTATCTGAAAGGAGAAATCGTACTCTATTAGATATGGTACGATCAATGATGAGCAAGACTGATCTACCTACTTCCTTTTGGGGTTTAGCTCTAGAGACAGCCGCTTCCACACTTGGCAAGTTGATCTCACATGTAGGTCAATTGATGACTTGATCTCACAAGTCATGGATATATGATATCAAGTTGACACATGGGTATATATTAGAGAATATATACTGAACTGACCCGCCATGAGAAAGTTTCATGGATCATCATATGAGTGTCATAAACTTTCTCATGTGACTATTGGTATGAATAGTCCTCAAACCTGAAGTCACTACGGTTCCCTACATAAGGAGTTATGTACTTTGGTATCGTCAAACGTCACCCGTAACAGGGTGAACCATAAAGGCGATTACTGGGTATATAACAAATTATGCGGAGGGATGTGAGTGATGTAGATGAGATCTATCCCTCCCATATGACGGGAGTGATATCTGTGGGCCCCTTGATTGAGTAGAACTACTAAAACGCATGGCCATGCTCGAATGAGTCAATATGAGATATTGAGCTCATTTTTTTGAGTTAGTTTACTCAGGGATCAAGAAACACATAGATTGATCGAGGATGACACGGTCTATGCCTCATTGGTCAATCTGATATCAAGGATAGAAGGACACGGGCATACATTATAGTAGTCACGAAAAGGTTAGTCGGATCTTGACTTATTTCGTAACTTGGGTAGCAATGATGTATTGCTAGATGCCGCTCATTGCTTGTGTATCTAAAAGAGTTTAGATCCACTGCCAACGTTATGAGAGCCTATAGGGTCACACACAAAGAGCATGATGATTAGAAGAATTAGTGCATTCTAGTTTGACTAGAATAATTTGGGAATAAGCTTAAGTACAAAATGGTTTTTCGACTTTAAGCTTAATGAGAATTTTAGCTTATTGATTTAATGAGATTAATTCAATATGCTAAGCTTATTAATTTAATAAGATTAAATAAATATGTTATCATGATAGCCTAAGCTTAACTGATTTAATAAGATTAATTCAATATGTTACCTTATTGATTTAATGAGATTAATTCAATATGATAACATAAGCTTATTGAATTAATAAGATTAATTCAACATGCATGAATGCCACATAAGCATGCCACCTAAGCTTGATGAGGTGGAAGGAGACAAAGGGTTTTGACCTTTGGAATTTCTCCACATGTGGCCGGCCAAACAAGGAGTGTATTTTTCAATGCAATTGATTGCATTGAATGTGATAGGAGGTGAAAGGTTTTTTCAATCCTATAAAACACTCCATGGGGTGGCCGGCCAATGTTGGGGGGAAGCTTGAGGCTTGGAGAGAGCTTGGTGGTGAGAGGCTTTGGTTGTGTGGCTTTTGTGAGTGTAGGCTAACAAGAAGAGTGGTCTTCTTCTTCATTTCTCTTTTTCCCTACCTTCCTCTCCTTTAGGGACTTCTCTAGCAAGAAGTAAAGGAGAGCTCTTCTAGTTTCTTTTGTGAGACAAGAACTTGCTCATGTGGATACATATAGAGGCACGGACAATTGAATGTTCTAAAAGATCCAACAAACCCAAGGAGAAGCGGGATTAAAAAGGGCACGCAACAAAGGTAATATTCTCCTATAAGATAGGTTTTTCTTTTAGAGAAATTTATTTTTTTTTGTACGAGGTTTTCTTTCGCAAGGATCACTTGGAAGGGATCCTATTTTTTCCGTTGCGCATATGCTATTTTGCATAAAAAAATCCCTACATACACATCCTCGAGTAAGTTTCCATTCAGAAACGTGGTTTTGACATCCATCTGTCAGATCTCATAATCGTGGTATGCTGCAATAGCAAGCAAGATCCGAATGGACTTAAACATCGCCACTGGAGAAAAGGTTTCATCATAGTCAATACCATGAATTTGCTTGAAACCTTTAGCCACCAATCGGCCCTTATAGGTATGCATAAGTCCATCCATATCAGTCTTTCTCCTAAATACCCACTTGCACCCAATGGGTTTGACCCCTTCAAGTGGATCAACCAGAGTCCATACTTGGTTGGTGTACATGGATTCCATCTCGGATCTCATGGCCTCTAGCCATTTCTCAGAATCTGGGCTCATCACAGCTTCCTAATAGGAGGTAGGCTCATTCTCAATGAGCATAACGTCATCATGGTCAGACAAGAGAAATGAGTATCTCTCAGGCTGACGACGTACCCTATCAGATCTGTGAAGAAGTAGGTCTACCTGAACAGGTGGTTATTCCACAACTCTTTGTGCAACAACCTCATCACCCACAACACTTTGTGGTTCCTATTCAACCTCCATCAAGGCCTCAGTGTTATGGTCCTTATCTTGAATTTCTTCAAGATCGAAGGTACTCCCACTAGTTTTTCTAGAAACAAAATTCCTTTATAGAAAAACACCAGTCTTTGCTACAAACACTTTGTGTTGACTGGGAATGTAGAAGTAATATCCCTTTGTATCCTTGGGATATCCAACAAAATAGCACCTATCGGATTTGGGTCCCAGTTTGTCTGAGACTTGACATCGAACGTATGCCTCACAACCCCAAATCCTCATGAAAGACATCTTGGGATTTCTCCCTGTCCATATCGTATATGGTGTCTTTATGACAACCTTGGATGGTACACGGTTAAGGGTAAAGGCTGCTGTGTCTAGAGCATATCCCCAAAAGGATATAGGAAGATCTGTGTGACTCATCATAGATCGTACCATATCTAATAGGGTACGATTCCTCCTTTCGGATACACCATTCCACTGTGGTGTTCCAGGAGGAGTGAGTTGGGATAGAATCCCACACTCCGCTAGATAGTCACGAAACTCATGGCTAAGGTATTCTCCACCTCGATCTGATCGAAGTATCTTAATACTCTTGCCCAGCTGGTTTTGTACTTCATTCTTGAATTCTTTGAACTTTTCAAAGGATTCTGATTTATGTGTCATAAGATACACATAACCATATCTACTGAAGTCATCAGTAAATGTAATGAAGTACCTGTAACCACCTCTAGCTGCAACATTGAAAGGGCCACATACATCACTATGTATAAGTCCTAACAAGTCTGTTGCTCTTTCGCTGTGTACAATAAAGGGAGTCTTGGTCATCTTGCCTAAAAGGCAAGACTTGCATGTCTCATATGATTCAAAATCAAATGAGTCTAGCAGCCCATCCTTATGGAGCTGAGATAAGCGACTCTCATTTATGTGACCTAAGCGACAATGCCAGAGATAGGTTTGGTTCAACTCATTTGACTTGAACTCATTTGACTTGAACCTTTTGGTACTTAGGTTATAGATAGGGCTCTCTAAGTCTAGAAAGTAGAGTCCGTTCATTAGAGGTGCACTACAATAGAACATATCATTTAAATAAACTGAACAACATTTGTTCTTTATTATAAATGAAAATCCTTTCTTGTCCAAACAAGAAACTGAAATGATGTTCTTAGTTAAGGCAGGCACATAACAACATTCATCTAATTCTAGTACAAGCCCAGAGGGCAAAGATAGATCATAAGTTCCTACAGCAACAGCAGCAACTCTTGTTCCATTGCCTACTCGTAGGTCCACCTCGCCCTTTGTCAATGCCCTTCTATTTCTCAGCGCCTGCACATTGGTACAAATGTGAGATGCACATCCGGTATCTAATACTCATGATGAAGAAATAGATAGATTGACTCCTTTAACATTTATACCTGAAGTAGAAGTCTCACTTCTCTTCTTCTTAAGATCTTCCAGGTATGCCTTGCAGTTACGCTTCCAGTGTTCTGCTTCCTTGTAGTAGAAGCAAGCCCCTTCCTTGGCTACCCCTCCTTTGGGTTTAAGTTCTTTGCCTTTACCCTTGGCTTGGGACTTTCCCTTACCTTTAGGCTTGCCCTTGCCTTTCTTCTTCTGCACCATCAAAATGGTGTTAGATTTTCCCTTCTTAAGATTAAGCTCAGCATTTCTCAACATGTTGAGCATTTCAAGCAATGGCTTATCAATTTCATTCATGTTATAATTTATGACAAATTGATTGAAGGCTTGTGGAAAAGATTGCAATATCAGGTCAGTGGCCAGCTCTTGGCCAAGTGGGAATCCCAGCCTTTGTAGGTTTTCTACGTACCCAATCATCTTGAGTACATATTGACCTACGAGAGTCCCTTCTTGCATTTTAGACCCAAACAATGCCTTAGAGACTTCATATCTCTCATGCCTTGCTTGTCCTTGATATAGTTGATGAAGATGTCCAACCATATCATAAGCATTCATGAACTCATGTTGCTTCTGAAGCTCAGAGTTCATGGTCGCGAGCATTAGACATGACACATCTAATGCATCATCTTGATGCTTCTTGTAAGCATCTTTGTTAGCTCGCGAGGCAGTGGCAGGAGGTGCCTCCGGAATGGGCTGCTCCAGGACGTACAACTTCCTTTCTTGGGTGAGAACAATTCTCATGTTCCTGTACCAGTCCAGGAAATTTGCTCCATTGAGCTTGTTTTTCTCAAGGATAGAACACAGAGAGAGAGTGTTCGTGTTTATCGACATAGTTATCTACAACATACAATGCAGAGAATTAATATCATATTCCTTTTATCATTTAATTAGGCCTTTAATCAAATGATGCTCCCACTGAATTATAGGAATTTTGTAGAAACGAGTTATGGATGTGGTCAAACCACATTACTAGATTCATACAAACTAGCTATAATTCTTGCGGGACAAGATCCACATCATACTAAGCCTTGAGTTAGCTTTGGCTAAATCGCCCAAGACTTAGTACGATCGGTGGGTAACACATTACCGATTACATCTCTATGCAACTCTTGTTTATAGGATCAAGACCCACATTTACAAAAGACCTTGAGTTAGCTTTGGCTAAATCGCCCAAGATTTAGTGTAAATGCGATCTTACCCTATCTTTCCAATGATTGGAATATGCCTATAGTTCTACTCTATCCAATTGAGTTAACTAGTTTTGCTCAATCTAATTGAGCTTACTCTAACCCAAGTGTGATAGGCGGGACCAAGATTGTCCCTTCACACCCTACCAAGATAATATGCGTTGCTCTGCTTTGACAGATTCAACAACAACAAATGATCGAGGTAGTGATGGGTATCAAGGCTCGGTAGGCATTTTCGAGTTGATTCGATTATGATCTAATCTAATCGTAATGTGTATCTTATACGCATTTAGGCCTTTATTATCCTATATTAGCATGCATCACATACATACAATCATTATTCTAGCATGCATCATATACATACAAGCATTATTCTACTACCATGCATCACATACATACAAGCAAAATCAAATAAATATATATATATATAAAATTAAATGTGATGTAGTCATGGCCCTACTATGATCTTCTCAAGCCAATGAGAAGATCGGACGGTCAGCCTAAGGCTAGCGGCTTCTCCAAGCGCTTCCTTTGACCGCCATGTGTCGTCGTCACACTTCTCGTAATCTCGTCTTCAAGTGGACTTTCCACCGCTCCATTTTGTACATTACAAATATGAAACTCGAGTTACATTCGAGTCTAAAACTATTTAAAACTAGAATATCAAAAGAAGAGATACGACGTACAGGTCGCATACACTATACAACACGCATAACCACAAAACGACACGCAGGCCGTATTATGAATTACAACACACATAATCCAATCAAATTGGGGTCATTGGGACATGACAATCACAGAATTATACATAATTCCAAATTATGTATTTTTACAAAAAATTTCTATAATTTTTTCTAATTTGTTTTTTCAAATTTATGAGTCACCTCTCCGTAACGGTCCCGCTAAGCGATTTCCGGGCATGATCGCGGGACAAGGCCCCTTTCAGGGATAGGGGCAGCGCCCATACTCACAAAATTAACTTCGCGAGTGTACCTGATGCGGATGGGTGAAATCTGTTTACTCCCTTTTTCAATGCAGTGAGGCACTGAGGGAGATCTCAGAGGGTTTTCACAGGCCGCAATCAGTAAGGAAGTAAGAGGATGAAATAGATGAAACGCAAAAACCAGCACCAGCAATCGAAACTCAGACACAAGATGTAACGTGGTTCGGAATAAGGATTCCTACTCCACAGAGGTGAGTTTTCTCACCGGGGGCAGTGCCCAAGCACTTTCACTATGAAGGTCCTCCTTTACGGAAAGTAAGTTTCCGAAGGTGGAGGAGAAAAAACCTTTTACAATAATCTCACCAGACGAGAAAAATACAAGAGATATAACAACGACAGGTCTCCGTCCTTCTTCTCCGACGAGGTGGTTGTCCTCTTCTTTCCCCTCCTCCTGCGTCCCCTTATCTCTTGCTGGGTGGGAATAATTGCCGGATCTTCTTTTTCTCCTTGCTTCCTCTCCTTTTATCTCCTTTTTCTTCCTTCATCGTAACGTCGTGGATTATCTCCATCGTACACGTGGCCACCACCTTTCCCT
This sequence comes from Wurfbainia villosa, assembly GCA_025175895.1. NCBI lineage: Eukaryota > Viridiplantae > Streptophyta > Magnoliopsida > Zingiberales > Zingiberaceae > Wurfbainia > Wurfbainia villosa. The sequence continues at coordinate 35,190,450 of CM046009.1, read as the reverse complement.
GGAGAATAATTCTGTTACAGATATCAGGAGTGAAGACTCTTTGGAATATTATGTGGGGCCTCCCAGGCCGTTGCCTAACACCCTTTCCTCTATTTTTCGGGAAACTAGGCTAGACTATCTCCCTCAACCTTCCGTGTTGAGGGAAGCTAGTTTTAGGTCTATAGCCCACGGGCGCCCTAGCCCTAGGGTTCCTCATCAACCCGAACCAATTCCTCTCCTTCCCGTGCCCAACTTCCCCTTGTAGGGATCAGATTCGGCTGGCTTCTTGGCGAAGCGCCCTCCGCCTCTCCTTTGCCATATCAATTGCTTTCATTAACTCTCCCGTACCAATGGCTCTCAATATTTGCCCGTGCCAATGGCTTCCAATATTCGCTCATGCCAATGGCTTCTGAGGTTCGCCCGTGCCAATGGCTTCCAATATTCGCCCGTGCCAATGGCTTCTGAGGTTCGCCCGTGCCAATCTTCCTTTCCTTTCTTAGCTGAGCCGTGTATTTTGGATCGGATCTTAGGTTACCCGCTAACCCCTCTATGGGATTATGTAAAGAAGGTACCAGTAGTATCATTAGTCAACCCCGAAAAATAGTCAAGCGAAGTTATAAGCTTGACTTTCCTAATGTACATAAAGTTTCTGACCTATTCTTCATTTCTCGGCTTAAATCCATCCGTTCCCCTATAACTCCCCCCAGTATATTGAAGGAGGCCCGCTGGGCCCATGGGCTCCACTTCTCCTTCTCCTTCTGTGCAGCTGAATCGTCGTGGAAAACCCTATATAAACCCTCGCCTTCTTCTTTTAGGTATCGGTTAGTGTGCTTGATAATCCAGTCTGTTCTTCTTCTCCCATGATTCTCATCGGCGGTGTTGCGGCGACCCAGTTCTTCCTTTCCTCACACGATTCTTCTTTACCCTCCGAGTAAGTGCTCTGCTTTGTTCACACCCATGGCTCCTAGGACCCTCTCTTCACCCGCCTGGTATGAACATACCATAACTCAGTTAGATTGTAACCATTATTTCTTTAACCTGAGGAACAACTACTAGAACCTTCTATAAAATGTTGTTTCATGACCAAACTGCATCGACCTCATAAACCTCCTCCCGGCTTGACATGCTTTTTCTATGAACAATTTCTTAACGGCCTATCCCTGCCAGTACCACAGGTCTATCTGGACCTCCTAAACTTCTATGGACTACCTCTGAACCAATTCACCCCCAACTCCTTCCGGATTCTATCGGGAGCCCACATAGTGTTCCAACATTTGAACCTCTCTTTGACCCCCGAAATATTCCATTGCTTCTTCCAATTAAGTCTTCTAAGGCAGGCCTCTTCTATTTGTCTAGTCATTCCGACTGCCAATTCCTGGTGAACCTGCCTACTTCCCACAAGGGTTGGGAAGCCTTATATTTCTTTGTACAACTCCCAGAGTCTTTACCTTACTCTGATACTTGGAAGGTAGACCTTCCTGAATTGCCTTCTTTCCGGGAAATGAGGACCAAATGTCCCTTCCTGGAAGTGTATAGAGTCTTAGGAGAGCTGCATTACTGCTCAAACCATCTGATAGAAATTCCCCTCTTAAGCCACTTTGGATTGTCTCCTCTACCTTTGACGACTTCGGTTGCTATAGGTAGGGTGACATTTATCCTACAATGTGACTTCCTTTTTAGGGCATTCATCTTTCTTACCAGTATATTTTGTAGATAATCTGATGCAGAAGGCTTCGGTGGAAGGGGAGTCGATCGAGGCTGCCAAGAAGAAGAAGACCCTGACTAAAAGAGGCAAATCCACAGCAGCTCCGTCATCTCCTCGGAAGAAGCTGCGGCTTATCAAGAAAGGAGCTTCAAGTTCATCAGCTCTCCTTCCCTTGTCTTCCCACCAGCCGGAAGCTCGACCCCTAATCATCTATGAACCCCGAAGGGAAGGCAACACCTCCCCTGCCTCTTCTTTAGCTCCCCAAGGAGGAGATTCTCCCTCCCAATTTCTGCATTCTTCCCCCTCCGCACAGAATTCACCCCTGCCTCCTCATGCGGAATCCCTCCAAGCTCCAACGCCGTCCGACTCGAGAACCGTTCCTACCCCTCTTCGCCGTACCAGGCCCCCATCTTCTTCGGAAGGAGAAGACCCTTCCCTTCCGGTTCCTCCGAGGGCCACTCTGGGATCTTTGCTGAAGATTCGGCACCCTTCGGAGGTAAAATTCTTTAACCAGTCGGGTATACAAGGCCTGTGTGAGCAAGTGAGCAAACTGCTGGCAGAGGTATTTACTCCTTCTTCTCCTCCTCTTTGCTATGGGTATTTCCCTATACTGATGTAGGCTGATAATTTTCCTCTCCTTTTAGGCCTTCACTCAACATAACAACATGGTAATCCACCTAGCCCAATTCCAATCTAGTGTGGAGACTCGCCATTTTGCCGCTGTGTCGCAACAGAAAGAGCTCGCGCGACGATTAAACGAACAAGAGGCAAAGGAGGCGGACTTTAGGGGTCAATGCGAAGATGCCACGATGCAATTAGCCTTGGTTCGCAGCGAGAAAGAGGAACTGCAACGAAAAAAATGAAGAACTAGAACAGAACCTCTTTTTGCAATCTAGCGAGATGCAACAGGTAGATATCCTGACTCAGGAATTGAAAGAGTATAAGAGATATCTCATGGATGCCATGATCAAGGAGGCTGATTCTTCGGCTACTATCACACAGCTTCAACAAGAACGCCACCATTTTAACCTAGAGCGTCAAGCCTGGGCAATCACCAGGGAATCCTGTGCGAAGAAGTGTCAGGAGCTTTTCTCCATGGTAACGGCTATTCCCCGAACCTTATCATCGGTGGCTCAGCAGCAATCCCTCCTTCACCAAGAATATTCAAAGGCCCTCTCGACTTTGGGTCGTCAGGCCATACAGGCGACCACCGAAAAAGATGCTCGCGGTGAATCGCGAAAGTCGAGCTCAACTAGCCAAATGCCAAGACCAGATGAAAGAGCAGGAGACTGATCTTAAAAGACGATATGTGAAGAAGGGGGTAGATTTGTTTGTATTAGACTTTGAGGGGTCCTCGGCTCAAAATGTCGAGCAGGGATACCCGCCTCCCGGCACGGACACTAGTTACTTGGATCCGGTAGGGGCGTTAGCTAAGTGTCCGTCCGATCTTTTCGAACTGTAACTTATAACATTTTCTTTTTAGTAATTTCTCTGATGGCTTCTCGCTTGCTTCTAAACGATAACTTTGTCCATATAACTAACTATCATTATCTCATTATGCTCCTTGAGGGGTTGGGAATTCGGAGCCAATTTTAAATTGATCTTTCTCTATGTTGTTATCTCTTTCCCGTGTTGTACAGCGCAATAATCCTCGGCGGTTCGGGCTTGTGGGAGAGATCTCTAATACAGTTATTCCCCTTCGCTCCAATTTTGGTTCGGGGATTCGCTTGAAAGGTCTTTACCTCATATTATTCATATCCGTCTCGATTCTGGTTCGGGAATTCGCTGGAAGGGTTTTTATCATTCATATCTGTCCCGATTCTGGTTCGGGAATTCGCTTTAAATAGCTCTTGCTTGTTGATCTTCCCTATCTCTCTTACTGCTTTGGAAATGATATCAACCTCTTCGTCTTCTTTCCCTTTCCCAGAACCTCTGTTTCCCCTTTCCTTCCATTATAAATCCTTCGTCCCCCATGTCTTCATCCTGTTATCCGTCTATCATGGCTTCAGCGGGGCATCCTATTGAAATTTCTTCAGAGTCGGAATCTTTTGAACTACAAGACTGGGTCTCACGAGGATATGGAAGATTCGAGACCGCTCAACTGTACTTTCAACCTCCGCCCTCTTCCGTTCCGCCTCTCCGTCCGGCTCCCACCCCTTCTGGCAAGGAGGTCCTTCCGCTCCTTTCCCCTCCTTCCGCTCCTCCCTTCACGTGGGAGTATACAGTGGGAGATTCTCGTGCCACCGCTGAACTTCCCCCACTTCCACCAGCACTGGCTTTCGCCCCAGTTTCCCCGGCGGGGACTCATCCTTCTTCTTTCGATGAAGGTCCACCAGTTCTTCCTCCCCCTCAAGGCGAACGCTTCAGAGTCATATTAGCTCCTTCTCCCCCCAAAGAGACATCTCCCGTTTCATCTGTTAGGAGTAATCATGGAAAATCTTTATAGATCAAGCTAATGTAATCATTTCAAATATGTTAATAAAAAATAAGGGAGGCAAATGATATCTGTTTTTGTCTTTTTCCTGTAGAAGTAAGGTTTCTGTCTTCCAAAAGAGACGGTAGTCTGATCCAAACATACCTTCCTCTATTATTTTTCGGGGATTCGGACCCTCTTAATTACAATTGTAGTCCCGTCAACCTTCCCACTACTGCCCCCACGTTTCCTCTTCTTTACTGGCATTTATGGTCGCCACTTCTCCCACCAATAAATGCACTATTCCCCCTTCGTTGCCATAAAAACCCTTGACCTTTACCTGATAGCTTCCATCATTCTCCTTTTTCTTTTGCTTGCCATGGACAGGATATCGGAACAGGGTAGCAGTTTCTTGCCTTCTAAAGAACAGATAAATGATCACCGATACATAGCTATCTTGGAGGAACAAGTGGAGTGTTTACAGCAACAGCTGAAGGAAACTTATGCCAATAATCGCTCCCTGCGCCAACAACTGGTCGGGTCCCAAAAGGAACTAGCCAAGCAGACCTTCCTGCAGCAATCCTATCGGCGTCAACTATGGGGCCAACCTCAACCATACAAGGGAACTCCCTCTGTCCCTCCTAACAAAGAACTGTAACGCCCGGGATATATAAGGGCTGCTGTTTGTTATCTTCCCTTGTAGATGATTCAGAATATGTAATCTTCTCACATTAATGAACTTTCCTAGTTTATCTCCTTTCTCCAGTATCTTCTGAGTTGTATATTTCGGCTCTTCTGTCTTTCCAATCTGCTGGGTATATGGAACCCTTAAATGAGTCAACCCTGCTATTTCACAGGAATACAACAATACAAAATTAAACAAGAATTTCAACTCCCCCCTCCCCTTTACGGGGACAAAAAGTGATATACCACTGAGGAAGTTCCAGTCCTCCCGTTCCACCACCGCATGGGAATATCTTCCGCTCTGCGGGGATAGAAATTTACATATATAGAGTAAATAACAACCGAAAGATATCGGTTCTTCCGTTCCACCACCACACGGGGATATCTTCTGCTCTGCGGGGATAGAAATTTATATAGATAAAGTAAATAACAACCGAAAGATATCGGTTCTTCCGTTCCACCACCACACGGGGATATCTTCCGCTCTGCGGGGATAGAAATTTATATAGATAAAGTAAATAACAACCGAAAGATATCGGTTCTTCCATTCCACCACCACATGGGGATATCTTCCGCTCTACCTTGCGGGGATAGAAATTTATATACATAAAGTAAATAATAACCGAAAGATATCGGTTCTTCCGTTCCACCACCACACGGGGATATCTTCCGCTCTACCTTGCGGGGATAGAAATTTATATAGATAAAGTAAATAACAACCGAAAGATATCGGTTCTTCCGTTCCACTACCACACGGGGATATCTTTCGATCTGCGGGGATAGAAATTTATATATATATAAAGTAAATAACAACCGAAAGATATCGGTTCTTCCGTTCCACCACCACACGGGGATATCTTCCGCTCTGCCTTGCGGGGATAGAAATTTATATACATAAAGTAAATAATAACCGAAAGATATCGGTTCTTCCGTTCCACCACCACACGGGGATATCTTCCGCTCTGCAGGGATAGAAATTTATATAGATAAAGTAAATAACAACCGAAAGATATCGGTTCTTCCGTTCCACCACCACACGGGGATATCTTCCGCTCTGCGGGGATAGAAATTTATATAGATAAAGTAAATAACAACCGAAAGATATCGGTTCTTCCGTTCCACCACCACACGGGGATATCTTCCGCTCTGCATTGCGGGGATAGAAATTTATATACATAAAGTAAATAATAACCGAAAGATATCGGTTCTTCCGTTCCACCACCACACGGGGATATCTTCCGCTCTACCTTGCGGGGATAGAAATTTATAATCATAAAGTAAATAATAACCGAAAGATATCGGTTCTTCCGTTCCACTACCACACGGGGATATCTTCCGCTCTGCCTTGCGGGGATAGAAATTTATATATATATAAAGTAAATAACAACCGAAAGATATCGGTTCTTCCGTTCCACCATCACATGGGGATATCTTCCGCTTTGGCTTGCGGGGATAGATAAATTTGTATGTATAGCGCCAGGGCAATGAGCATAAAGGAGGCAACGCCTTCATATCATTCCTCTTTGGTTCCCCTCCTAAAAGGGGGGGGGAACGCCTATGTCCGCCCCTTCTTCTGCAAATGGGGGCTTTAGTACATAATGGGCCATTTAGAAATATAAACCCTTCTTTCCCTTTTACCACAGACGAGAGGCCCACTAATAGCTGCAAGCCCATTCTTCCCCCTTTTATAGGGGGTTCTTTGGTCTTCGTTTCTTCTGCCATCCTCCTCCCTTCGCCTTTTGGTCTTCTTCTTCTTCATCTGTTTTCTCCTCCGCCGCCAAACCTCGTTTCCTCGATTCTTTCTTCCCAGCCCCTCTTTTTCCTTTTCTTTTTCAGACCCCCAAGATGCATTCTAACTTCTTCCAGGAGATAGCAGGCCGCTACCCGAATCGCAAACCGGATGCTGGTCAGCCCTTCGCTTCTTCTTCTGCTTCACCTTCCCCAATCACCATCATACCTGATTCACCTCGCCGTTCTCCCTCTCCTCCTCCGGCGACCCTCACTACCCCCATCTCGGAGGAAGCCAGGGTCCTTACAAGCCCTAACTTTCCCACTCTTTCTCCTTCCACCAACGACGTTCAGAAATTGCCTTCTTCTTCCCCGCAACCTGGGGATGAACCTGGGGAAGGTGTATTCCCATGTCAGCCAATGACAGAGGATGGATCACCTCTGTCTTCTCTTTCCCTGGCCCGTCCTTCCTTTTCTGAACCCATGGCGTGTTGGGTTTTCGGCACTGCGGCGTGTGTGTGTTCGATCATGTTTCGTAAACATGAGCACAGCGGAAGCAATTAAAAATAATAAATCTATATTTATTACAACACACACAACACACGCATGCTATTACAACAAGTGTAGACATAACCGTAAATTAAAATTTGCAATAAAAGAAATTATCTACGTTATACCTTTCGTATGATGTGTAGCGGGAACGGCATCAACCGGAACGATCCTCGTAAGAATCGTCTCTATCCGTATCCACGCCGAGCTCCTCGGGATGACTTCGCTAAGCCACGAGCTTCGTCTTCGTACGAGTTACTAGCCTCGTGTTGAAGACGACGTGATCGAGAGATGATCACAATCTGAATCCAAATTCGGATCCAAAACCGAGTCCTCAAAACTCGATTCTCCGGAGAGGTATTCGTCAACCGTTTGACGAATCCTTCGTCCTCCACCTCATAGGATTATCGGAGATCAAATCCCCGGTAAGTTAGGTGCTATCGGAGCACTAACCATCGTCCAAACGATGCTCCGACAACAAAGAAACAAGCTGTCCAGAAAAACTGGACAGCTTTTGGTAGAGGAATAGAGGCCGGCCAAGGAGAGATGGAAGCTCACCTTATCACCGAACCTAGAGGAGATCACCGGAGGGTCGCCGGAGGTTCACCGGCTGAAGCTTGGTTACCGGCAACAAGTTGGAAGGCTGCACAAAAGATGGGCGGCGGCAGCTTAGGGTTGGGCGCCGAAAACTCCAACAAGGGGTGGGCGACAACACCAAGGGCTAGGGTTTTGGATTAGGGTTTAAGCCCTATTTTATAGAGAACTAATTCTCTTAATGGTTAATGGATCATATCCATAAAGCCCGTTAACCCGCTCCATTAAGATAAGTTAAAATAAACCAAACCATGATGGTTTATTTTAAGTTAAAACGAACCGAACCAACCTTTGGTTCATTCGTTTAATATAAACCAAACCCTTTGGTTTATTCTCATCCATTGGATTAGAACCAAACCATTTTGGTCCATCCATTATGTCTTCATAAGACACGGCCCATCCATGCTTCCATTGCGACTGAAACAATTTCATGCTCGCTTTATGTTTGGTCCAACCAAACATAGTTTCTCTCGGTCTGAGAATCCCATTCTCAAGCTCGTTTTAAATCCTTTGGATTACACTCGTTGTGCGTGTGACCAAATACGTTCTCGGTTTATGTTGGCCGTCTATAATTAACCATTAATTATAGAACGATCATGAGTGGCACCTAGTAGTACATCATGATCCCCAATTAACCGAAAAAATCAACGGTTGATCCAGAACTATTTCTGAAACCCTTCAGTAGCTCGAATGAATCGTGCCCCATTCCCTTCACTCATCTTATACCCACTTGGTTCAGGACATGGTCTATTGTGTCAGTCCCCACTAGGCTGACTACGTCACACCTAGCCCAAGTATCATTTCCTCGTCCTACGGATTCTAGTTACTCCACATGTATCGAAGAGTACCTTACTCTAAACATGTAATGCTTTGGCCAAAGACTTTAGTAACAATCCGACGAGAGGCCATGGGTATACATCTCCTCGCAAGGAGTGGTGAATCCTTTATAGGCTATTCAAACACTTTCGATCACTTCGACTTATACCCAATCATCCCGGGTCCACATCTCCTTAGAGATGTTTGCTTAAGATGTCAAAGCATAAGTCTCCATGATCAAGATGACTTGAATACCGCAAGTCAAAGGAACATCGCACTTAAGCCACGGTAAGAACTTCATTGACATATCTATATATGCAGAGAACCATATGAAGTCTTACGGCTGGTCACTCCAATGAACTAGTTACCATAACTAGCATCCACGATTAACTCCGGACATCACTATGTCTCCAGCCAGTGAGAATCAGCTGCTTGGATACACCAAGGAGTATACCTCGTGCTAGTCTCAACAGAATTGATGGTGTCCAAATCCATCAATTCATCGACTAGGGATAATTCCGATACATCACAATTACACATGTAGAGATACTCACTAGTTGTGATCCAATCACAAATTCTCTCATGCTGTGAATCGCATCGTGGACATTCAGTAAATGAGTTTAAGATCCAATCAAATACATTAAACATGTATACTCAAATAGTGAATCTTCATTTATCATATAAATGGTTCATACATAAGGCGATTGCCTTAGGACATCTCTCATATATTACTAACATGGCGGTTGATATTCCTTCTCTGCCAACTTCCCCCCTGGCTCATCGCCTGAAGAATCCCTCTCCTCCTGTGGGCCCTGACCAGGGTTTCTCTACTTCTTGCATCCCTATCGAATGCTCCTCCAGCCCAATGCTCATCCTCTCGTCATCTCAAGATCCTTCCTTCGATCAACCTCCTTCCGTCTTTCCTTCCGCACTCAACCCCCAACCGTGACATATCCTCCTCCAATGGATCTATGATGCGCTTCCCTCTTTCCATTCTCAACCGATGGATACCGCCCCCATTCTCTCCTTTATAGGAGAGGTTCCTCCTTCAGCATCTTCCGTCCCGTCTTCTTCCCTTTCTCCCCAGAGTCTTCGGATTCTAAACTTAGAGGAAGTGGTTCCTCGAATGGAAGGCCTGCGCCATGCTCTGGACTTGGTATGTTTCCTTACTCAGCTTCCTTAGCTTTGTCTAGCTGATCAATTTTTTTTTCCACGACCGGTATGTAGGCCCTGACCAACCATAAAGAATTGGATCGTTCTCTTCATCAATACCAAGTTCAAGCCCAAGAATGGGAGCATCAACAACGGGAAGGCTTGGCAGATGCTTAAAATCGAGAACGACTCCTGCTACAACAATTGCACCTGTGCCAAGAGCAATAAGCCAAAGCTCGCCAGCAAATTCAAAAGGATGCTGACACTATTGCAGCATTAAAGGAACAACCATATCCAGGTGCAGAGCCACTCGTCCCCCAGCAGGAAATCCAGTCGGCCTCTCTTGGAGCAGAATCTTCCTCGGCTCAAGAGTTACTACGTCTTAAAGGGCAGGTAGCAGAGCTCCTCAAGGGGAAGCAACAGGATTCTGACGCCATCGCTCGTCTTCAGGTTCAATACCAGCGAGCACAAGATAAGATAGGGGACCTTCGTACCCGCTTGTGCAAGGAGGTACAAGAAAACTCATCCCTTATAAATTCCTGGGCGCATGCTCATGCCCGTCTACGCAGGCAAGAAACTTCCCTCACGAGGATGAGCACTGAACTTGCCCGAACCAAATCGTATTCCGAAGCAGTGGAGGGGATTTCGGCTTCCATGCGTCAAAATATGGTGGAGATGACGCACCTTGTGCAGCAGGACCAAAGCTCCCGAGCCGATGATGTCTCCATCTTGGCCGATGCTATTATGGAGGTGTCGCGGTGCTATGTGGATGTGCGTCGAAATCTTCAAGAACAACAAGAGACATGCGAGAGGCTGCATCGAGAGCGAAGCCCTAGCCGTCCGAACCGCGAGGAGCAGCTCATCATCTTAATGCGCGCCACCTATCAGGATGGCTTTAATGAAGCGGTTCGGCAGTATGCCACCCAAGGGTTACCTCCTCCCACTTATCCTCCATTTTCTTTAAATTGGGAGGCTGGTTTTCGACGTTATCCTCCCGACCGATTTAAGCTGTAATTTAATATCCCATTTCGACGCGGGAATTTCCTTTCTGTTTTTCTTTTTCTTCTTCAAAATGTATTGATAATACCATATTACCCTTATAAATAACCCCTTAATGAAATTTGGAGAATACTTGACATCTAATTAACGCAATCAATTCAAGAAGCACCCCCTTCGGAGTTTCATAATTTCCCTTCTTCTATTCCATGTTTCTCATACAGTGTGAAAGAGTTTTAAATGAAGGGCATTCCAAGGTCGTGGAAGCTCTTTGCCTTGGTCATCTTTCAGATAGTATGCTGACCCTGCTACGCAGCGCGTTATTTCATAAGGTCCTTCCCAGTTGGGAGCCGACTTTCAGTCTCAGTAGGATTGACTTTACGCAAAACCCAATCCCCTTCTTGAAATCTCCGAGGCATCACTTTCTTATTAAAGGCTCGCTGCACTCTTTGCTTGTACAATTCTGCTCGCCTCCGTGCCATCTCTCGCCTTTCTTCCACCAAGTCCAATTCGGTGCTCCGGATAATTTGGTTTTGATTTTTTTCGTATGCCTTTATCCGAGCGCTATTCAACAAAACCTCGACCGGAATAACGGCTTCCCAAACTAAAGGAGTTTCTCTGTTCTTTGTCTTGGGTGTGGTTCGATAGGCCCACAGGACACCAGGTAACTCTTCTACCCAGTTTCTCCTCTGAGCACCCAACTTAGTCTTTAATCCTTGAATGAGGATCCTGTTAGTTACCTCCACCTGCCCATTCGCTTGAGGATGGGCTACCGAAGTGAAAGCCTGCTGAATGTTGAGACTTTGGCACCATTCTTGGATCTTTTTTCCTTGGAACTGTCGTCCATTGTCACTGACTATTTTCCGAGGAATACCATACCGACAAATGATATTTTTCCATAAGAATCAGACACGGCATTCTCAGTAATTTTGGCTAAGGGCTCTGCCTCCACCCATTTGGAAAAATAATCCACAGCTACCAACAAAAACTTCCTTTGTAAAGGTGCCGCCGGCATCGGGCCCACTATATCTATTCCCCATTGATCGAAAGGACAAGCAGAGATTACGACTTTCATTAACTCAGTTGGCCGTTCAGAACGGTTGCTATGCTTCTGACAAGCGATGCAGGCACTATATGAGCAGCATCTTGCTGAAGAGTAGGCCAAAAGTATCCTGCCAATAAGGCCTTTCTTGCTAAAGCTCTCCCTCCTAAATGATTGCTAGAGCATCCTTCATAGATCTCCCGGAGTACCCATTCCGCATCCTTATTTCCAAGGCATTTTAACAAGGGTCGCCCAAAAGAGGTCTTGTATTAGTCTTCATTTAAGAGGATGAACCGTTTAGATCGGTTTATTAAAGTGGATGCCGCTATTTTCCCTTCAGGGATCTTTCCGTGCCGTAAATAAGCTATGATGTCGGTCTTCCAATCAAGAGTTAGGCTTGATTCTGTGTCTCCTCCATCTTTGCATATTGCTAAGGAAGTATGAACTCTCGTATGGATCGCTTCCGAGGATTTTATTCCTCCCATAGTGCTAGCCATCCGAGCTAATTCATCTGCCTTCCCGTTATGCTCCCGTGGGATTTGCTTCAAGAGGACATGACGAAATTGAGCTTTTTCTTTCTCAAAAGTCTTCAAATATTTATGCAGCCTTTCCTCCCGAACCGCAAAAGAACCTTGAAGTTGTGATATTACCAACTGGGAATCTGAGTGGATCACAATGGAAGAAGCCCCCACTGCTTTAGCAGCCTGCAGTCCCACTAGAATGGCTTCATATTCCGCTTCATTATTAGATGCCCGATATTCCAAGCGAACTGCTAATCGAGTTTCTTCACCCTCCGGGGAAATTAATAAGATACCAACGCCGCTGCCTGTAGATCCTGAAGAACCGTCTACGAATATACTCCACGGATCGGGTTCGTACAAACCCTAGCGATGCCAATCACACACCACTATAATAATAACTCCTTCTCGGAACAATCCACAGGCGGAGAAACCTCGTACAATATGATTACAATAATAATCAAGTAGATACAAGAAAATACAATATGAAATGCAAATGCAAGTAAAGGAAAAACACTTTACAAGAGCTTTGGATTGCTTGATCTTTGATTGCCTTGAACTAGCTTTGAAGGACTGGAAAACACCAACTTCCCTCTTCAATTTTGCTCAAGAAAAATAGCTATCTTTTCCTCCATCACGAGCTCCTTATATAGCTTCAACCTATGCTGGAAAAGGTCGATCAGTCGACTGATCGGGACCATCAGTCGACTGATCACACTGTTGCTGTGAGACAACGGTGTAATCCACGCTGGAAAAGATCCAATGGCTAGGACATCAGTCGACTGATCATGACCATCAGTCGACTGATGAGCCATCACTCGACTGCTAGTCTCGTGATCGAGTGAGACTCCGATACGTGGCCGAATTCGAGCATCGATCGGTGATCACATGATCGATCATTGCTCAAATCCATCGATCGGCCCGCCTAACAATGGCGGTCATTGCTAAACCCTAGTTGATTTGGTCCAGTCGACTGACACATGGCATCAGTCGACTGACACACCTCAACCATGAGGTTTTAACCCAAGTATGGTTCCCCCATACTTGCTAGACCACCCTTAGCCTAGACCTAAGCCTTCTAGCCACCTCCATCAGCCTCACGCCTCTCGGATCCCTCCAAGTCATCCATGACTTGTTCATCCATCGCGCTAGCCTTCAGGTGCTTCCATCGGCTATGTCATGCTAACGGTGTCTACACCGCCAAGGCACATTGGACTTACGCCGCCAAGACTCCGCTTGGACTTTACGCCGCCAACCATTGGACTTATGCTGCCAAGACTCCCGCTTGGACTTTACGCTGCCAATATCAAACCCTTGGACTTCTCAAATGCCAAGGCTCAAGCTTGGACTTTCCCTTGCCAACCCATGTTGGACTTTCCATGCCAAGACCATGCTTGGACTTTCCATGCCAAGACCCATGCTTGGACTTTCCTTGCCAACCCATGTTGGACTTCTCAAATGCCAAGACCATGCTTGGACTTTTCATGTGCCAAGTGTCCCACTTGGACTTTCCATGCCAAGTACTCAAGACTTGGACTTTACCAAATGACAATTACATTGTCATATGTTTTTGTCGAAACATCAAAACATCACTCAAGTCAAACTCGAGTCCTGGTCAATCGTGACCTGGGCCGATTGCACCAACAATCTCCCCCTTTTTGATGTTTGACAAAAACCAAACAAATGATTGAGTTAGAACACTAACTCAAATCCTTTACCAATTATCCCAAATTGGTAAATACTCTCCAAATGTTCTCCCCCAAACATTCTCCCCCTTTTTGACTAACATCAAAAAGGTTTTCTCTCCAAGGAGGTCAATGTCTCATGTCCCAATGAGATCTTACAATCTCCCCCTTGGTCCAAAAATACCTAGGATGCCTACCATCTTCCTAGTGATAAGTCATATATCACTCAAGAGAGGCAATCCTATTTTCTCTCCCAATTTCCAAATTGGGTATCAAAAACCCATCAATTTTCCCAATTGATGATACTTTCCCAATAACTTTTCCTTTTCAAGGAGAAAAACACATCCATCATCTCAAGATGGATACCTCCCCCTAAAGGCTTGCTCCCCCTTGACCATTGCACCAACAATGTCCTTGGGAAGCCCCTAAGCCAATAGGAACTCTAAGCCATCAAAAATTAAGGGTAGAAATTCAACATTGAACTTTCTAACACCTTGAAATTGATACAAACCCTAAACACTTCTCTTAATCCATATCCAATGGATTTTCACCCTTCATCATGCTTCCCAAGGCATATCCTAGGGTCAGGAGTGGTTAGGGACCTTAACCGCAGTTGAAATCGGATTAAACAACTTTGGTTACCTCGAAATCAGGCTATCAGTCGACTGTTCGGCTACGATCGATGTGTCCATCGATCGATCGCACGAGGCAACAATGAGTGATACAAAGATCGCAATGAGTCCAACGCTGCCCATCATCATGATCAGACCGAGCGTGACGATAATCAAAACCCGATTTTAATCGACTCAACTTTGGAAATTCATAAGTAATTCTACGTAAATCAAAAAATCACGAAACTTGATACGTATATTACTTATCACACATACAATCAGTGAAAAATTTTGGAAAAATATTTTTACCATTGAAATAGGAGATTGATACAAAGTTCAAAACTATTAAAAACTTTAAAGTTTTTGATCCACTTTGTATCAACTTCTACAATGATGATGGCTATCAAAAGATAGACTTCACCAAGATTTTCTAAATTGATTTTAAAATGTTTTTAAAAACCTATTTTGAACCATAATTTATTGGCTAAATATACATAACTTGTATATTAGCTTTCCTTATGATTCTTGGTGATAGTTGAAATAAGTTTGAGTTCATCTAGATGCAGTACCTATGCACCTTGAACCTAACTTATTATCCTAGCATCTCACATGTATCTAGGGTGTATAAATACACATACATGTCAATGTGATGTGAGATGCGGGTTTTGATTTACTTTATCTAGGGTTTCATGCATTTTCTAGGCAACTCTACTTGATTCCCTTATAAGTGAGACTTCAAGTCATGTCATTTTCCTTAAATCAATGTTCAATCAAATTAATGCATGAAATGATCATGGCATAGTGATGGAAAAATAAAAACATGACCAATGATCATGATGTCATGGCATATGATGAACTTTAAGAACACATGACATCTAAAATAACCCTAAACAATGACATGACATGGTATATGATAGGATGCGATTTCATGTCATGATATATCAACTTTTATAAGCAATACAATAATACAAGTACTCATCCAGACACACAAGATTTTCAGAAACACAAATTTCATTTAACTTAAAAATTTTGTCTTTTACATTCAAAATGGAGATTGGCTATGCTCAATCTCACTACAAAAAATGACAACCATAGAAAATCTAATATCCTCAATATCTAATCGTCTTCAGGAGGTGGTGGTGGAGGAGGCTGCTGACTCAAGGTCCAGGCTCGCATCATCTCTAACATATCAAGCTGATGCTGCTCGATGCGGCTCTGGGACTCCTCCATCCGATCAAGACGTCTGGGAAAGATGCCGCTGCCAATATCTCTGACAGCCTGGAGTCAATCGACTGCTGATAGTCCTGAAATCTGGACTCCAGCTGGCCACGACGATCTGATGGACCTGCCGCTAATGTATCTGGTGGCAGCTGATCATCCTCATCAGCGGCGTCTGCATCCTCGTAGTCCTCTATCGCCTCTCTGGGTACCGGAGGAGGCTCTCTGCGTGCCCTGGGTGGTGGTCGAGGCGCCAACTCCATCTGTTCAGGCCCCATCCGTAGCTTTGCTAACGAGAAGTTACGAACTGATATATAGTCGTACACCTCAGATAGCGCTCTAAGAGAACCCCTGTGGATGTTAACGCCTACGGAGTCTAGCCATGCTATGATGATATGACCAAATGGCATATGCACTTTCCCTTGTACAGGGGAAGTGAAATGCACAATGCAATGAAACATGTTTAGTGCAAAGTTAATGTCTAACCTATGACGCATGGCGTATAAAAGAAAGAGATGGGGAGGCCCAATCTTGGCGGACCAGTGGCGATAGGAAGAAAACACCCAACAATGACCTTGTAAAGTACATTTATCAGTCACGAATAACACAGTGATAGGGAATAAATTCTGGGCCGGTGGACGAGGATAACCAAAGATATGCTCATGCATGGACTCCATAGAGATATGGTCAAAGGGCTCGGGTAAAGGAAAATCCATGGTAGGGAAAAAGATAAAGGTATCATCTGAGGGCCTACACTCGAGAAACTCCTGCAGTATCGCAGGAGTGAACTCTAACTCGCGTTTTGCAATGCGAGTAATGTAGGTAGGGCCGTCATCCACCTTTTTTAGGTTTTGATAAAATTCCTTAAGAAGGTCATCATTAATTGGATGCGTGCATAAGACGATTTTCATGAGATTGTAGTATGCAATTAATTCCATGACATCACTACAATGGCGGTTGAAAAAGTCCCTATCGATGTACCTAACCAACATAGGTTGGTACAATCGAGATTCACCCTCGGGTGGATCATTCCTACGGGCTCTCCTATTATGAATGCAATGTAATGATATGACATGCAAGGACATAATACATGATTAGATAAAAACTAAATTCTAATGGAAAGACAAATTAGGGCTTGGGTAAGAAGAGTGTTACTTAGGCGCCATTTGGAGGTGTGGCCGGAGGAAATGCTCAGATATTCTTTGAGAGTCGCGGAAGGTTCGCCAAGAACTCGACACAAACCTAATCGGAAAAACAAACCCTAAAATGCGTGAACTAGGGCTCGAAATACGTGAAAAATGGAAGAGGAGAGGCTTATCTATCAAACCTAACACCTTGGGCGGCTGGCACGGCCGGAAGGATCGGTCGGAGAAGGAGATGGCGATCGGAGAGGAAGAGGAGAACGAAAGGCGCATCGCGTGAAGACGCCGAACCCTAGCGGTTCGGCGTTATAAAATCGTGATGCAGTCGACTGATGTGCATCATAAGTCGACTGATCGCGGTTTATTGTCGGGTTTCAGCCGTGATCGGCCGATCGATCTCGGCAATCGAGCCGAACCTTCGATGATGTGCTACGATAGCATCAATCGATCGATGTTGCTCATCGATCGGCCGATATCGCATCACTCACCGATCTTTCGTCGAGCACTCGTGATGACCTCACGGCCTCGATGAAGACTATCACGATCGATGTATCCCATCGATCACGATCGATGTTCAACGATCAAGTCATGAAGCTAGCACTTTCGTGATGGCCGTAGTATCGTATCACGCTACGATGTTATCGATCATTTTTATCGATCGACTCATAAGCTGTATCGATCGTGATATCTCGATTTTCGATTACGAAATTACGAAAATCTCGATTTCTTCATCTAATTAATCCATTTTATCATGTTTATTCTTGTATATCGAATATATTGATATTACACTTACATTCATGTATTTGTTAATGTATTTTAATGTTTTATTTCATTTTTGCAAACATTAACATTCAATGATTTCCAAATCCTAACATCTCACCCTTTTTAAGTGTTGAAATACACAATCAAAGGTAAAAGACTTGTTTTGTGAGATGCAATCCATCCTAGACATTCCTTCCATGCAAACATATGGTAAAACATATGAAGCATGGTGAGTACAAGACATCAAGTTGTGTGACACTTGAGTATCACTCTTGATGTTACTTTTACATGAACTTTTAAAGTGTGCCAACAATCAAAGTTACACACTATGACCTCTAAATCTAGATTGTGCCACTTTTATTGATTTTCATGTTTTTCAAAAACTATATTGGCACATCCTAAAATCCTTTAGGATTAAAGCTCAAATGTTTTTCCAAGGCACCCATAACCTTGAAAATAACCTAAAGTGCCATCTTTACCATGGTTGAGTTAACTACTCATCCAATCATGGTTGGCACATTCTAATCCATTTAATGTGAATCAATCACGCTCTTTGGAACCCAAAATCTATTTGAGCTCATTGAATTAACTAGGTATTCCTTAGGGATAACCTTCCTAGATACCTTCCTAATGACCTTTCTAGGCTTATTAGCCTTGGTCATTTTGGTCTTGCCTAGGTTAACCTTAAGGATTGCCTCCCTAACAACCTTCTTAGCGGCCACCCTAGGTTTCTTCAAAACCTTGGCCACGAGGCACAAACCTTGGTAAACTCTAGGGATGATTTCCCCATTAACCTTGGTCTTCCTAGACCTAGTTAGTGTTCCATAGTCAAATGGAACACTATGATAAGTCACATTGGACTTAAGTTTGTGACCCAAACCATTCTTGCCCTTGGTTGACTTTTGACTCTTAGGTCCTAGATGTTGACTTTGACTTCTTGACCTAGGAGTTTGACCATTAGACCCTTTAAAATGATTTTGAATAGTGTTGAGGGTCTTCTCAAGTTTTTCAAGCCTTGACCTCAAGGCTTGGTTTTCTAATTCTAATTGCCCAATTTTAGAATTTTGATTTAAATCTTGGGCATTGGACTTCCTTGGCATACGCCTAGTCCATTTTGGATTAAAACCTAGATGTTCTTGTATTTTCTTAATAGATTCCCTAGGTATGGTTTTTCTAGGGACATTAGTCCCAAATTTCTCCTTATTACTAAAATGGACACTTTTAGCTCCTAATAAAAAACATTTATTCCTATTAGCATGCTTTTCATAAATTGCAGGAGAATTTAAATTCCTAGCATGCTTTTTAACATTTAAATTAGAAGATGCACTACTAAAATGTACCTTAGGGTTAACCTTAGCTCCCCCTACTTGTGATGCTTCTTCTTGGGTCTTTTTCCTCCCCCTAGAGCATTGACTTCTATAATGCCCCTTTTGATGGCACTTGAAGCATATAATATGCTCCTTGCTCTTTTGACTTGGGGAACCGGCATCCTTTGACTTTTGTTGACTTTTGGGCGCCGGAGAAGCTTTCCTAACCTTCTTTGGGCATTTGCTCTTGTAATGCCCATACTCCCTACACTCAAAGCACATTATATGATTTTTATTTGAAGATAAAGTGTTTGAGTTACCTAGGGTGGTGGTAGGTGCCGGAGTTGAATTTTGAGCTTCCTCATCTTGATCGGATGTTGAAGGCTCTTCTTGAGGTTGCTCCGGTGTAGAGGATGGTCTCTCCTCCTCAATCCTAGAAGTAGATGCTTCTTCCATCTCTTCTACTTCTTTCTCCGATCCGGAAGTTGACTCCATCTCAACTTCCGATTCCTCACTTTCACTTGAGGATGAACTCTCCTCATGAAATCTTGCCAATTTTCTCCATAGCTCCTTGGCATACATGTAATCCCCTAGCTTGAACAAAACATCATTAGGGATTAAATCTTCCAAAAGTTTCATTACCTTAACTTCGGTCTTGAGCTTTTGACGTTGCTCTTGGGTCCACTTTTTCAATTTTAGGGCATTCCCCTTCTTATCCCTAGGGGGTTCAAGGCCTTCAACGAGGATGAACCAATCCTCTATGTTCATCATCAAGAATGTTTCCATTCTTGCTCTCCACGTCGGAAAATCTTCTGGATCATATGGAGGTGGAGTGTTGATATCCCATCCAAGCTTGTCTTGGAATTCCATCTTCACCCTCTAGCCTTTTGTCTTAGCTCCGAGCGGTTAGTCCGTAGAAGAGCCCCGAGCTATGATACCACTTGTTAGGAATATTGGAACGGCTAGAGGGGGGGGTGAATAGCGTCGTTCTCAAGTTGTCGGAAATAGATCGCGTTCGTCTCTACAATTTCGTTAGCGCACCGGAATATAGATATAATACAATAACGAAATGGACAAGCACACACAAAGACACGAAGATTTAACGTGGTTCGGAACCGCACGGTTCCTACTCCACGGATCGGGTTCGTACGAACCCTAGCGATGTCAATCACACACCACTATAATAATAACTCCTTCTCGGAACAATCCGGAGGCGGAGAACCCTCGTACATTATGATTACAACAATAATCAAGTAGATACAAGCAGATACAATATGAAATGCAAATGCAAGTAAAGGAAAAAACACTTTACAAGAGCTTTGGATTGCTTGATCTTTGATTGCCTTGAACTAGCTTTGAAGGACTGGAAAGCACCAACATCCCTCTTCAATTTCACTCAAGAAAAATAGCTATCTTTTCCTCCATCACGAGCTCCTTATATAGCTTCAACCTGTGCTGGAAAAGGTCGATCAGTCGACTGATCGGGACCATCAGTCGACTGATCACACTGTTGCTGTGAGACAACGGTATAATCCACGCTGGAAAAAATCCAACGGCTAGGACATCAGTCGACTGATCATGACCATCAGTCGACTGATGAGCCATCACTCGACTGCTCGTCTCAGCAGTCGAGTGAGACTCCATTCTGTGGCCGAAAATTCGATCATCAGTCAACTGATCACATGATCAGTCGACTGCTCGTCCATCAGTCGACTGCCTAACAATGGCAGTCGACTGCTAGGCCACTTCTCGCAGTCAAACCCTAGTTGACTTGGTCCAGTCGACTGACACATGGCATCAGTCGACTGACACACCTCAACCATGAGGTTTTAACTCAAGTATGGTTCCCCCATACTTGCTAGACCACCCTTAGCCTAGACCTAAGCCTTCTAGCCACCTCCATCAGCCTCACGCCTCTCGGATCACTCCAAGTCATCCATGACTTGTTCATCCATCGCGCTGGCCTTCAGGTGCTTCCATCGGCTATGTCATGCTAACGATGTCTACACCGCCAAGGCACATTGGACTTACACCGCCAAGACTCCGCTTGGACTTTACGCCGCCAACCATTGGACTTATGCTGCCAAGACTCCCGCTTGGACTTTATGCTGCCAATATCAAATCCTTGGACTTCTCAAATGCCAAGGCTCAAGCTTGGACTTTCCCTTGCCAACCCATGTTGGACTTTGCATGCCAAGACCATGCTTGGACTTTCCATGCCAAGACCCATGCTTGGACTTCCCTTGCCAACCCATGTTGGACTTCTCAAATGCCAAGACCATGCTTGGACTTTTCATGTGCCAAGTGTCCCACTTGGACTTTCCATGCCAAGTACTCAAGACTTGGACTTTACCAAATGACAATTACATTGTCATATGTTTTTGTCGAAACATCAAAACATCATTCAAGTCAAACTCGAGTCCTGGTCAATCGTGACCTGGGCCGATTGCACCAATATACTCGACTAGGAATGATTAAGAGTAGTGTTCTCTATATCATCTCATTATTGATTCAACTAATCGATTGATATAAATAAGAACCTACTACTCAAGGACATTATTATATTTAGTTATTTGGCACCAATACAAGTAAATATAATAACCATGCCTTTATAAATAGGAGTATGATACAATAAAGTCCATACAATAATCATCACATGATTGACTCTAGGGCTTTCACTAACAGATACGAGGGGTGACAACCCTCGTATCTAAGATTTAGGAGATTTATATAAGGAACCTAGGGGTAAACCTGATCTCCTGTAACCGTGGGTAGAAGGATGCGATAGAACTAGAAAAGGTTCATCGCAAGGATTGATTCGACATCCTCGTACTGCCTATCCTGTTCTTGTAAGGTAGAGATAGCTCCTGATAGATGCGGTGACTCATCGAGAGAGTGTATGATGTCCCTTCCACAAGACCATAGTTAGATGTTTAGACAATGCCCAGTTGATAGCATGTTTTATGACACACAAACGAAACCGAAGTCCTAGAATCCCTTTTAAAGATCTCACAGCAAGATCCCTTCTTCCTCTATGTGACACC
The DNA here is from genome assembly GCA_025175895.1 of Wurfbainia villosa. Lineage (NCBI taxonomy): Eukaryota > Viridiplantae > Streptophyta > Magnoliopsida > Zingiberales > Zingiberaceae > Wurfbainia > Wurfbainia villosa. The sequence continues at coordinate 35,168,505 of CM046009.1, read as the reverse complement.
GTACTAGAGTTTAGTCCATCGACAACCCTCACAATCGCAACCTTTAGATTTGACTTCCGAACAATAACACCCACTGAACAAATTGGTACTCGAATCTCAGTCCCTGTGAGATTGATAATCTTTTATTACTTGACGACATCCGTGCACTTACGGGCATTGAGCGCGAGTGCTCGCTTCGAGTCCTCGACGGTCTCCATCACAAGATTTGAGGTCGCGTTCACGTGCATCAAGTTTTTGGCACCGTTGCTGGGGACTGATTAATTCGATATCGAATCAAGCAGTGGAAAATTGGATTGGACTTAGGATTAGAATTATTTACTTGCTTTATTTCTTTTTAGTTTGCTTCATTTACTTAAGTTCTATATTTTACGTATTTAGATTTAATTTTTATTTTTTATTTTAGCAGTAGTTTTCTATTTCTTTATTACATCTTTGATTTTGTTAACTAGATTTGTTTATTTCATGTTCCTTAGTATTAGGTAAATACTCCTAACCTTTCTTCTTAACTAAAACTTTGGTTCCACCCTTCAAGCTATCTATTGTATATGATTTATTAATCCTCTCTGATCAAAGGACGTTGAAATTGCTAGTAATATATGAGAGATGTCCTAAGGCAATCGCCTTATGTATGAACCATTTATATGATAAATGAAGATTCACTATTTGAGTATACATGTTTTATGTATTTGATTGGATCTTAAACTCATTTACTGAATGTCCACGATACGATTCACAAGATGAGAGAATTTGTGATTGGATCACAACTAGTGAGTATCTCTACATGTGTAATTGTGATGTATCGGAATTATCCCTAGTCGATGAATTGATGGATTTGGACACCATCAATTCTGTCGAGACTAGCACGAGGTATACTCCTTGGTGTATCCAAGCAGCTGATTCTCACTGGCTGGAGACATAGTGATGTCCGGAGTTAATCGTGGATGCTAGTTATGGTAACTAGTTCATTGAGTGACCACCGTAAGACTTCATATGGTTCTCTGCATATATAGATATGTCAATGAAGTTCTTACTGTGGGCTTAAGTGCGATGTTCCTTTGACTTGCGGTATTCAAGTCATCTTGATCATGGAGACTTATGCTTTGACATCTTAAGCAAACATCTCTAAGGAGATGTGGACCCGGATGATTGGGTATAAGTCGAAGTGATCGAAGGTGTTTGAATAGCCTATAAAGGATTCACCACTCCTTGCGAGGAGATGTATACCCATGGCCTCTCGTCGGATTGTTACTAAAGTCTTTGGCCAAAGCAATACATGTTTAGAGTAAGGTACTCTTCGATACATGTGGAGTAACTAGAATCCGTAGGACGAGGAAATGATACTTGGGCTAGGTGTGACGTAGTCAGCCTAGTGGGGACTGACACAATAGACCATGTCCTGAACCAAGTGGGTATAAGATGAGTGAAGGGAATGGGGCACGATTCATTCAAGCTACTGAAGGGTTTCAGAAATAGTTCTGGATCAACCGTTGATCTTTTCGGTTAATTGGGGATCATGATGTACTACTAGGTACCACTCATGATCGTTCTATAATTAATGGTTAATTATAGACGGCCAACATAAACGGAGAACCTATTTGGTCACACGCACAACGAGTGTAATCCAAAGGATTTAAAACGAGCTTGAGAATGGGATTCTCAGACCGAGAGAAACTATGTTTGGTTGGACCAAACATAAAGCGAGCATGAAATTGTTTCAGTCGCAATGGAAGCGTGGATGGGCCGTGTCTTATGAAGACATAATGGATGGACCAAAATGGTTTGGTCCTAATCCAATGGATGAGAATAAACCAAAGGGTTTGGTTTATATTAAACGAATGAACCAAAGGTTGGTTCGGTTCGTTTTAACTTAAAATAAACCATCATGGTTTGGTTTATTTTAACTTATCTTAATGGAGCGGGTTAACGGTCTTTATGGATATGATCCATTAACCACTAAGAGAATTAGTTCTCTATAAAATAGGGATTAAACCCTAACCCTAAACCTAATCAAACTTGGCCGCCCAACCCCCCCACTCCTATTCGGGCGCCTAACTCCAAGCCGCCGCCAGCCCAAAGGTCCTCCAACCGGCGCCCAAAAGGTTGCTTCCTTCCTCCTCGCCAAGGCCGAGCTGCTGCCGGAAGAGTTCCGTCATCCTCCTTAGGTTTGGCATCAAGGTGAGCACTTTGCTTCCTTGGTTTTGGCCGGCGCCTACTCCTCCACCAAGCTGTCCAGTTTTCTGACAGCTTTTCTCCTTCCGCCGGAGCGCCGCTTAGACGACGGTTAGTGCCCGACAGCGCTAACATACCGGGATTTGATCTCCGTAATCCTCTGAGGTGGAGGACGGCGATTCTGCCAATCGCTGACGAATACCTCTCCGGAGAAGCAAGTCTTGAGGACTTGTTTTTAGGTCCGAATTTGGATTCGACCGTGATCATCTCTCGATCACGCCGCCTTCAACACGAGGCTGTAGTAACCCATACGAAGACGGCTCGTGGCTTGGCGGTCATCCCGAGGAGCTCGGGCGTGGATACGGATAGAGACGATTCTTACGAGAATCGTTCCGGTTGATGCCGTTCCCGCTACACGTCATACGAAAGGTATAACGTAGTTTAATTTCCTTTTATTGCAATTTTAATTTACGGTTATGTCTACACTTGTTGTAATAGCATGCGTGTGTTGTGTGTGTTGTAATAAATAGGAGTATTTATTATTTTTATTGCTTCATTTGTGCTCATGTTTACGAAACATGATCGAACACACACACGCCGCGGTGCCGGAAACCCAACAGTGGTATCAGAGCCCAGGTTGTGTTTCGACATAATCGTAAAATAGTTTTGCGATAGTCATAATGTATTTCTGGAAATTTTCTGAATTTTGGAAATTTAGAAGTATTTATGGAAATTTTTTAATTTTGGAAAGTCTAGAAGTATTTATGGAAATCTTCCACTTTTGGAAAGTTGGAAGTATTTATGGAAATTGATATTTTCCATAAATAAAATATTTGATTAGATTCTGGAAATTTGTTTCCTAATTTAATCATGATTTGATTTGGGAAATCAAATCTTAAAATATTTTATTTCCATAAGTAGTTTTAATGATTTAGGAAATTGGTTTCCTAAATAGATTTTCCTTAATCAAATAATTCCATGAGTAAAATATGTGATTAGATTTGGAAATTTGTTTCCTAATTTAATTATGATTTGATTTGGAGAATCAAATCTTAAACATATTTTATTTCCATAAATAGTTATGACATATAAGGAAATTATATACATGACATAATTGTATGCCATGTAATTGCATTAGATGCATAACATTATGCCATGCGTGTCGTGACATGTAGATGTATGCCATGTATGTCATGCCATGTAGATAATAGTTATTTGCATGCAAAGAGGATGAGACATAAAAACCCTTAATCAATATTAAAACCTACACCTTCCATTAATATGGTTAGAACCAGAGTTCTGTTTCTTGTTTGGGTTGTTGGACTCTCTCCAAGCCCAGCTCGAACCTGAATATGTTCAAACCATGGAATAGTTTAATACTAATATGGTAAGAGTCAGAGGTCAATCGTTAGCTTTGGTTGTTGGACTCTCTCCAAGCTGGGCTAATTGGTTGAATACGCTCTAACCATATTAAAACTATGTCCTGATTAATGGGTTGGCTTTAACCTGGAGCATCGGTTTGTTGGACTCTCTCCAAGGTCGATGTAAAGGGAGGTGAAGTTGGGTGCTATGCATATGATGCATACTTGTTAATGTGTTAACAACCCGATGTATGTGTGAACATTCAATTAGTTGATAGCACATTGTGATAGTTGCATATACGGGATACGCAATCGGTATAGATGATACCTACCGTCGTAGTTATGAATGGCTTGTTGACTCTCTCCAAGGTTGTTCATAACTATGATGGATATCAACCCATTCGGAGATGGACCTACAATCTCCCGAAGTGATTTTGGGGTTTTTGAAATTCGAAAAATGAATGGGATTTATAAATGTATATTGATGCATTTTAAAATCATTTTCTCATATATGCTCGTTTTGTATTTCTAGGTCAATAAATTGATCATGACGTCTTTGAATTTGCACTATTTTGGATTGAACAAACTAAGCTGGGCCTAACTTCTGGGATCGCTTAGAAACACGAGAATTGTTCTCAAGGCGGAAAAGCTTGCATATGTCCTTGAAGAGCCTCTTCTGGCCGTCCTAAGGGCGATGCAACTCAGACAAATGTTGGTCTATCGAAGCATGTGGCGATTCTAGTGGCGAGTTGCATCATGCTAGCGGCGATGGTACGAGTGCGAAGCGGCATGTATGGATGCTAACACTATGGTCTTCCATCTTCATGAGTTGTTCGATGAGCAAGCGAGATCCGAAAGGTTCGAGGTCTCTAGGCTCCTCTTCACCACGAAGATGCAAGAAGGTTCGTCAGAGTAGTTTGTGCTAAAGATGAGCGGGTACATCGAGCTGACTAGCTACACTCGGTTTTGTGATGGATCATGAGTTAAGTATTGACTTAATTCTGCAGTGTTTGCCCAAGAGGTTCTCGCAATTTGTGATGAACTATCGGATGAACAAATTGGAATCCACCATTCCCGAGCTCCTCACTATGCTGAAGACTGTGGAGCCTTCTGTGAAGCATGAGGAGAAGGCGGTTCTGTTAGTTGATTCCTCAAAGAAAGGTTCTAAGAGGAAGGCAAAAGAACAGAAGAAAGGAAAGAAAAAGGCAAAGAAGGCGGAACCCGGTATGAAAGGGCACTTGCCATCACTGTGGCAAGGAAGGCCATGGCGAAAAGAAATGCAAGATTTATCTTGAGTCCATGAAGAAGAAGAAGGCATCCGATGCCCCATCCTCTTGTATCTTCGTTATTGATTGTCATTCTATTTCCTTAGACACTTGGGTATTGGATCTGGGTGTAGCTCACATATATGTAATGACATCTGAGGGGCTAAGGAATAGAAGAAGACTTGTCGAGGGAGTCAAATTTGCGAGTTGGCAATGGAGCAAAGGTTCTTTGCGTCGCCATCGGAACTTATTTCTTTGAAGCTCCCTAGTGGACTAGTCTTGGAACTGGACAATTGCTATTATGTTCCTTCTCTAATAAAGAACATTGTTTCTATTTCCTGCTTAAATAGAAATGGTTTCCATTTAACGTTTAGTAACAATTGTTGTTATATAACTTTGAATGGCGTACTTTATGGGCTGGAACTTTGAGTAATGGCATTTATACGTTGGACGTATCCAGTGACATTTTCAATATCGAAGCGAGCAACACGCGTGCTCGAAAGGATAATCACATAGACTCCTATATGTGGCATTGTCGTCTTGGCCATATAAGCAAGAAACGCATGTCCGAATTACACCGATGTGGAATTCTGGAATCGTTTGAATTGGATTCATACGATACATGCGAATCATGCTTAAAAGGCAAGATGACTAAGTTACCTTTACCGAAAAGGTGAGCAGTGGGAGAGTTACTAGGTCTAATACATGCGATGTATGTGGACCTATGTCAACTCAAGCATTAGGAGGCTATAGCTACTTCATTACCTTCACCGATGATCACTCACGGTTTGGGTATGTGTTCTTGATGAAACACAAGTCTGAAGCCTTTGAAAGGTTCAAAGAATTCAGAAATGAAGTAGAGAAACAACATGACAAGAGTATTAAAATACTTCGATCGGATCGAGGTGGTGAATACTTAAGTCAAGAGTTTCTTGATTATCTAAGAGACAATGGCATATTGTCTCAATGGACTCCGCCCTATACACCTGACATAATGGTGTATCGAGAGGCGTAGGACCTTGTTGGACATGGTCAGTCAATGATGAATCATGCAACTCTTCCCAAGTCCTTTTGGGGTTATGCACTTGATACATTTGTTTACTTGTTAAGCAGAATGCCTACAGGTAGTCTCCTACTCCATATGAGATATGGAATGGTAAGAAACCTCATGTATCTTACTTGAAGATATGGGGTTGTCTGCTTATGTGAAGCGGATGCTGTATCGAGACAAAGGATGCTAAGTCGATAAATGTCTATTTATTGGATACCCTAAGGAAACAAGGGGTTACCAATTCTATCATCGTGGAACAAAAGGTGTTTGTTTCAAGGCATCTGTGTTTCTAGAGAAAGAGTTTCTCTTGCAAGAAAGCATGGGAGTGTCGTTGAGCTTGAGGAGGCTCGAGAGACTCAAATAGACATTGAAGAGATACAGTGAAGCACACATGGTGACAACTCATAGTGATGAGCAGTAACACCACATCTTCGTAGATCTGGTAGAACACGCAATATTCCTGAGAGATATGGATTTCTCGTAAGTGAATCGAACGACGTGTTACTCATTGATGATGAGGAGCCTACCAGTTATGAAGAAGTGCTGACAAGTTCAGACAGGGATAAGTGGCTTGGTGCCATGAAGTCGGAAATGGATTCCATGTACGAAAACCAAGTTTGGAACTTGGTTGACCCACATGAAGGCATAAAGCCTATAGGGTGCAAGTGGGTTTTCAAGAAGAAAACAGACATGGATGGTAATGTGATTACCTATAAGGCTAGATTGGTGGCGAAAGGATATCGTCAAAAGCAAGGTGTTGATTATGACGAAACCTATTCGCCTGTAGCTATGCTTAAATCCATTCGGATGCTCCTGGCCATAGCGGCTCATTATGATTATGAGATATGGCAGATGGATGTGAAAACAGCTTTCCTTAATGGAAACCTGCTCGAGGATGTGTATATGATACAACCTGAGGGTTTCACATCGGTTGATAAAACCAAGGTATGCAAATTGCGATGATCCATTTATGGATTGAAGCAAGCATCCAGGAGCTGGAATATCCGTTTTGATGAGACGATCAAAAAGTTTGATTTCTCACAAAATCCAGACGAACCTTGTGTGTACAAGAAGGTTAGTGGGAGTGCAGTCGTGTTCCTAGTATTGTATGTCGATGACATATTACTTATAGGAAACGATGTGTCCATCTTCTGATCGATTAAGGTTTGGTTATCCAAGACATTCTCCATGAAAGACCTGGGAGAAGCAACCTACATCCTTGGGATTAAGATCTATAGAGATAGATCGAAACGGTTGCTTGGTCTTTCGCAGTCTACATATATAGACCGAGTGCTAAAGAGGTTTAGCATGTCGAAATCCAAGAAAGGTTATCTACCCATCAGGCATGGGGTACACCTTTCGAAGTCTATGTGTCCGCGCACAGAAGACGAGAGGATTTGCATGAGTAAGATTTCCCTATGCATCCGCAATAGGATCTATCATGTATGCTATGTTATGTACGAGGCCCGATATATCGTATGCTCTGAGTGTCACGAGCAGATACCAGTCTGATCCAGGAATGGATCATTGGGCGGCTGTTAAGACGATCCTTAAGTACTTGAGAAGAACTAAAGATGTGTTCCTAATATATGGAGAAGGGTACATGGTGATACGTGGGTATACGGATGCCAGATCTAGACAGACAAGGATGATTCCATGTCTTAGTCTGGGTATGTATTCACCTAGAATGGAGGCGCAATAAGTTGGAAAGGTTCCAAGCTTGACACTATAGCGGATTCTGCCACTAAGGCAGAATACGTTGCAGCTTTGGAAGCAGCAAAGGAAGCGGTTTGGATCAAGTAGTTCATCTATGAACTTGATGTGGTCTCATCAATGATCCAAACATGTGCTTCGCCGCTATCATCTTATCAGAAAGATCATCAGTAGGAATGAAATACAAATCGAGAAAATTCCCACTGAAAGGAACTTAGCGGATCCTTTGACTAAAGCATTACCTCAAAGTAAGTTTGAGGGTCATGTTGGTGCTTATGGTATTGGATACCGTAGCGATTGGCATTAGGCCAAGTGGGAGTCTGCTAGTAATATATGAGAGATGTCCTAAGGCAATCGCCTTATGTATGAACCATTTATATGATAAATGAAGATTCACTATTTGAGTATACATGTTTTATGTATTTGATTGGATCTTAAACTCATTTACTGAATGTCACGATACGATTCACGGCATGAGAGAGAATTTGTGATTGGATCACAACTAGTGAGTATCTCTGTGTAATTGTGATGTATCGGAATTATCCTAGTCGATGAATTGATGGATTTGGACACCATCAATTCATCGAGACTAGCACGAGGTATACTCCTTGGTGTATCCAAGCGGTGATTCTCCGGCCGGAGACATAGTGATGTCCGGAGTTAATCGTGGATGCTAGTTATGGTAACTAGTTCATTGGAGTGACCGGTAGTAAGACTTCATATGGTTCTCTGCATATATAGATATGTCAATGAAGTTCTTCTTGTGGCTTAAGTGCGATGTTCCTTTGACTTATGTATTCAAGTCATCTTGATCATGGAGACTTATGCTTTGACATCTTAAGCAAACATCTCTAAGGAGATGTGGACCCGGGATGATTGGGTATAAGTCGAAGTGATCGAAGGTGTTTGAATAGCCTATAAAGGATTCACCACTCCTTGCGAGGAGATGTATACCCATGGCCTCTCGTCGGATTGTTACTAAAGTCTTTGGCCCAAGCAATACATGTTTAGAGTAAGGTACTCTTCGATACATGTGGAGTAACTAGAATCCGTAGGACGAGGAAATGATACTTGGGCTAGGTGTGACGTAGTCAGCCTAGTGAGGGTGACACAATAGACCATGTCTGAACCAAGTGGGTATAAGATGAGTGAAGGAATGGGGGCACGATTCATTCAAGCTCTTGAAGGGTTTGAAATAGTTACGGATCAATCGTTGATCTTTTGTTAATTGGGGATCATGATGTACTACTAGGTGCCACTCATGATCGTTCTATAATTAATGGTTAATTATAGACGGCCAACATAAACCGAGAACCTATTTGGTCACGCGACAACGAGTGTAATCCAAAGGATTTAAAGCGAGCTTGAGAATGGGATTCTCGAGCCGAGAGAAACTATGTTTGGTTGGACCAAACATAAAGCGAGCATGAAATTGTTTCAGTCGCAATGGAAGCGTGGATGGGCCGTGTCTTATGAAGACATAATGGATGGACCAAAATGGTTTGGTTCTAATCCAATGGATGAGAATACACCAAAGGGTTTGGTTTATATTAAACGAATGAACCAAAGGTTGGTTCGGTTCGTTTTAACTTAAAATAAACCATCATGGTTTGGTTTATTTTAACTTATCTTAATGGAGCGGGTTAACGGGCTTTATGGATATGATCCATTAACCACTAAGAGAATTAGTTCTCTATAAAATAGGGATTAAACCCTAACCCTAAACCTAATCAAACTTGGCCGCCCAACCCCTCCCTCTCCTATTCGGCGCCCAACTCCAGCCGCCCAGCCCAAGGTCCTCCAACCGGCGTCGGAAGGTTGCTTCCTTCCTCCTCGCGTCGAGCTGCTGCCGGAAGAGTTCCGGTCATCCTCCTTAGGTTTGGCATCAAGGTGAGCACTTTGCTTCCTTGGTTTTGGCCGGCGCCTACTCCTCCACCAAGCTGTCCAGTTTTCTGGACAGCTTCTTCTCCTCTCGTCGGAGCGTCGTTTAGACGACGGTTAGTGCTCCGACAGCGGCTAACATACCGGGGATTTGATCTCCGGTAATCCTCTGAGGTGGAGGACGAAGGATTCGTCAATCGGTTGACGAATACCTCTCCGGAGAAGCAAGTCTTGAGGACTTGTTTTTAGGTCCGAATTTGGATTCGGACCGTGATCATCTCTCGATCACGTCGTCTTCAACACGAGGCTGGTAACCTGTACGAAGACGAAGCTCGTGGCTTGGCGAAGTCATCCCGAGGAGCTCGGCGTGGATACGGATAGAGACGATTCTTACGAGAATCGTTCCGGTTGATGCCGTTCCCGCTACACGTCATACGAAAGGTATAACGTAGTTTAATTTCCTTTTATTGCAATTTTAATTTACGGTTATGTCTACACTTGTTGTAATAGCATGCGTGTGTTGTGTGTGTTGTAATAAATAGGAGTATTTATTATTTTTATTGCTTCCGCTGTGCTCATGTTTACGAAACATGATCGAACACACACACGCCGCGGTGCCGGAAACCCAACAGAAATGTTAACACAGCCTGCTCGACCCTTGAAAGATTACATAGTGCCTAGATGAAAAGCTTGGAACTCCTGCATAGTTATTCCTCAAATTCAAGCCGTGAGCTGGGAAATAAACCCTGTATTAATTGCTCTTATTCAAGAAAAGCAGTTTGGAGGAGCTCAGGCTGAGGAGCCCTATTTACACATTGAAGAATTCCTGTCGTACTGCGGCACAGTGTAATATGAAGGAGTCTCAGCAAATGCCATTAAGCTCATCATGTTCCCATTTTCACTGAAAGGGGGGGGGTTAAGCAGTGGATACGTGCACTACTAGAAGGGAGTATAACGACATGGGAACAAATGGAAAACACTTTCCTAAGTAAATTCTCCCCTCCCCCTTAGGGATAAAATCCTTTCATTTGAGCAAGGGCAAGAAGAGACTTTAGCTGGGGCATAGAAGAGGCTACAGGGACTGGTTATCCGCTACCCACACCATGGATTACAGGATTGGTTACTCCTCCATGTTTTTTATTCTGGGATAACCAACTCATCAAAAGAACTCTTGGACACAGTCGTGGGGGGGGGGGGGGGGCGTGTTGATGAAAAAGAGCACAGACGATGCATATCGCATTATAGAGACAGTGGTGGGGACTCTCGAAATATGGGCAAACAACGAGTAACATTTTCAGGAGACTTTTTCGATCAAGGGGATAGACAGCGCTGAAGTAGTCTGCCGAGTATAGGGGGAGGATAAGGAGAGAGAGTACTGGATGGAAGAAGATTCCCTATCCTCAGGATCAGAAGAAGAGGAAGAATCGGGGCATCTGGAAGAAGAGAAACACACAGGGCTTGAGATGAAGCCGCTTCCCCCTTGTCTAAAGTATGAATTTTTAGGACCAACTGCAACCCATCTGGTGATTATAAACGCCAACTTGAGTGAGGAAGAGACAAGGAAGTTGCTGGGGGTGCTCAGGATATATAAAAAAGTGCTGGGCTATACCATCGATGACATAAAAGGGATAAGCCCGTCTCTGTGCATGCATAGGATAATACTTGAGGATGGGTTTAAGTCAACCATGAAGCTGTTGGATCGAGAAGCGTCGCTAGAGGGGGGGGGTGAATAGCGATCGTAAATCTTTTCTTTTTCGTTCGTTCGATACACAAGTAAATAAGTAAGCACAGCGGAAAATAAAATGACACGTTTATTTTACTTGGTTCACAACCTAGTGGTTGCTACTCCAAGGCCCTATCGGTCCTAGACTGCGTACGGAGGGAAAAGCACTATAACGTCTCCTCCTCGTTGGAGGTAGGAGACAACGATCACAAAATCTGAGAATACGAGGATGAGGCAACAAGCCTACCTCACCTCGTTACGAATAAAAAAAATGAATACAATATTAAAATAAATTACTAGATGTTGCTACCGACGAAGAAGATCTGAGGTTGTCGTCGCGTCGGCATTATGACGGTGTTGGAGCGTTGGCGTTGTAGGAGCACTTGATGAATAATCTTGATGTGATTTGGAGATGGAATCCTCCCCTCCTTTTATAGACTTTGGCCTCTGAATTTGTCTCCTCTTATTTCAAAATGGATCATGAAGTTGTCCAAATTTTATCGCGAAGTGGCCGCGTCAAACGTTATCCATTTTAACCTAGTGCAAAAGCTGAATCGTCGCCATCGATCGGATCGATGCCTCCCATCGGTCGGTGATGGGCATCGATCGGCTCCATTTTCCGGTGATCATTCGCCGACTTGGCCACTTCCCTGCAATAAGAGGTTAGCTCGGAAAATGATAAATACGACGGTTTCTAACCATCCGATCTCGACCTAGACCTTCCACAGGAAGTCTTAGTCGGATCGCCGCCTACGGTCATCCCCGTAAAGAGGACACGACCTTACAATCTCTCACTCACACGAGCTTACCTCGATAGTAGCTCTCGCTTCCGCCCTTCCACTCGATTCCTTCGACTCCCTCCGAAGTCACTCGAGTGTCGCCCGACCACCGCGGTTTCCTCCGGGTGTCGCTAGCCTTCAGCTCCAGCTTTAACACTTTTCTGCACACTTGATTTAGCTCGTGAGATAACAATGTAGACTTAACTTTGTGTCTTTGCCATAATCAAAACACAGGTTCGATTATCTAGTGCCCCTGCACCAACAGACGCGCCAAAGGCGATTTAACCCTCATTTGTAGGAGGTAGTGAAAAAGGAAGTGCTTAAACTCTTGGATGTCAGAATAATTTACTCGATTTCAGATAGTGAGTGGGTGAGTCCAGTACACGTAGTTCCAAAGAAAGGCATCACTATAGTAGTAAAAAATGAGGAGAATGAGCTGATTCCTGTTCGAACGGTAATGGGGTTGAGAATGTACATAGATTATCGTAAATTAAACAAAGCAACAAGAAAGGATCATTTTCCACTTCCATTTATCGACCAAATGCTGGAATGCCTCGCTAAACATTCCTATTTTTGCTACCTTGACGGGTACTCAGGGTATTTCCAAATCCCAATCCACCCCTAATGACCAAGAGAAGACCACCTTCACCTGCCCATATGGAACCTTCACATACAGACGAATGCCCTTTGGCCTATGTAATGCCCTGACCACCTTCCAGTGTTGTATGACAACTATCTTTTCAGACATGATCGAACAAATTATGGAGGTATTCATGGATGATTTTTCAGTCTACGGAACAAGTTTCGATGCATGTCTAAAGAATTTAGAAAGGGTTCTGCAAAGGTGTGAGGAGAATAGCTTGATTCTGAATTGGGAAAAATGTCACTTCATGGTAACTGAAGGGATAGTTCTAGGACATAAGATATCAGGAAATGGTATCGAAGTAGACAAGGTGAAGGTCGAAGTAATAGAAAAATTGCCGCCACCTAGGGATGTAAAGGGGGTTCGGAGTTTCTTGGGCATGCGGGTTTTTATCGAAGGTTCATAAAGATTTTTTTCTCAGATAACTAGATCTCTGACAAATCTACTAGCTAAGGACACAGAGTTTATTTTTGATTGGAAATGTTTAGTAGCATTTGAAGAAATAAAGTGAGCCTTAGTGGCATCCCCGATAATACAGCCACCTGACTGGAGCCTACCATTCGAGGTCATGTGTGATGCTAGTGATTATGCAGTGGGGGCAGTATTAGGGCAACGAAAGGAAAAAAACTACATGTCATTCACTACATCAGTAAGACACTAAACGAGGCACAAATCAATTATACCATGACTGAGAAGGAATTACTAGCAGTTGTGTTCCCATTCGACAAGTTCAGACAATACTTGGTAGGTTTGAAGGTAGTGATTTACACCGACCATACTGCAGTTCATTACTTGCTAAGTAAGAAGAATGCTAAACCCCGTCTTATTCGCTAGATTCTATTACTTCAAGAATTTGATATAGAAATCAGGGATAAAAAGGTAACGGACAACAACGTTGCGGACCACTTATCGTGCATGCCCATAGATAGCAAGATAGAAGAAGGAGACAGTGCCCAAATCGACGATGCTTTGCAGGATGATACCCTCATGGCTATTACTAAGGTCACCACCCCTTGGTATGTAGACTTGGTGAATTTTCTTGTGGGAAGAGTGATACTGCCAGAATTCATGACCCAACAAAGGAAAAGATTCTTTTCAGAGGTTCGACAATACGTATGGGATGACCTTTTCCTATTCAGAAAGTGGGCGGATAATGTATATCGAAGGTGCATACCAGAAGAGGAAGTGGAGAGCATCCTCTTTCACTGTCATTCCTCCGCATATGGGGGTCATGCCGAGATTGCAAAAACAGTCGCAAAGGTACTTCAGGCAAGATTCTACTGGACTAGCCTATTTAGGGACATGCGCAACTATGTAGTCTCCTGCAATCGGTGCCAACAAACAAGAAATATAGGGAGGAGACATGAGATGCCGGCGAGCACCATATTAGAGGTGGAGCTCTTCAACATATGGGGAGTAGATTTCATGGGGCCCTTTCCCATTTTCGATGGAAATAGATACATCCTAGTCGTTGTAGACTACGTCTCCAAATGGGTGGAGGTCGTAGCATCACCCCATTGCGATGCTAGGACCATAATAAAAATGTTCAAAAGAAACATATTCCCTAGATTTGGAGTTCCTCGAGTAGTAATCAGTGATGGAGGATCCCACTTCATCGAAAAACAATTTGAAAAATTGCTACATAAGTATGGGGTGATCCACAAAGTTTCAATAGCATACCACCCGCAAATAGGCGGACAAGTGGAAATTTCGAATCGAGAGATCAAAAGTATACTAGAAAAAACAGTAGCAGAATCATGGAAAGATTGGTCACAAAAACTAGACGATGCTCTTTGGGGTTACTGCACAGCTTATAAGACGCCGATAGGCATGAACCCGTTCCGCTTAGTCTATGGGAAGCCTTTCCATCTACCTGTTGAATTAAAACACAAGGCTTTCTGGTCCATCAAGAAGCTCAACTTGGACTACTGCACGGTAGGAGAGAAAAGGAAACTGCAGTTAAGCGAGTTGGACGAAATTCGAAGAGATGCATATGAACATGCTAAGGCATATAAAGAAAGAACTAGGAAATGGAATGACCAACACATCTTGAGAAGGGAGTTTAAGGAAGGAGACTTAGTTCTCCTGTATAATTCCAGGATGAAACTTTTTCCAGGGAAGCTAAAATCAAGGTGGTCAGGACCGTTTCGGGTGAAGAGAGTATACCCATATGGTGCAGTGGATATATGGAGTAAGGAATCAGAGGAGATAAAGGTAAATAGGTAGGGGAGTCTCCAGATTTTGAGATGGATGAATGGAGGTTCACTGAACCTTCAGAGGCGAGTTGATAATGGAGTGTGGTCGAGCTAAACAACCTTAAACAAAGCGCTTCTTGGGAGGCAACCCAAGTTTAGTTTTTAGGTTTCCCTTTGATTGTATTGCATGCATTTAGTTAATTTGAACTTTGATTTCAATTTCATTTAGCATTAGGACTAGAAAAGAACTTTGCTAGGTAAAAATAAAATCCATATTAGCTTACACGACGAAGAGTATGAGAAAATTCGGACCGTTGTGGAAAAAGGGGAGAAAAAAGGGGACACACGGCCTGGCCGTGTGTTTTCCCACGGTCGTGCCCCATCAACCCGAGGCACACATGGCCTGGTTGTGTGTTTTCACATGGTCATGTCGCACAAGGTTAAATAGGGCTAGCAGTTTGTTTTTGCCCCATTTGCGCCATGTGCTTCGATTTTTCTTGCCCTAACAGTGTGGATTATTCTTCCCCACCACCTAAAAGCTTTTCCAACCTTCAAGGAAGCCAAAAGAAGCAAGGATGAGGAGGACCAAGCAAGTGACATCCCGATCCGGTGCTTCGGAGTGACAAGCTAGGAGAACCGATGCCCCTCAAGCTCCGGAGGAGGGTAACGCTCTTCCAACCCTTATTTTTCTGCAACAATGAACATAGAGATAGATATAATATGCTTTCTACTCGTAAACTCACTGCTACTAGGTACCTTGATGAAGATTTGCTAGAGTCCTTAGGGTTGTTGGGTGACATTCAAGCCCTATTTCCAAAAATGGGGTGGGAAGAGATAATGGGAATAAGACACCCAATCTACCCTAGGATAGTTCTAGAATTTTTGAGTTCCTTAGAGGCGGAAATTTTAACGGGTAGAGAGAGCGAAGAGGGTAGGATCACTTTTAGGATATTTAACATTGAACATGAATGAACTCTTTACTAATGGAATTCATGCTTTGGCTTGCCGAGTGGGGGAGAGAGAAGAAACTGTTGGGTTTTCTGAGCCGTAAAAACCGCTTTTTGCGTTTCAAAAACCTCGGAAGCCCCGGCCACGGATCCATGCGAAGTATAAAAAAAATAAAACTAATATGTATGTGTTTAATACCTTTAGATCTACTCTAGATCTACATGATAATAAGTTACCCTTGAAGCGATGCCCTTCGCTTATCTCGCTCGTCCAAATGGATTGTCGGAACTCGAGAGTGTCAAGTGCACACTCCTCTATTGGTATTCACACAAGCAATAGGTGGAGAAAAGACAATCTTGAGTGTGCTAGCATTCCTTGAAGGTCTCGACAATAGAGGATTGGGAGAGGAAGAGAGGAAGAGAGCCAAGGAAGAAGATGATCCAAGGAAGAAGAAGATGGAGTTACCCAAAAACAATTTTCTCCTCATCAAGAAGTGGCCAACCACTTTAACCTTGGGGGGTTACATGCATGCATGTAACTCCAAGAGCCAAAGGCTCTTGGTCTCCCTCATAAGGTGGCACCACATGATAAGTCAATGATGATGTGGAGCATCATCATTGGCCGGTCATGCCAAGTCATCATAATGACATGACATTTGGTCAAGTCAAACTTGACCTTTCATCTTCCCTCTCAAGTCAAGTCAAACTTGACCTCTTATCTCCCATGGTTGATCAAATCCAACCATTTGATTCAAGCCAATTTTAATTTAATGAATCTCTATTCATTAATTTAAATTGATTTGATGAATCAAATCTAAATTAGACTCATTCAACACTTGAATCAAATTGAGTCCAACTCAATTAGTCTAATTAGGATAACTCTTAATCCAATTTGGTTCATCCCATGAACCTAATCCTCATGGTTCATCATATGAACCTAATCTCCATCTAATTGCCCTTTGTGTGTGACCCTATAGGTTCTTGTAACGTTGGCAATGTCCCTAAACCAATTTAGGAACATAAGCAATGAGCGGTATCTAGCAACACATCATTGCTACCCAAGTTACAAGAATGTTGAGCTCCAACATCACCTTTGTGACTACTAATTGTGACTCTCACAATATGTGACAATGTCTCTCTATCCTTGACATCTAGATTGACCAATTGAGGCATAGACCGTGTCATCCTCGGTACAATCTATATCTTGAACTCCAAGTAGACTCACTCTAATCAAATGAGCTCAATATCTCATATTGACTCATTTGGGCATGGCCATGCACTTCGTGGTCTCACTCTATCAAGAATATCGATGTCACCCCCATCATATAGGAGGGATAGATCCCATCTACATCACTCACATCCCTCAGTATAATTTATTACATACCCAGTAATCGCCTTTATAGTCCACCCATTTACGGGTGACGTTTGACGAAGCCAAAGTATGCAACTCTTTATGTAGGGAAAATGGTGACTTCAGGTCTAAGGACTAATAGTCATACTAATAGCCACATGAGAAAGTATATGACACTCATATAATGATCCATAATACTTTCTCATGGCGGGTCATTCAGTATACATTCTCCAATGCATACTCATGTGTCAACTTGATATCTCATATCCATAACTTGTGAGATCAAGTCATCGTGTTGACCTACATGCTAGTCTCTACGCATTAACATTATCCTTGAATGTTAATACTTGACTAGGAATGATTAAGAGTAGTGTTCTCTAT
This sequence comes from Wurfbainia villosa, assembly GCA_025175895.1. NCBI lineage: Eukaryota > Viridiplantae > Streptophyta > Magnoliopsida > Zingiberales > Zingiberaceae > Wurfbainia > Wurfbainia villosa. The sequence goes on along the minus strand of CM046009.1, from coordinate 35,151,046 downwards.
ATCATCTCATTATCGATTCAACCAATCGATTGATATAGATAAGAACCTACTACTCAAGGACATTATTATATTTAGTTATTTGGCACCAATACAAGTAAATATAATAACCATGCCTTTATAAATAGGAATATGATACAATAAAGTCCATACAACAATCATCACATGATTGACTCTAGGGCTTTCACTAACAATCTCCCACTAGCACTAGTGTCAATCACCGTAGTATCTAATACCCAATGACCTAGTGTGACCATCATGCTTTTTCTGTGCCAAAGCCTTGGTCAAGGGATCTGCGATGTTAACCTCTATGGGTACTCTACAAATCTTCACATCTCCTCTATCGATAATCTCTCGAATGAGATGGAAGCGTCGTAGTATGTGTTTGGTCCGCTGGTGTGAGCGAGGTTCCTTATCCTGTGCAATCGCTCCATTGTTGTCACAATAGAGCTCTATAGGATCTGCAATGCTAGGAACCACCCCAAGCTCAGTAATGAACTTGCGGATCCAAACTACCTCCTTTGCTGCCTCAGATGCAGTGATATACTCGGCTTCTATTGTAGAATCAACAACTGTGTCCTGCTTCGAACTCTTCTAGCTCACAACGCCACCATTCAAGCAAAACACGAACCCTGACTGCGATCTATAATCATCCTGGTCAGTTTGGAAACTAGCATCGCTGTAACCCTTTACAGCTAGCTCCTCATTGCCTCCAAATATCAAGAAATATTCTTTAGTCCTTCTCAAGTACTTAAGAATATTCTTGACTGTTATCGATGGCGCTCACCGATCCTACTCATCATGCTCAAAGCATACGAGACATCAGGATGAGTACACAGCATGGCGTACATGATAGATCCTATAGCAGATCCGTAAGGGATCTTATCCATGTTGTCTCTCTCCTCTCTAGAAGAGGGGCTTTGAGTCTTCGAAAGACTCGGCAGAAGTCCCTTCTTGGAATTTTGCATGGAAAGTCATAGTAATACCGTGTTAATGTATGTACTCTGACTTAGGCCAAGCAATCTCTTAGATCTATCTCTATAGATCTTGATGCCTAGAATACAGGCTGCTTCACCTAAGTCCTTCATTGAGAAGCACGTCCCCAGCCAAGTCTTCACAAACTGTAGTGAAGGGATGTCATTTCCAATGAGTAGTATGTCATCCATATACAATACAAGGAAGACAACTGTGTTCCCATTAACCCTCATATAGACACAGGGTTCATCTTTATTCTTGATGAAACCAAACTGTTTGATCGCATCATCGAATCGAAGATTCCAGCTCCGAGAGGCTTGCTTTAGCCCATAAATGGACCTTTGCAGCTTGCATACTTTCCCAGTATGCTGTGGATCTTCAAAACCCTCAGGTTGTGTCATGTACACATCCTCGAGTAAGTTTCCATTCAGAAATACGGTTTTGACATCCATCTGCCAGATCTCAAAATCGTGGTATGCTGCAATAGCAAGTAAGATCCGAATGGACTTAAACATCGCCACTGGAGAAAAGGTTTCATCATAGTAAATACCATGAATTTGCTTGAAACCTTTAGCCACCAATCGACCCTTATAGGTATGCATAAGTCCATCCATATCAGTCTTTCTCCTAAAGACCCACTTACACCCAATGGGTTTGACCCCTTCAGGTGGATCAACCAAAGTCCATACTTGGTTGGTGTACATGGATTCCATCTTGGATCTCATGGCCTCTAGCCATTTCTCAGAATCTGGGCTCATCACAGCTTCCTGATAGGAGGTAGGCTCATTCTCAATGAGCATAACATCATCATGGTCAAACAAGAGAAATGAGTATCTCTCAGGCTGACGACGTACCCTATCATACCTGTGAAGAGGTAGGTCTACTTGAACAAGTGGTTGTTCCATAACTCTTTGTACAACAATCTCATCACCCACAACACTTTGTGGTTCCTGTTCAACCTCCATCAAGGCCTCAGTGTTATGGTCCTTATCTTGAATTTCTTCAAGATCGAACGTACTCCCACTATTTTTTCTAGAAATAAAATCCCTTTCTAGAAAAACCCCAGTCTTTGCCACAAACACTTTGTGCTGACTGGGAATGTAGAAGTAATATCCCTATGTATCCTTGGGATATCCAACAAAATAGCAACTATCAGATTTAGGTCCCAGTTTGTCTAAGACTTGACGTTGAATGTAAGCCTCACAACCCCAAATCCTCATGAAAGACATCTTGTGATTTCTCCCTATCCATATCATATATGGTGTCTTTATCACAGCCTTGGATGATACACGATTAAGGGTGAAGGTTGCTGTGTCTAGAGCATATCCCCAAAAGGATATAGGAAGATCTGTGTGACTCATCATAGATCGTACCATATCTAATAGGGTATGATTCCTCCTTTCGGATACACCATTCCACTGTGGTGTTCCAGGAGGAGTTAGTTGGGATAGAATCCCACACTCAGCTAGATAGTCACGAAACTCATGGCTAAGGTATTCACTACCTCGATCTGATCGAAGTATCTTAATACTCTTGCCCAATTGGTTTTGTACTTCATTCTTGAATTCTTTGAACTTTTCAAAGGATTCTGATTTATGTGTCATGAGATACACATAACCATATCTACTGAAGTTATCAGTAAATGTAATAACGTACCTGTAACCACCTCTAGATGCAACATTGAAAGGCCCACATACATCACTATGTATAAGTCCTAACAAGTCTGTTGCTCTTTCGCTGTGTCCACTAAAGGGAGTCTTAGTCATCTTGCCTAAAAGGCAAGACTCGCATGTCTCATATGATTCAAAATCAAATGAGTCTAGCAGTCCATCCTTATGGAGTTGAGATAAGCGACTCTCATTTATGTGACCTAAGCGATAATGCCAGAGATAGGTTTGGTTCAACTCATTTGACTTGAACCTTTTGGTACTTATGTTATAGATGGGGCTCTCTAAGTCTAGAAAGTAGAGTCCGTTAATTAGAGGTGCACTACAATAGAACATATCATTTAAATGAACTGAACAACATTTGTTCTTTATTATAAATGTAAATCCTTTCTTGTCCAAACAAGAAACCGAAATTATGTTCTTAGTTAAAGCAGACACATAACAACATTCATCTAATTCTAGTACAAGCCCGGAGGGCAGAGATAGATCGTAAGTTCCTACAGCAACAGTAGCAACTCTTGCTCCATTGCCTACTTGTAGGTCCACCTCTTCCTTTGTCAATGCCCTACTATTTCTCAGCGCCTTCACATTGGTACAAATGTGAGATGCACATCCGGTATCTAATACCCATGATGAAGAAATAGATAGATTGACTTCTATAACATTTATACCTAAAGTAGAAGTCTCACTTCTCTTCTTCTTAAGATCTTCCAGGTAAGCTTTGCGATTCGCTTCCGGATGTCCGGCTTCCTTGCCTTTGGAAGCAAGCCCCTTCCTTGGCCACCCCTCCTTTGGGTTTAAGTTCTTTGCCTTTTCCCTTGGCTTGGGACTTTCCCTTACCTTTAGGCTTGCCCTTGCCTTTCTTCTTTTGCACCATCCAAATGGCGTCAGATTTTCCCTTCTTAAGGTTGAGCTCAGCAGTTCTCAACATGCTGAGCATCTCAGGCAGTGGCTTATCAATTTCATTCATGTTGTAATTCATGACAAATTGATTGTAGCTTTGTGGCAAAGACTGCAAGATTAAGTCAGTGGCCAACTCTTGGCCAAGGAGGAATCCCAATCTCTGTAGGTTTTCTACGTACCCAATCATCTTGAGTACATATGGACCTACGAGAGTCCCATCTTGTATTTTGGACCCAAACAATGCCTTAGAGACTTCATATCTCTCGTGCCTTGCTTGTCCTTGATATAGTTGACGAAGATGTTCAACCATATCATAAGCATTCATGAACTCATGTTGCTTCTGAAGTTCAAAGTTCATGGTCGTGAGCATTAGACATGACACATCTAATGCATCATCTTGATGCTTCTTGTAAGCATCTTTGTCAGCTCGCGAGGCAGTGGAAAGAGGTGCCTCTGGAATGGGCTGCTCCAGGACGTACAGTTTTCTTTCTTGGGTGAGAACAATTCTTAGGTTCCTGTACCGGTCCAGGAAATTTGCTCCATTGAGCTTGTCCTTCTCAAGGACAGAATGCAGAGAGAGAGTGTTTGTGTTTGTCAACATAGTAATCTACAACATACAATGGAGAGAATTAATATCATATTCTTTTTTTCATTTAATTAGGCCTTTAATCAAATGATGCTCCCACTGAATTATAGGAATTTTGTAGAATCAAGTTATGGATGTGGTCAAATCACATTACTAGATTCATACAAACTAGCTATAATTCTTACGGGACAAGATCCACATCATACTAAGCCTTGAGTTAGCTTTGGCTAAATTGCCCAAGACTTAGTATGATCGGTGGGTAACACATTACCGATTACATCTCTATGTAACTCTTGTTTATAGGATCAAGACCCACATTTACAAAAGACCTTGAGTTAGCTTTGGCTAAATCGCCCAAGATTTAGTGTAAATGCGATCTTATCCTATCTTTCCAATGGTTGGAATATGCCTATAGTTCTACTCGATCCAATTGAGTTAACTAGTTTCACTCAACCTAATTGAGCTTACTCTAACCCAAGCCGTGATAGGCGGGACCAAGATTGTCCCTCCGCACCCTACCAAGATAATATGCATTGCTCTACTTTGGCAGATTCAACAACTACAAATGATCGAGGTAGTGATAGGTATCAAGGACTTGGTAGGCATTTACGAGTTGATTCGATTAAGATCTAATCTAATCGTAATGTGTATCATATACGTATTGAGGCCTTTATTATCCTATATTAGCATGCATCACATACATACAAGCATTATTCTAGCATGCATCATATACATACAAGCATTATTCTACTAGCATGCATCACATACATATTAGCATAACAAATATATATATATATATATATATATATATATATCAACATATATACATATATATATATTAATTGTGATTAGGTCATGGCCCTACTACGATATTCTCAAGCCAATGAGAAGATCGGACGGTCAACCTAGGGTTAGCGACTTCTCCAAGTGCCTCCTTTGACCGCCATGTGTCGTCGGCACCCTCCTCGTAACTCCGTTCACAAGTGGACCTTCCACCACTCCATTTTGTACATTACAAATATGAAACTCGAGTTACATTCGAGTCTAAAACTATTTACAACTAGAACTTTAAAAGAATAGGTATGACGTGCAGGTCGCATACACTATACAATACGCATAACTACAAAAACGGCACGCATGCAGTATTATGAATTACAACACATCATCATCCAATCATATTGGGGTTCTTGGGCCATGACCATCACAGAATTATACATAATACTAAATTATGTATTTTACATAAAATTTATATAATTTTTCCTTTTTTTTTCAATTTTATGTGTCATCTCTCCGTAATGGTCCCGCTAAGCGGTTTCTGGGCGGGATCGCGGGACAAGGCCCCTTTCGGGGATAGGGGCAGCACCCTTACTCACAAAATAAACTTTGATAGTGTCCCTACTATGAACTTACAGTGACTTAAGTCACTGTCCCAAAAACCTAAAGCAAGAACTCGTCGTTTCGGAGAGTTTTTCTCGATGGTTGAAGCCTACAAGTGTCCCAACACTCGTTGCTTCAACTCTTCGAGAAAAATACCCAAAAATTCTATAAAAATAGGAAATTTACAGAAACTTAAAAATCTGTAATATTTATATCTAATACAAAAACTACAAATATGAAACACATACATGCTTCGCACGTGGCTCTGATACCACTATTGGGTTTTCCGAGCCGCAAAAACAGCTTTTTGCATTGCGGAAACCTCGGAAGCCCGACCACGGATCCGTGTGAAGTATAACAAATAAAAATAAAATGTATGTGTTTACTACCTTTAGATCTACTCTAGATCTACATGATAAGAAATTACCCTTGAAGCGAAGCCCTTCGCTTATCCCGCTCGTCCAAATGGATTGCCGGAACTCGAGAGTGTCAAGTGCACACTCCTCTATTGGTATCCACACAAACAATAGGTGGAGAAAAAGACAATCTTGAGTGTACTAGCACTCCTTGAAGGTCACGACAAAGTGGAGGATTGAGAGAGAACTTGAGCGGAGCAAGGAAGAAGATGAAGTTGGAGTTACCACACAAATGAATTTCCACCATCAAGCCTCCTAAAGTGGCCGGCCACTTATTTGGGAATTACATGCATGCATGTAACTCCAAGAGCCAATGGCTCTTGGTCTCCCTCATGAGGTGGCACCCCATGATAAGTCCATGATGATGTGGAACACCATTATTGGTTGGCCCACATGTCATGTCACCATGACATGGAAATTGGTCAAGTCAAAATTGACCATTCATCTTCCCTCTCAAGTCAAGTCAAACTTGACCTCTTATCTCCCATGGTTGATCAAATCTAACCATTAATTTAAATTGACTTAATGAATCAAATCTAAATTAGACTCATTCAACACTTAAATCAACTTGAGTCTAACTCAATTAGTCTAATTTGGATTTCTCTTAATCCAATTTGGTTCATCCCATGAACATAATCCTCATGGTTCCTCATATGAACCTAATCCCCATATAATTGCCCTTTATGTGTGACCCTATAGGTTCTTGTAACGTTGACAATGTCCCTAAACCGATTTAGGAACATAAGCAATGAGCGATATCTAGCAACACATCATTGCTACCCAAGTTACAAGAATGTTGAGCTCCAACATCACCTTTGTGACTACTAGTTGTGACTCTCACAATATGTGACAATGTTCCTCTATCCTTGACATCTAGATTGACCAATTAAGGCATAGACTGTGTCATCCTTGATACAATCTATATCTTGAACTCCAAGTAGACTCACTCTAATCAAATGAGCTCAATATCTCATATTGACTCATTTGGGCATGGCCATGCACTTCATGGTCTCACTCTATCAAGAATAACGATGTCGCTCCCGTCATATAGGAGGGATAGATCCCATCTACATCACTCACATCCCTCCGCATAATTTGTTACATACCCAGTAATCGCCTTTATTGTCCATCCATTTACGGGTGATGTTTGACGAAGCCAAAGTATGAAACTCCTTATGTAGGGAACCATGGTGACTTCAGGTCTAAGGACTGATAGTCATACTAATAGCCACATGAGAAAGTATATAACACTCATATAACGATCCATGATACTTTCTCATGGTGGGTAATTCAGTATTGATGCGGGTGCGGGGGAAAAATTCGTTCGCTCCGTTTTCAAGGCGATGAAGCGATGAGGGAGGTCTCAGAATATTCTCTCCCGGTCGCGATCAGTAAAGAATAAGAAAATGAAGTAGACGAAACGCGAAAACCCGACACCAGCAATCGAGATTCAGACATGAGATGTAACGTGGTTCGGAATAAGGATTCCTACTCCACGGGGGTGAGGTTTCTCACCAGATGCGGTGCCTAAGCACTTTCACTATGAAGATCCTCCTTTACAAAAAGCAAGTTTTTGAAGGTGGAGGAGAAAGGACCTCTTACAATGATGTTACAAGATGAGGAAAATACAAGAGACTTAACAAATAGCAGATCTCCGTCCTCCTTCTCCGGCGAGATCGTTCTTCCTTTTCTCTCGTCTCCTTCTCTCTCTTGCTGGATCTGAATGATTGCAGATCGATCTCCTCTCCCTTGCTTCCTTGCTCTCCTCCTTTTTATCTTCCCCTTTCTTCATCGCAACGTCCTGGATTATCTCCATCGTACACGTGGCCACCTCCTCCTCCTGGAGAATAATTCTGTTACAAATATGAGGAACGAGGACTCCCCCGAATATTGCGTGGGGCCCCTGCCGCTGCATAGCACCTTTCCCTTTACTTTTCAGTGCAACGAGGTTAAACCGCCTCTCACCCTCTGCTTTAGGTGAAGTCAACTTAGGCCCCTATACCATAGGTGACCTAGCCTTAGGGTTTCTCCTCAAACCGAACCAATTCTCCTTTTTCCCGTACCAAACTTCTTTCGCGTCGATTAGGTTGAGTTAACCCTTCCTCCATCTCATTGGCTTCGGGAATTGCCTAGTTGAACCAGTTCCTATTCCTCTGTTAGCGAAGTGCCTTCCGCCTCTTTTCCCATCTACGTCCCTTGCTTCTAGCATTCGCCTGTGCCGATGGCTCTCGCTACTTGTCCGTGTCAATGGCTTCGTCTAACTCTCGCCCGTGTTAATGGCTTCGTCTAACTCTCGCCCGTGTCAATGGCTTCATCTAACTCTCGCCCGTGTCAATGGCTTCGTCTAACTCTCGCCCGTGCCAATGGCTTCTGATAACTCTCGCCCGAACTGTTTCTCCTTTTCCCTTTTGGCTGAACCAGGTGTTTTGGAACGGGTCACGGGTCACCTGCTAACTCTTCTATTGGGAATTAGGTAGAAAAAGTACCATACTTCTTTGTACAACTTCCTGAGTCTTTACCTTATTCTGATACTTGGAAGGTAGACCTTCCCGAATTACCTTCCTTTCGGGACATGAGGACCAAATGTCCTTTCCCGGAGGTGTATAGAGTTTTAGGAGAGCTACACTACCGTTCGAACCAGCTGCTAGAGACTCCCCTCTTGCGTCATTTTGGATTGTCTCCTCTACCTCTGACGACTTCAGTTGTTGTAGGTAGGGTGCTATTTAACTGGCAATAGGACTTCATTTCTGCGTTATTCATCTTTCCTGACAACATACCTTGCAGATAACCTGATGCAGAAGGCTTTGGTAGAAGGGGAGGCGATTGAGGCCGAGAAGAAGAAGAAAACCTCGACCAAAAGAGGTAAATCAACCGCAGTTCCATCATCTCCTCGTAAAAAGCTACGGCTTATTAAGAAAGGAGCCTCGAGTTCCTCGGCTCTTCCTCCCTCATCTTTGGACCAGATTAGAGTCTCGCTCCTAGCCATCTATGAACCAAGGAGAGGAGGCAATACTTCCGCCCTTCTTCATCCCCTCAAGGAGAGGATTCCCCCTCCCAATTTTTACATTCTTCCCCGTCTGCCCAGAATTCGCCCCCATCCTCTCCTACAGAACTTCCCCCCGCTCCCAAACCTTCCGACCCGAGAGCGGCTCCTGTTCCCCTTCGTCGTATCGGACCTTCCGCCTCTGCTGAAGGGGAAGACCCCTCTATTCCCGTTCCTCCGAGGGCCACATTAGGATCCTTGCTGAAAATTCGGCATCCTTCGGAGGTGAAGTTCTTCAATCAATCGGGCGTACAGGCCCCTTGTGAACAAGTAGGCAAACTACTGGCGGAGGTATCTATTGTTTCTTCGTTTCTTCTTCACCCTGCCTATTTTCATATACTGGCGTGTACTAATAGCTTGTTCTTCTTCAAGCCGCCACCCAATATAGTAGTATGATAACCCATCCGCCCGATTCCAATCAAGATGCACTCCTTCTCTTCTTTACAATGAGATGGAAAACATGTAAGACTAGAGATTTAGAGGAGTCAATCACAAAAACCTCACGGAGAAACTTGATGAACTACCCATGTGTTTGTGTAGCTAAGAAATGAGATGCAATTAGATATTCACCAAGGGACCTTACTCCAATGCCTCTGCAGAAAAAGGATCGTTTTTCCCGCGATGAATCGCCGACTGACACCACCACGACGACATCACACCGGTTAACTCCGCCTACTTAGAGGAAATTGGCTTGGGATCCGCGATTTCGAGCCGCTATTTCAACGGGAGGTTTAAATCTAACTCGATCAGCTTACCGCGATCAGCGAACTATTTGATCGCCACGTAGGAGTCGAGTGACCCATTCTCGTCCATTACTGACGGGCCGATCGTTGATAAGGCAAAAAGCCGAAGATTACCCCATCACGATCGTCAAAGTTACCGATCATTTTTTTTTTGATAACTTAACTCGAGTACACCTTATCAATGATCGCCACATAGTATCGATCGATAATTAAGCTAACTTTGTTTACTCTTTTTTTTTTTTTTTAATAATTCATACTTGAACTTGACTCCCAGATCTAGATCACCTTTAACTTAACTCTTCCTCCTTCGCCTCGCGCGCTTTCAAGAGTTTCCTTCACTTCGGCCATATATCTTGGGTTGTCAAGGTTGACTTTACGCTCATTCTACAAGCTTGGACTATGCTACCAAGACTTTGCATTTTCTGACTCTCTTTTAGCTAAGGTTCACGGACTTTGCAGGCCGTCAAGACACTGTTTGTCTACGCGCCAAGTCCATCCCTGGACAAAGGAGATGTCTCACTGGGACTTTATACGCCAAGACTACACGCTCTTTCCTATGTCGCCAAGTCCGCTCCTTGGACTATTCTCTTGTCAAGATCATACTTGACTTTTCTTTACCACGTGCATCCTGATTTCCTACTTAACTTTGTGTTAGATCACAAAGTATCATTTAACTATAGGGAGATGACGATTATTATCTAAACATCAGTAACACATGCAGGTGTCCATGGGGCATTGCTTACACCAACAATCTCTCCTTTTTGATGTTTGACAATCATTTAAGTAGGTCTTTACCATATGCATTATAATCATATTTTTACCAATGTCCACAGAATTCGATTCACAACATTCCTTCCTTTAGATCAATACATCAAACTAGAGAAGGATTCATAAATGTGTATGATTGTAATGTAGCAAGTTGTTGGGATTCGAACTAAGGTATGAAGTATAAACCATGATATTAAGCTCCTCAGATCCAAGCACGCCTATGACTCTGTGTGAATCCAAGCATTTGAAGCAAAGCATAACAAAATAGTTCGAAGTTAAGTCCTAATCATGGATGCTAAACATGGTAACAATGTAAGTTTGGGGATTTACCAGCTATATATACTTCATGAAACTTCAAAATATGCAAGAATATATCAATGTGTTCTAAAATTTGCTTTATACTAATAAGTGTGTTATAGTTTTTCGACATCAAGGATACAGTCATATCAGAAAAATGTAGAGACTTATTGCTATCGGGAAATCTTACATGCACGTACGACCGGTTTCGGACCACGATCGCATACCGAATCAATTTCACTTTTTTCAAATTCAACTTCGTAAATGCTAGGAATAGCTTATAGAAACCTTTGAAAAACTCCTGTACAGGAGATTTTGTGTAAGACATCTCTGAGATCTTGATACTATTAATAAAATAGTTTGCCAAAGCATATATATGTTTCCAGATTTCAAGGTACTTGGATACATGTGCAAGAACTTAGAAAACTGAGGATGATGGGAAAAAATATTTGCAAACTTTAGCTATGCACTTTTGTGTTCCATACTTGAAAACTATGTTTTTCCCAACCAATATGATAAGACGAGTTTAAAATATATTTTATTTGATATTTCCAATCATGCCTCCAGAAATGGTATCTACTTGAACCAAGCCTTCCCAATGATTGGTCCATGAAGTAATTCGAGATCTAGTGATGTCATCGCTCATAGGTGTCACTCAATGATAACGGCAATGACTGGAGCTATACACCTTCCTCTCCCTATAATCTCACATGTTCCTAAGTGTCTTACACGTGACAATGAGCATCAACGTTCTTAAGATTTGCAAATGAGTCTGATATTGTCATTAATATCCTTAGGTTAATGGATGACTTTCTAGGTAGGTACTAGTGGTTTCCACTAAATACAATGAAGCATTAGAGGACTCCTTAATCTCTTAGTTCTCTTATTGGTTCGTTCTATATCCTCTACTGTGACATATCCAACCAGGACTCCCTTCATCCTGATTCAAATCTAATTCCCAAAAGTCAGTTGGTGTTTAAAATTATAAATTTTACATCCAAACTTTTCGAAATAATGAATTTTGGAACTTAAGTTATTCCATAAGTTAAAATGGTGTCTTTTCCTAAAAACCATGAATTTGAACTCTATTTTGATATAGCAAGCGGGAGAAGACATCGCGCTTTCCTACTACAAGTAGCTAGAGGTCTGAGAGCCCAATATGCATTACATAGTCTCTAGTCGCCTCTCTCTTTGTAGGGCACCAAGGATTTCTCCTTTCCACGCCACCTCAACACTTTTGTTGGGGCCGTCCATCTTAGGACAAGAGAATCTGCACCGCTGCTTGTGCCAATTCCTCCCATGGCTCCACTTACTCTGAACCAAAATTGTGAAAAATTTAGAACTAACCACCGCTGGCCGCGATTCACCGCTTCACGGATCCGGTTGACTTTTGGAGACTCTTTCATTTTCAACCCTTTACTAAATCTATGATGCTGACTTTTTCACGAGATTGTATCATCCTTATGAACTTTCATAAATACGGGTGAGGGACCCAAGTATACCCAGAAAAATCATCTCTCCACTAGAAGTGAGTTCGGGACCTACTCAATCCAATATTTGCTACCATTTAAAGAAGGAGTGATCATGGCAATCAAATAACGCCTTCACAAGATGCAAGTGATTTCTTTAACGGGTAAAGAGGTATTCAAGTAAGGTTTTACACATGTGGATGTCTTTGCATGTTTTCCTTCTAAGTAAAATTGCATCACATTGCTATATTCCTGACATACTATGATCTTGTAGCCCATAGCACACACTTGTCGTGGTCTTCTTTTGAACCCAACAAAGTACTTAGTGAGAAATTGTTAGACAGTATTATGAAAGATCAACATTTCAATAACAATGTTTGATTTCTATATCCAACTAACAAAACTTTTTAATTCTCCTTGTGTCTAACTGGGCGCATTTACGAAGATTCAAAAGGAAACATTTAGATAGCTGTAATCACAAAGTTGACTTTTGAACACTCTAATAAATGAAGATTCACTATTTGAGTATACATGTTTTATGTATTTGATTGATCTTAAACTCATTTATCAATGTCCACGATACGATTCACAAAGATGAGAGAATTTGTGATTGATCACAACTAGTGAGTATCTCTACATGTGTAATTGTGATGTATCGAATTATCCCTAGTCGATGAATTGATGGATTTGGACACCATCAATTCGCCGAGACTAGCACGAGGTATACTCCTTGGTGTATCCAAGCACCGATTCTCACCGGGCCGAGACATAGTGATGTCCGAGTTAATCGTGGATGCTAGTTATGGTAACTAGTTCATTGGAGTGACCACGTAAGACTTCATATGGTTCTCGTGCATATAGATATGTCAATGAAGTTCTTACTGTGGCTTAAGTGCGATGTTCCTTTGACTTGCGGTATTCAAGTCATCTTGATCATGGAGACTTATGCTTTGACATTTTAAGCAAACATCTCTAAGGAGATGTGGACCCGGGATGATTGGGTATAAGTCGAAGTGATCGAAGGTGTTTGAATAGCCTATAAAGGATTCACCACTCCTTGCGAGGAGATGTATACCCATGGCCTCTCGTCGTATTGTTACTAAAGTCTTTGGCCAAAGCATTACATGTTTAGAGTAAAGTACTCTTCGATACATGTGCAGTAACTAGAATCCGTAGGACGAGAAAATCATACTTGGGCTAGGTGTGACGTAGTCAGCCTAGTGGGGACTGACACAATAGACCATGTCCTGAACCAAGTGGGTATAAGATGAGTGAAGGGAATGGGGCACTAATCATTCGAGCTGCTGAAGGGTTTCAGAAATAGTTCTGGATCAACCGTTGATCTTTTCGGTTAATTGGGGATCATGATGTACTACTAGGTGCCACTCATGATCGTTCTATAATTAATGGTTAATTATAGACGGCCAACATAAACCGAGAACCTATTTGGTCACACGCACAACGAGCGTAATCCAAAGGATTTAAAACGAGCTTGAGAATGAGATTCTCAGACCGAGAGAAACTAGGTTTGGTTGGACCAAACATAAAGCGAGCATGAAATCGTTTCAGTCGCAATGGAAGCATGGATGGGCCGAGTCTTATGAAGACGTAATGGATGAACCAAAATGGTTTGGTTCTAATCCAATGGAGGAGAATAAACCAAAGGGTTTGGTTTATTTTAAACGAATGAACCAAAAGTTGGTTCGGTTCGTTTTAACTTAAAATAAACCATCATGGTTTGGTTTATTTTAACTTATCTTAATGGAGCGGGTTAACGGGCCTAATGGTTATGATCCAATAACCATTAAGAGAATTAGTTCTCTATAAAAAAGGGTTTTAGGGTTTGTTAAGCCCTAATGAAGAGGCAACCCTAGTTTGGCCGCCCACCTCAGCAGATAGTTCTAGAGATCACCTCCCTCCAGTCCATACATGGAAGGCTAATACGTAACTGAACGAAGTACAATCTGCTTCCTTCCTCCTCGCCGGCGTCGAGCTGCTGCCGGAAGAGTTCCGGCGATCCTCCTTAGGTTTGGCATCAAGGTGAGCACTTGGCTTCCTTGTTTTGGCCGGCGCCTACTCCTCCACCAAGCTGTCCAGTTTTCTGGACAGCTTCTTCTCCTCTCGTCGGAGCGTCGTTTGGACGACGGTTAGAGCTCCGACAGCGGCTAACTTACCGGGGATTCGATCTCCGGTAATCCTCTGAGGTGGAGGACGAAGGATTCGTCAATCGGTTGACGAATACCTCTCCGGAGAAGCGAGTTTTGAGGACTCGTTTTGGATCCGAATTTGGATTCGGATCGTGATCATCTCTCGATCACGTCGTCTTCAACACGAGGCTAGTAACCCGTATGAAGATGAAGCTCGTGGCTTAGCGAAGTCATCCCAAGGAACTCGGCGTGGATACGGATAGAGACGATTCTAGCGAGGATCGTTCCGGTTGATGCCGTTCACGCTACATGTCATACGAAAGGTATAACGTAGATAAATTTCCTTTTATTGCAAATTTAAATTTACGGTTATGTCTACACTTGTTGTAATATGCATGCGTGTGTTGTGTGTGTTGTAATAAATAGGAGTATTTATTATTTTTATTGCTTCCGCTGTGTTCATGTTTACGAAACATGATCGAACACACACACGCCGCGGTGCCGGAAACCCAACAGTGGTATCAGAGCCCAGGTTGTGTTTCGACATAATCGTAAAATTGGTTTTGCGATAGTCATAATGTATTTCTGGAAATTTTCTAAATTTTGGAAATTTAGAAGTATTTATGGAAATTTTTCAATTTTGGAAAGTCTAGAAGTATTTATGGAAATCTTCCACTTTTGGAAAGTTGGAAGTATTTATGGAAATTGATATTTTCCATAAATAAAATATTTGATTAGATTCTTGAAATTTGTTTCCTAATTTAATTATGATTTGATTTGGGAAATCAAATCTTAAAATATTTTATTTCCATAAGTAGTTTTAATGATTTAGGAAATTGGTTTCCTAAATAGATTTTCCTTAATCAAATAATTCCATGAATAAAATATGTGATTAGATTTGGAAATTTGTTTCCTAATTTAATTATGATTTGATTTGGAGAATCAAATCTTAAACATATTTTATTTCCATAAATAGTTATGACATATAAGGAAATTATAAACATGACATATGTGTATGTCATGTAATTGCATTAGATGCATAATATTATGCCATGCGTGTCGTGACATGTAGATGTATGCCATGTATGCCATGCCATGTAGATAATAGTTATTTGCATGCAAAGAGGATGAGACATAAAAACCCTTAATCAATATTAAAGCCTACACCTTCCATTAATATGGTTAGAACCAGAGTTCTGTTTCTTGTTTGGGTTGTTGGACTCTCTCCAAGCCCGGCTCGAACCTGAATATGTTCAAACCATGGAATAGTTTAATACTAATATGGTAAGAGTCAGAGGTCAATCGTTAGCTTTGGTTGTTGGACTCTCTCCAAGCTGGGCTAATTGGTTGAATGCGCTTTAACCATATTAAAACTATGTCCTGATTAATGGGTTGGCTTTAACCTGGAGCATCGATTTGTTGGACTCTCTCCAAGGTCGATGTAAAGGGAGGTGAAGTTGGGTGCTATGCATATGATGCATACTTGTTAATGTGTTAACAACCCGATGTATGTGTGAACATTCAATTAGTTGATAGCACATTGTGATAGTTGCATATACGGGATATGCAATCGGTATAGTTGATACCTACCGTCGTAGTTATGAATGGCTTGTTGGACTCTCTCCAAGGTTGTTCATAACTATGATGGATATCAGCCCATTCGGAGATGAACCTACGATCTCCCGAAGTGATTTTGGGGGTTTTGAAATTCGAAAAATGAATGGGATTTATAAATGTATATTGATGCATTTTAAAATCATCTTTCTCATATATGCTCGTTTTGTATTTCTAAGTTAATATATTGATCATGATGTTTTTAAATTTGTGCACTATTTTGGATTCGAACAAACTGACTGGGCCTAACTTCCTGGACTGGCTTAGAAACCTGAGAATTGTTCTCAAGGCGAAAAAGCTTGCATATGTCCTTGAAGAGCCTCTTCCTGACCGTCCTAAGGACGATGCAACTCCAGACCAAATGTTGGTCTATCAGAAACATGTGGCAGATTCTGAGCTGGCGAGTTGCATCATGCTAGCGGCGATGGTACCTGAGCTGCAGAAGCAGCATGAGCATATGGATGCTAACACTATGGTCTTCCATCTTTCTAAGCTGTTCGATGAGCAAGCGAGATCCGAAAGGTTCGAGGTCTCTAGGCTCCTCTTCACTACGAAGATGCAAGAAGGTTCGTCTGTAGTGCAGTTTGTGCTAAAGATGAACGGGTACATCGAGCGGCTAGCTACCCTCGGTTTTGTGATGGATCATGAGTTAAGTATTGACTTAATTCTGCATTGTTTGCCCAAGAGCTTCTCGCAATTTGTGATGAACTATCGGATGAATAAATTGGAATCCACCATTCAGAGCTCCTTAATATCTGAAAGATGTGGGCCTTACATGTAAAGCATGAGGAGAAAGGCGGTTACATTAGTTGATTCCTCAAAGAAAGGTTCTAAGAGGAAGGCAAAAGAGCAGAAGAAAGGAAAGAAAAGGCAAAGAAGGCGGAACGGTATAAAGGGCACTTGCCATCATATGTGCAAGGAAGGCCCTTTGAAAAGCTGAGATTTATCTTGAGTCCATGAAGAAGAAGAAGGCATCCGATGCCCCATCCTCTTCAGGTATCTTCGTTATTGATTGTCATTCTATTTCCTTAGACATTTGGGTATTGGATACTGGGTGTAGCTCACATATATGTAATGACATCTGGGCTAAGAATAGAAGAAGACTTGTCGAGGAGAGTCAAATTTGCGAGTTGGCAATGGAGCAAAGGTTCTTGCTGCCATGCCATCGGAACTTATTTGTTGAAGCTCCTAGTGGACTAGTCTTGGAACTGGACAATTGCTATTATGTTCCTTCTCTAATAAAGAACATTGTTTCTATTTCCTGCTTAAATAGAAATGGTTTCCATTTGACGTTTAGTAACAATTGTTGTTATATAACTTTGAATGGCGTACTTTATGGAACTGGAACTTTGAGTAATGGCATTTATACGTTGGACGTATCCAATGACATTTTCAATATCGAAGCGAGCAACACGCTCGAAAGGATAATCATAGACTCCTATATGTGGCATTGTCGTCTTGGCCATATAAGCAAGAAACGCATGTCCGAATTACACCGATGTGGAATTCTGGAATCGTTTGAATTGGATTCATACGATACATGCGAATCATGCTTAAAAGGCAAGATGACTAAGTTGCCTTTTCTTTGGAAAAGGTGAGCAGTGGGAGAGTTACTAGGTCTAGTACATCTTGATGTATGTGGACCTATGTCAACTCAAGCATTAGGAGGCTATAGCTACTTCATTACCTTCACCGATGATCACTCACGGTTTGGGTATGTGTTCTTGATGAAACACAAGTCTGAAACCTTTGAAAGGTTCAAAGAATTCAGAAATGAAGTAGAGAAACAACATGACAAGAGTATTAAAATACTTCGATCGGATCGAGGTGGTGAATACTTAAGTCAAGAGTTTCTTGATTATCTAAGAGACAATGGCATATTGTCTCAATGGACTCCGCCATATACACCACACATAATGGTGTATCGAGAGGCGTATCTTAGGACCTTGTTGGACATGGTCAGGTCAATGATGAATCATGCGACTCTTCCCAAGTCCTTTTGGGGTTATGCACTTCAGACAGTTGTTTACTTGTTAAACAGAATGCCTACCAAGGTAGTCTCAACTACTCCATATAAGATATGGAATAGTAAGAAACCTCATGTATCTTACTTGAAGATATGGGGTTGTCCTGCTTATGTGAAGCGGACTGTATCAGACAAATTGGATGCTAAGTCTGATAAATGTCTATTTATTGGATACCCTAAACAAGGGTTACCAATTCTATCATCTGTGGAACAAAAGGTGTTTGTTTGAGGCATCTTTGTGTTTCTAGAGAAAGAGTTTCTCTTGCAAGAAAAGCGTGGGAGTGTCTCGAGCTTGAGGAGGCTCGAGAGACTCAAATAGACATTGATGAGATACCCAGTGAAGCACAGACAGTGATGAGCAATCGGCTGGACCTATTGTAACACCACATCTTCGTAGATCTGGTAGAACACGCAATATTCCTGAGAGATATGGATTTCTCGTAAGTGAATCGAATGACGTGTTACTCATTGATGATGAGGAGCCTACCAGTTATGAAGAAGTCTTGACAAGTTCGAGAAAGGGATAAGTGGCTTGGTGCCATGAAGTCGGAAATGGATTCCATGTATGAAAACCAAGTTTGGAACTTGGTTGACCCACTGAAGGATAAAGCCTATAGGGTGCAAGTGGGTTTTCAAGAAGAAAACCGACATGGATGGTAATGTGATTACCTATAAGGCTAGATTGGTGGCGAAAGGATATCGTCAAAAACAAGGTGTTGATTATGGCGAAACCTATTACTTTGTAGCTATGCTTAAATCCATTCGGATGCTCTGGCCATAGCGGCTCATTATGATTATGAGATATGGCGGATGGATGTGAAAGCGGCTTTCCTTAATGGAAACATTCTCGAGGGCGTGTATATGATCTGACTGAGGGTTACATCGGTTGATAAAACCAAGGTATGCAAATTGCGACGGTCCATTTATGGATTGAAGCAAGCATCCAGGAGCTGGAATATCCGTTTTGATGAGACAATCAAAAAGTTTGATTTCTCACAAAATCCAGACGAACCTTGTGTGTACAAGAAGGTTAGTGGGAGTGCGATCGTGTTCCTAGTATTGTATGTCGATGACATACTACTTATAGGAAGCGATGTTTCAATCTTCTGATCAGTGAAGGTTTGGTTATCAAGACATTCTCCATGAAAGACACAGGAGAAGCAACCTACATCCTCGGGATTAAGATCTATAGAGATAGATCGAAACGGTTGCTTGGTCTTTCGCAGTCTACATATATAGACCGAGTGCTAAAGAGGTTTAGCATGTCGGATTCCAAGAAAGGTTTCCTATCCATCAGGCATGGGATACACCTTTCGAAGTCTATGTGTCCGCACATAGAAGACGAGAGGATTTGCATGAGTAAGATTCCTTATGCATCCGCAATAGGATCTATCATGTATGCTATGTTATGTATGAGGCCCGATGTATCGTATGCTCTGAGTGTCACGGCGGATACATCCCGATCGAGAATGGATCATTGGGTATTAAGGCGATCCTTAAGTACTTAAGAAGAACTAAGGATGTGTTCCTAATATATGGAGAAGGGTACATGGTGATACGTGGGTATCACGGATGCGGCTCGAGACAGACAAGGATGATTCCATGTCTTTGATGCGGGTATGTATTCACACGGAATGGGCGCAATAAGTTGGAAAGGTTCCAAGCTTGAC
Source organism: Wurfbainia villosa (assembly GCA_025175895.1). NCBI lineage: Eukaryota > Viridiplantae > Streptophyta > Magnoliopsida > Zingiberales > Zingiberaceae > Wurfbainia > Wurfbainia villosa. The sequence continues at coordinate 35,131,348 of CM046009.1, read as the reverse complement.
ACTATAGCGGATTACGCCACTAAAGCGAATACATTGCGACTTTAGAAGCGACAAGAGGCGGTTTGGATCAAGAAGTTCATCTATGAACTTGATGTGGTCTCATCGATGATCAAACATGTGCCTTAGCTATCATCTTATCGGAGAGATCATCGGTAGGAGCGAAATACAAATCGAGAAAATTCCCCTTTGAAAGGAACTTAGCGGATCCTTTGACTAAAGCATTACCTCAAATAAGTTTGAGGTCATGTTAGAGCTTATGGTATTGGATCTAGTAGCGATTGGCATTAGGCCAAGTGAAGTCTGTTAGTAATATATGAGAGATGTCCTAAGGCAATGCGCCTTATGTATGAACCATTTATATGATAAATGAAGATTCACTATTTGAGTATACATGTTTTATGTATTTGATTGGATCTTAAACTCATTTCTTGAATGTCACGTCGATTCACGGCATGAGAGAATTTGTGATTGGATCACAACTAGTGAGTATCTCTACATGTGTAATTGTGATGTATCGGAATTATCCTAGTCGATGAATTGATGGATTTGGACACCATCGATTACAGTCGAGACTAACAGTATACTCCTTGGTGTATCAGCGGTGATTCTCCTTGGAGACATAGTGATGTCGGAGTTGATCGTGGATGCTAGTTATGGTAACTAGTTCATTGGAGTGACCAGGTAGTAAGACTTCATATGGTTCTCTGCATATATAGATATGTCAATGAAGTTCTTCTTGTGGCTTAAGTCGATGTTCCTTTGACTTGCGGTATTCAAGTCATCTTGATCATGCTTTGACATCTTAAGCAAACATCTCTAAGGAGATGTGGACGGGATGATTGGGTATAAGTCGAAGTGATCGAAGGTGTTTGAATAGCCTATAAAGATTCACCACTCCTTGCGAGAGATGTATACCCATGGCCTCTCGTCGGATTGTTACTAAAGTCTTTGGCCAAAGCATTACATGTTTAGAGTAAGGTACTCTTGATACATGTGGAGTAACTAGAATCCAGTAGGGACGAGAAATGATACTTGGGCTAGGTGTGGCGTAGTCGACCTAGTGAGGCCCGACACAATAGACCATGTCTGAACCAAGTGGGTATAAGATGAGTGAAGGAATGGGAGCACGATTCATTCGAGCTCTTTGAAGGGTTTGAGAAATAGTTACGGATCAGCGGTTGATCTTTTCGGTTAATTGGGGATCATGATGTACTACTAGGTGCCACTCATGATCGTTCTATAATTAATGGTTAATTATAGGCGGCCAGCATAAACCGAGAACCTATTTGGTCACCACGCTGGTAATCCAAGAGATTTAAAGCAGGCTTGAGAATGGGATTCTCGAGGCCGAGAGAAACTATGTTTGGTTGGACCAAACATAAGCGAGCATGAAATTGTTTGATCATGGAGCGTGGATGGGCCGTGTCTTATGAAGACATAATGTATGGACCAAAATGGTTTGGTCCTAATCCAATGGATGAGAATAAACCAAAGGGTTTGGTTTATATTAAACGAATGAACCAAAGGTTGGTTCGGTTCGTTTTAACTTAAAATAAACCATCATGGTTTGGTTTATTTTAACTTATCTTAATGGAGCGGGTTAACGGGCTGTATGGATATGATCCATTAACCATTAAGAGTATTAAAGTAATTCTCAAAAGAGTGGTAGCCTCTAATCAACCCTAGCGGCGCCCAACCTGTCCTACGCGGAGGCAACCCTAGTTTGGCCGCCCACCTCATCTCCCCTTTTGAGTTGGCGCCAACTTCTCTTGCCGCCCAGCCCATAGCTCCTCCAACCGGTGTCCAGAAGGCTGCTTCCTTCCTCCTCGCCGGCGTCGAGCTGCTGCCGGAAGAGTTCCGGCGATCCTCCTTAGGTTTGGCATCAAGGTGAGCACTTGGCTTCCTTGTTTTGGCCGGCGCCTACTCCTCCACCAAGCTGTCCAGTTTTCTGGACAGCTTCTTCTCCTCTCGTCGGAGCGTCGTTTGGACGACGGTTAGAGCTCCGACAGTGGCTAACTTACCGGGGATTCGATCTCCGGTAATCCTCTGAGGTGGAGGATGAAGGATTCGTCAATCGGTTGACGAATACCTCTCCGGAGAAGCGAGTTTTGAGGACTCGTTTTGGATCCGAATTTGGATTCGGATCGTGATCATCTCTCGATCACGTCGTCTTCAACACGAGGCTAGTAACCCATACGAAGACGAAGCTCATGGCTTAGCGAAGTCATCCCGAGGAACTCGGCGTGGATACGGATAGAGACGATTCTAGCGAGGATCGTTCCGGTTGATGCCGTTCACGCTACACGTCATACGAAAGGTATAACGTAGATAAATTTCCTTTTATTGCAAATTTAAATTTACGGTTATGTCTACACTTGTTGTAATATGTATGCGTGTGTTGTGTGTGTTGTAATAAATAGGAGTATTTATTATTTTTATTGCTTCCGCTGTGTTCATGTTTACGAAACATGATCAAACACACACACGCCGCGGTGCCGGAAACCCAACAGCTCGTGGCTTAGCGAAGTCATCCCGAGGAACTCGGCGTGGATACGGATAGAGACGATTCTAGCGAGGATCGTTCCGGTTGATGCCGTTCCCGCTACACGTCATACGAAAGGTATAACGTAGAATAAATTTCTTTTTATTGCAAATTTAAATTTACGGTTATGTCTACACTTGTTGTAATGTGCATGCGTGTGTTGTGTGTGTTGTAATAAATAGAAGTATTTATTATTTTTATTGCTTCCGCTGTGTTCATGTTTACGAAACATGATCGAACACACACACGCCGCGGTGCCGGAAACCCAACAAGCACTTTATATATAATATAAGTAGTAACCGATGTATTTCGGTTCTTCCGTTCCACCACCACACGGGGATGTTCTTCCGCTCTGCGGGGATAGCATTTTGTATATAGAGTAAATAGTAACCGAGGAGTCTCGGTTCTTCCGTTCCACCACCACACGGGGATAAACTTCCGCTCTGCGGGGATAGCATTTTGTATATAAAGTAAGTAGTAACCGAGGAATCTCGGTTCTTCTGTTCCACCACCACACGGGGATAAACTTCCGCTCTGCGGGGATAGCATTTCATATATAGAGTAAATAGTAATCGAGGAGTCTCGGTTCTTCCGTTCCACCACCACAAGGGGATAAACTTCCGCTCTGCGGGGATAGCATTTCATATATAATGGGCTATTTAGGAAAAATAAATCCTTCTTTCCCTTTCACTACCGACGCGAAGCCCATTAACAGCTGCAAGCCCATTCTTCCTTTTTTTATAGGGGACCCTTTCGCCTTCGTTTCTTCTGCTACCTTCATCCCCTCGTCTTTTGGTTTCCTTCTTCTTCACTCGTTTGCTCCTCCGCCGTCAAATTTCGTTTCTTCTATCTTTCCTTCCCGGTTCCTCGTCTTTCGTTATTTTCAGATATCCGAGATGCATTCCACCTTCTTCCAGGAAATAGCGGGCCGCTACACGAATCGCAAACGGGGTGTCCGCCAGCCCTTAGCTTCTTCTTCTTCTTCACCTCCTTCGATCACCACCATACAGGAATCACCTCGTCGTTCTCCCTCTCCTCCTTCGGTGACTTTCGCTACCCCCATCCCGAAGGAAGCCGGGGTCATCAGTCCCTCTTCACTTCCTCCTACCTGTACAAGCCCTAACTTTCCCCCTTTGCCTCCTTCTGTCAACGATATTCAGAAATCGCCCTCTTCTTCCCCACAACCTGGGGAGGCATCTGGGAAGGAGATGCCCTCATGCCAGCCGGTGACAGAGGTTATACCACCCCAGTCTTCTCTTTCCCCGGCCCATTATTCCTCTCCTGAACCCATGGCGATTGACATTCCTTCACCGCACTTCCCCTTTGTTTATCGCCTGAAGAGTCCTTCCCTTCCTGTGGACCCTAACCAGGGTCCTTCTACTTCTAAAATCCCCATTGAAAGCTTCCCCGACCCAGTGCTCATCATCTCATCTTCTCCAAAACCCTCCTCCGATCAGCCTCCTTCCATTTTTCCTTCCGACTTCACCTCCCAGACAAACGTGATGCCCATTCTCCCCTTTGCGGGTGAAATTCACCCTTCGACGTCATCCGTCCCATCTTCTTCCCTTTCTCCCAGGAGTCTTCGGATCCTGAACTTAGAGGAGATGACTCCTCGTATGGAAGGCCTGCGTCATGCTTTGGACCTGGTACGTTTTCTTAGTCAATTTCCTTATATTTGTTTAACTAACCCATTTCTTTTCTCCTCAATCGGTATGTAGGCCCTGATCAAGCATCAAGAATTGGGTTGCTCCCTTCATCAATACCGAACCCAAGCTCAAGAATGGGAGCGGCAGCAACGGGAAGACTTGGCGAATGCTCAGAGATGAGAACAACTTCTATCACAACAATTGCGCTTGTGTCAGGAGCAATTAACTGAAGCTCGCCAACAGATTCAAAAAGATGCTGACATTATCGCAGTATTAAAGGAACAACCATGTTTGGGGGCGGGGCCACTTGTCCCTCAGCAGGAAATCCCATCAAGTTCTCTTGACACGAAATCATCCTCAGCTCAAGAGCTATTGCGTCTTCAAGGGAAGGTAGCAGAGCTCCTCAAGGGGAAGCAACAGGACGCGGACACCATCGCTCGCCTTCAAGTTCAATACCAACGAGCACAGGATAAGATAGGGGACCTCCGCACCCGCTTGTGTAAGGAGGTAAAAGAAAACTCCTCCCTTATAAATTCCTGGGCGCATGCTCATGCCCGCTCACGCAGTGAGAGACTTCCCTTCAGAGGATGAACACTGAACTCGTCCGGACCAGATCTTATTCCGAAGCGGTGGAAGGGATTTCGGCCTCTATGTGTCGGAATATGGTGGAGATGACGCATCTTGTGCAGCAGGACCAAAGTTCTCGAGCCGATGATGTTTCCACTCTGGCTGATGCAATTATGGAGGTGTCACGGCGCTATGTGGACGTGCGTCGAAATCTTCGCGAACAGCAAGAAAAGTGCAAGAGGCAACATCGAGAACGAAGCCCTGACCGCCCGAACCGCCAGGAGAGACTCGTTATTTTAATGCGCGCCACTTATCAGGACGGATTTAATGACGCAGTTAGACAATATGCCGCCCAGGGATTGCCTCCTCCAACTTATCCTTCATTTTCTTTAAATTGGGAGGTTGGGTTCAAACGTTATCCTCCTGAACGATTTAAGCTGTAATACAATATCTCATTTTGAAACGGGGATTTCCTTTCTGTTTTTCTGTTTCTCCTTCAATACTCATTGGTAATACCGTATTGCCCTTGTAAATAACCCCTTAATGAAATTTAGAGAGCACTTGGTATTCAATTAATATAATCAATTCAATAAACACCCCCTCTGAGTTTCATAATCTCTCCTTTTCTATTTCATATTTCTCATACAGTGTGAAAGAGCTTCAAATGAAGGGCGTTCCAAGGTCGTGGAAGCTCTTTGCCTTGGTCGTCTTTCAGATAATATGCTGACCCTGCTACGCAGCGCGTTATCTCGTAGGGTCCCTCCCAGTTGGGAGCCAACTTTCCAGGATCTCCAGCGGGATTGACCTTACGCAAAACCCAATCTCCTTCTTGAAATCTCCGAGGCACCACTTTCTTATTAAAGGCTCGCTGAACTCTCTGCTTGTAAAATTCCGCTCGCCTCCGGGCCATCTCCCGCCTTTCCTCCACCAGATCTAATTCGGTGCTTCGGATAAGTTGGTTCTGATCTGGCTCGTATGCTTTTACCCGAGCGCTATCCAACAACACTTCGACCGGAATAACGACCTCCGTCCCATATACCAAACTAAAGGGAGTCTCTCCTGTCGCTGTCTTAGGTGTGGTTCGATAGGCCCACAGGACGCCTGGTAGCTCTTCCACCCAGTTTCCCCTCTGAGCACCCAACTTGGTCTTTAATCCTTGAATGAGGATGCTGTTAGTTACCTCCACTTGTCCATTCGCTTGAGGGTGAGCTACCGAAGTGAAAGCTTGCTGAATGTGTTGGTGCAGTGGGCACCAAAGTCGAACCGGTATTTTGATTATGGCAAAAGGCTCAATAGTTAAGGGTATATTTGTTATCTTACGAGCTCAATTAAGTGTGCAGAAATGCTAAAGTTGAGCGGAAGGTCTGCGACACCCGGTGGGAACCGAGGTGGTCGGGCAACGCCAGAGGGACTTCGGAGGAAGCCGAGGTACTCGGGTGAAGACCGGAAGCGAGGCTACAAGGTAAGCTCGTGTGAAAGCGAAGCAAGGTCGTTAAGCGTAGATCCGACCCAATACCTCCAATGGAAGGTCTAGGTCGAGATCAGATGGTTAGAACCATCGTACTTTATATTTTAAGCTAACTTGTACTGCAGTCCAAAACCCTTTGACTACAGTCAACTGCTAGTCAAGTTCCAGCCTCGAGAAGAGCTCGAATTTCAAGGGGGTGAATTTGGACTTGACTCGTGTTTTGGTACAAAGGGTGATGTGGCATCAAGGTGGACATCCAAACCATCACCAAGCTTCCTTGTGGTGGGCCAAAATAAGGTGAGTTGGCACAAGATGGTTGGCTCCCATGATGTGGCACAGTTGAATGGCTCCAACAAGTTGGCGCCCAAGGAGGTTGGAGGTGGCACAAGGTGGTTGGATGAAACACCTCATCCTTGAGTTGGCGCACAAGAAGGTTGGAGGTGGCACAAGGTGGTTGGATGAAACACCTCATCCTCAAGTTGGCGCCCAAGGAGGTTGGAGGTGGCACAAGGTGGTTGGATGAAACACCTCATCCTTGAGTTGGCCAAGGAGGTTGGAGGTGGCACAAGGTGGTTGGATGAAACACCTCATCCTTGAGTTGGGATAAGAACCTCACCTTGGACACTACCTATGTCTAAATTCATAGATCAATATCCATAAATAGACATGTTCACTCCAAGCAAACACAAGAATTCAAGAGCTCTCAACACGCCGTCGTAACGCCGCTACTACTACTCACATTTGCTACGACGAAGTGCCGCCGACAACGAAAGCTACATCTTCTACTTATAAGAGTTGTCGGTATATTTATTTAAGTTCTACTTCTTTAAATTGTCTTTGTGCTTTAATCGTAACAAGGAAAGGGGAGTGTCCTTTGCCTTGATTTCTTTTGTAATCGCGTTCTACTTCCAACGAGAAGAGGAGTGGTTTTAGTGGAATTGCCCTCCGTGCGTGATCAAGGATCACTAGGGCCGTGGATTAGCAATCGAAAGATTGTGAACCACGTAAAAATATCTTGTCTACTTTATATTTCAGTGCATTCTCTACTTGCTTTTACTTATTGCAAAAGTTTTTAACGACAGTATCGCTATTCACCCCCTCTACACTTTCGATCCAACAATTGGTATCGAGTCGGGCGCTAAGATTCGTGAAACCACCAATCTAGCTTTGTTTTCTTTTTTTACAGATTTTTATTTATTTATTTCTGTTTTCGTATAATTATTTCACTTGCTTATCTTCTCCTACATATAGAATTGCATTAGAGGCTTTAGGATCCGGATAAGGTTGTCCTTGGGTTAGATCCGAGTAAGGTTGTCCTCCGGAACTTCAACGACATTCGCATTTGATTGTTTATTTCTTTTGCAAGTTACATTTTATATATCTTTTTACTTCCCTTTACTAATCCAAGGCGAAAGTCTTGGAATATTCTTTCCGTGTGTTTTGCAAGATTCTTTTAAGTCGTTCTCTTGTTTTTAAATGGCCCATCTCGAAGGGTTTAGCACCGCCCGACCCGTTTTACAACGGTAATGACTTTCGTTATTGGAAGGGTCGGATGGAATGCTTTCTTAAAACCCAAATCGAGATGTGGATCGTAATACAAACCGGTTTCACACTTCCTATTAATGAATATGGTTAATCTTTGGGTTACGATCAATGGTCAAATTCCATGAAAAACAAGTAGAAGCCGATGCCAAGGCAACTCAAATCTTGCAATGTGGGTTGTCCAAGGAAGAGCTCAACCGCGTCGGCCCTTTCATTAGTGCAAAGGACTTATGGACCAAGCTAGTGGAACTACACGAAGGCACCGACGACACGAAGGTATGTAAAAGAGATTTACTTTTAAATAAATTGTATAACTTGAAAATGCAGGAAAACGAGACCGCAACTCAACTACATGCTCGTATCCAAGACATCGTCAACCAACTCCATGCCATCGGACAAAGGTCGAGAATCGCGACCTTATCGTATTCTCTTAACTCGTTTCCTAGGACCACCTTGTGGGCATCCATGGTCGATGCCTACAAGGTCTCCAAGGACCTTTCTAAAATTAGGTTAGGCGAATTGTTTTGAACTTGAATTACATGAGCAAACTAACGTGGTCCAGCCGAGAAGAGTATTGCGTTAGTTGCGGTGTTCCAAGAAGAAGAAGCCCGCAAGCAAGCCACCCCAAGGAAGAAGCGAGTCCGAATCGGAAGTAGACTCGAATAGAATCCGAACTAGTCAATCTAGTTCTAAGATGATCAAGAGGCAAAACGACCAACAACTCAAGGTAAGCCTAAACCTAATTCAAATACTTCTAATTTTAGATACTATGAGTGCAGCAGTTGGTCACATCAAGTCCGAGTGCCCAAAGCTAAAGAATAACGCATCAAAGACCAAGAAAGCGCGCTACTTGGGAGGAGTTGTCGGAGGAAGAAGGCGATATCCAAGCTCTAATGGCCAAGCCGACCGAGCACGACTCAAATCAAGAAGAGTCCGAGTCCGAACTGATGATGAGCTTCCATTCAAGACAAGCCACGGATCCGTATCCGGTTCAAAAGAATCATTAAGGGTAAGTCGGTCGTTACTTAATACTTTGTATGGTGCAATTAAATTTTTAAATAAGAAACTAGCTAAGTCCGAGTCCAAGGTCGAGACCCTAATTGAGGAGGTTAACCTTCTCAAACATGAGGTCTCCCTAACCTCTTCGACTACTCGTATTCAAGAGGAGGACTCAACTCAAGTTGAAAAGCTTGAAGTTGAGAACTCGCTTTTGAAAACACAAGTCGAAGACCTTAGGAACACGTTGGAAAGGTTCACTTTGGGATCCAAGGGACTTGACCTCTTACTTGGATCACAAAGGGCCGTGTACAACAAGGCGGACTCGGGTTTAACTCAAATACAACCAATAAGTCATATATGTCTATAGTAAACCAACATAAGAAAAATGTCCAAGCATGGGTCCCTAAGACCACTTTGATTTCAACTTTAGGATCTAACATGTATTGGGTTCCCAGGACCAAATTCACTATGTGAATAGACCCACTCGATTCAATGGTCGGGGAGCCAATACAAAATGTATTTTGTTAAGTCTTAGAAATTGCATGCTTAGTTTTTCTTTTATTTTTAGAATGGTTAGATAGGACTCATAACCAACTAAAACCTCTGCGAAAAGATTGAGCCTCGGGAGCCTCTTTTCAAAAATAAATCAACTAAAATCCTACGAAAGATTGAGCCTCGGGAGCCTCTTTTCAAAAATAACTAGTTAGACCAAGATGTAGTCTCAAGTAAGTCGAGTTATCAATTTCTTGAAATTAGCTTTGTCTAAGGAAGTGGTCGTTGTTCCGATCAAAGAAGGCCTCTGTGCCTGCCACGACACGGAAGCTAATCTCTTGAAAAAGATACTTGATGAGCTTAGACTAAATCGAATCTAACCTAATGTTGGTTAATTTAAATTCATTAAAATTAATCAAGTAAAATTGAAAGTCATCTCACAATAACACATAGGAATAACATGTTTTGATCATGTAGATATTGGTGAGATGATTTAGGTTTAAAACTTACAAACAACCCTTTAGTAATTCCATTGATCCTACACATAAGAGTCGAAGAAACCATTAATATAGTTTTCGACGAAGGACACGAACCCGTTCAATCCTTAACAAAACCAACTAGCAAATCAACTTATAGCGAACCCGACTCTGATCTTGAACTTGAATCTCGTCCTAACCAAAGTCATCCTATCGACCAAGTGATAGATGACTCTAACCCGAGTCAAACTAGAACTCACCCAAGTCATCCTATCGACCAAGTGATAGATGACCCTAACCCGAGTCACACTAAGACTCAAACAAATCATCCTATCAATCAAGTTATAGGTGATCCAAATTTAGGGGTTCGAACTAGAGCTTCATACCGAAACCTTAGTCAAATCTCGTTAATTTCCAAAATCGAACCCAAAACTATTGAACAAGCACTTCTTGATCCCGACTGGATTATTGCTATGCAAGAAGAGCTAGCTCAATTCACTAGAAATGAAGTCTGGGAATTAGTACCACCACCTAAAGAAAAATCAATTATTGGAACAAGGTGGGTATTTCGAAATAAACTTGATGATAAAGGTGAAGTAGTTAGAAATAAAGCCAGGTTAGTCGCAAAAGGGTTTAGTCAAGTCGAAGGTTTAGATTACGATGAGACCTACGCCCCCGTCAACCAAGGTTTAGTCGACCCAACCTTATTCGTAAAAACCGTAGGAAAAGAAATCTTTATAGCCCAAATCTATGTAGATGATATAATTTTTGGAACTACCAACTCGATCCTGCTAAACGAATTCATCTCACTTATGGAAAGTGAATTTGAAATGAATTTAGTAGGAGAGTTAAGTTTCTTCTTAGGTTTACAAATTAAACAAACTAAAGATGGAATATATTTACATCAACAAAAATATACTAAGGACTTAATAAATCGATTTGGAATGCAAGATGCTAAAATAATTAATACACCTATAGCAACTAATGTTAATATAAACGAAGATGTAGAAGGAAAACCCGTTGACCTAAAATACTATAGGAGCGCAATAGGAAGTCTCCTATACTTAACCATGAAATGACCCGACATTTTATTCGCGGTAAGTATGCGCGCAAGGTTACAAACCTGTGCCAAGGAGTCTCACCTAACCCTAGTCAAGCATATCCTTAGATATCTAAAGGGCACGCTAAACGTAGGTATTTGGTACCCTAGATCTACCGAGTTTAATCTAATCGGCTACTCCGACTCCGACTATGCCGGTAGTAAACTCGATAGAAAGAGCACGAGTGGTTGTTGTCAAATCCTCGGCTCGAGTCTAGTGAATTGGTGCAGTAGGAAGCAGCATTGCGTTGCCTTATCTACCACCGAAGCCGAATACGTTGCGATGGGTGAGTGTGTCTCTCAGCTCCTGTGGATGAAGCACACTCTCCAAGACTTTAGCTTAATCTTTAACAACATTAAAACCTACATAGATAACATCAGTTCAATTAACTTAACTAAAAATCCAATATGTCATTCTAGGACAAAACATATAGAAGTTAAACACCACTTCATTAGGGAACATGTAACTAATGGAACTATACAACTAGAGTATGTTGAGTCCAAATCAAACCTTAGAAATCATATTGGGAACTTGCTTGGACTTACAAACCCTAAAATATATTTACAAACTTTTTGAGTTAAGGCAAAAGGGGGAGAAAGTCACAAAAGTAACCAAAATTAACCAAAATTAAAGGGGAAGAAAGTAAACAAAATTATTTCCAAAATTAAAGGGGAAGAAAGTAAACAAAATTATTACCTTTTATATTAAGTAATTCCGTTTACTTAAGCAACTATTAAGGGGGAGTAAATATTATTTTTCAAGAACTCACCTTCGGTCAAGGGGGAGGTTACCTCAAAGGGGAGAACTTGAAACAATAATATTTCTCACTCATGCTTAATCTTTATGCTAGCTCACTCATGCTTAATCTTTATGCTAGCTCATTCATACTTAATCATTATGCTAGCTCATTCATATTTAATCTTTATGCTAGCTCATTCATATTTAATCTTTATGCTAGCTCATTCATGCTTAATCATTATGCTAGCTCATTCATGCTTAATCATTATGCTAGCTCATTCATATTTAATCTTTATGCTAGCTCATTCATGCTTAATCATTATGCTAGCTTACTGTTATGCTTAATTTTTCCTTAACTTTTGTGTCGGTTTGCCATGAATCAAAAAGGGGGAGATTGTTGGTGCAGTGGGCACCAAAGTCGAACCGGTATTTTGATTATGGCAAAAGGCTCAATAGTTAAGGGTATATTTGTTATCTTACGAGCTCAATTAAGTGTGCAGAAATGCTAAAGTTGGCCGGAAGGTGCGACACCGGTGGGAACCGAGGTGGTCGCAACGCCAGAGGACTTGGAGGAAGCCGAGGTACTCGGGTGAAGACCTAAGCGAGGCTACAAGGTAAGCTCGTGTGAAAGCGAAGCAAGGTCGTTAGCGTAGATCCACCCAATACCTCCAATGGAAGGTCTAGGTCGAGATCGGATGGTTAGAACCATCGTACTTTATATTTTAAGCTAACTTGTATCGGTCAAAACCCTTTGACTACATCAACTGCTAGTCAAGTTCGACCTCGAGAAGAGCTCGAATTTCAAGGGGTGAATTTGGACTTGACTCGTGTTTTGGTACAAAGGGTGATGTGGCATCAAGGTGGACATCCAAACCATCACCAAGCTTCCTTGTGGTGGACGCCCAAAATAAGGTGAGTTGGCACAAGATGGTTGGCTCCCATGATGTGGCACAAGTTGAATGGCTCCAACAAGTTGGCGCCCAAGGAGGTTGGAGGTGGCACAAGGTGGTTGGATGAAACACCTCATCCTTGAGTTGGCGCACAAGAAGGTTGGAGGTGGCACAAGGTGGTTGGATGAAACACCTCATCCTCAAGTTGGCGCCCAAGGAGGTTGGAGGTGGCACAAGGTGGTTGGATGAAACACCTCATCCTTGAGTTGGCGCACAAGAAGGTTGGAGGTGGCACAAGGTGGTTGGATGAAACACCTCATCCTTGAGTTGGGATAAGAACCTCACCTTGGACACTACCTATGTCTAAATTCATAGATCAATATCCATAAATAGACATGTTCACTCCAAGCAAACACAAGAATTCAAGAGCTCTCAACACGCCGTCGTAACGCCGCTACTACTACTCACATTTGCTACGACGAAGTGCCGCCGACAACAAAAGCTACATCTTCTACTTATAAGAGTTGTCGGTATATTTATTTAAGTTCTACTTCTTTAAATTGTCTTTGTGCTTTAATCGTAACAAGGAAAGGGGGAGTGTCCCTTTGCCTTGATTTCTTTTTGTAATCGTTGCTCCTACTTCCAACGAAGAGGAGTGGTTTTAGTGAATTGCCCTCCGTACGTGATCAAGGATCACTAGGGCCGTGGATTAGCAATCGAAAGATTGTGAACCACGTAAAAATATCTTGTCTACTTTATATTTCCGCTGTGCATTCTCTACTTGCTTTTTACTTATTGCAAAAGTTTTTAACGACACCGTATCGCTATTCACCCCCCCCCCCCTCTAGCGACACTTTCGATCCAACAGAATGTTGAGACTTTGGCACCATTCTTGAATCTTTTTCCCTTGGAACTGTCGCCCATTATCACTGACTATTTTCCGAGGGATACCATATCGACAAATAATACTTCTCCATAAGAACTGTATTACGGCATTCTCCGTAATTTTGGCTAAGTGCTCGGCCTCCACCCATTTGGAAAAATAATCCACAGCGACCAATAAAAACCTCTTCTGTAAAGGTGCCGTTGGCATCGGACCCACTATATCCATTCCCCATTGGTCAAAAGGACAGGAAGAGACTACAGCTTTCATTAACTCAGCTGGTCGCTCAGAACGGTTGCTATGTTTCTGACAAGCGATGCAACTTTGCACTATACGAGCCGCATCTCATTGAAGAGTAGGCCAAAAGTATCCGGCCAACAAGGTCTTTCTTGCTAAAGCTCTCCCTCCTAAGTGATTCGCGGCAAAGATCCTTCATGGATCTCCCGGAGTACCCATTCCGCATCCTCATTTCCTAGGCATTTTAACAAGGGTCGCCCGAAAGAGGTCTTGTACAGGTCTTCATTTAAGAGGATGAACCGTTTGGCTCGGTGTATTAAAGTAGATGCCGCAATTTTCCCTTCAGGAATCTTCCCGTGCCGTAAATAAGCTATGATATCGGTTCTCCAATCAAGAATTAGGCTTGATTCGGGTGCGTCTCCCTCTATGTTGCATATTGCTAAGGAAGTGTGAATTCTCGCCTGGATCGTCTCCGATGATTTTATTCCTCCCACAGCGCTAGCCATCCGAGCCAATTCATCTGCCTTCTCATTGTGCTCCCGCGGGATTTGCTTCAAGAGGACTTGATGAAATTGAGCTTTTTCTTTCTCAAAAACTTTCAAGTACTTGTGCAGCCTTTCCTCCCGAACCGCAAAAGAACCTTGAAGTTGGGATATTACCAACTGGGAATCCGAGTGGATCATAATGGAAGAAGCCCCTACCACTTTAGCAGCCTGCAATCCCGCTAGGATAGCTTCATATTCCGCTTCATTATTAGATGCCCGATATTCCAAGTGAACGACTAATCGAGTTTCTTCACCCTCCGGGGTAATTAATAGAACACCAACACCACTGCCTGTAGATCCTGAGGAGCCATCTACGAATATATTCCATGCCTTTGATTCCCTCTCCTTCATAGCTGAACCTTCTTCCGAACCACAAGGTACCTCGGCCAGGAAATCAGCGAGTGCCTGGGCCTTGATGACCGTGCGAGGTTGGTAGTGTATATCATACTCGCTTAGCTCTACCACCCATTTGGCTAACCTTCCCGAGAAATTTGGCTTAGTGACGACCTTGCCCAATTCGCTGTGTGTTAAAACAGTGATAGGATGAGCCAAAAAGTATGGCCTCAGTTTGTGGGCGGTTAGCACTAGGATATATGCCAGCTTCTCTAACTCTGTATAATGGAATTCTGCCCCCTTCAGAATATGGCTGGTATAGTAAATAGGTTGCTGGTGAGAACCTTCTTGTTTCAGTAATACCGAACTAACGGCTCCTTCTAAGACGACCATATACATCCATAGTGGTTCTCCCTGTATTGGTTTAGCCAGTAACGGGAGTCCGGCCAGATATCTCTTCAAATCCTGGAAAGCTTGTTCACATTGGTCGTCCCACTGAAATTTAGTAGCTTTGCGCAAGATCTTGAAGAAAGGTAGCCCTTTGTCCGCCGATCTGGCTATGAACCGGGATAAAGAAACAATTCTGCCCACCAACTTCTGGGTCTCTTGCAGATTAGTAGGTGATTTCATGTTGCATAAGGCCTTCACCTTCTCGGGGTTGGCTTGCAACCCCTTCTCAGTCACAATGTACCCCAAGAACTTGCCACTTTTTACCCCGAACAAGCATTTGTTAGGGTTTAGCTTCATATTAAATCGCCTTAACGTAGCGAAGGTTTCATTCAAGTCCTTGACTAAATCCCGAGTGACCTTCGACTTGACCAGGATGTCATCCACGTAGACCTCCACATTCTTCCCTTTCTGTTCTGCAAAAATTTTGTCCATAAGGCGCTGATATGTAGCCCCGGCGTTCTTCAATCCGAACGGCATGACCACATAGGCATATAATCCCCCTGCAGTCACAAAGCTAACCCTCTTTCGATCCTCTTCGGCCAAAGGTATTTGATGATATCCCTGATATGCATCCATTAGGGAAACCACTTCATATCCTACAGTAGAATCCACCAATTGATCAATACGAGGCAAGGGGTAGCAGTCTTTAGGGCATGCTTTATTCAAATCACGGAAATCGATACACATCCTCCATTGCCCAGAAGGCTTGGGGACCAAGACTACATTAGAAACCCATTCGGGAAATTGGATTTCCTTTACATGGCCCGCTTTTAGTAGCTTATCCACCTCCTCAGCTATGATCTTGTCTTTCTCGGGTCCAAAATGTCGCCTCTTCTGTTGGACGGGTCGGGCTCCTCTAATGATGTTGAGATGGTGTTCCGCTACTTGAGGATGGATACCCGTGAGATCATGCACATCTCTTGCAAAGATTTCCTCATTCTCCTTTAAGCAGGCCACCAGCTCTCCTTTGATATCCAACTGTTGTGCTATCCGTGTGGCCTTTCCCGGAGCAATCTCCACCAGTTCTCCCTCCTCTATCTTATCAGCCTTGGGGGGAAATTCCTCCAGGACGCAGACGTCGGTAGCGATGACAGCTTTGCCTTTTAGGTCTTCAGTTCTGGCCTTCTTTTGATCGTCCCGAACCATTTGCACATAGCAGCTCCGGGAGGCCTTCTGTTCTCCACGAACTTCTCCCACCAATTGTCCCACTGGAAATTTCAGCTTCTGGTGGTACGGGGAAGCCACGGCCTGAAAAAGGGTGAGGAAAGGGCGCCCAAGAATAGCGTTATAAGTGGATGGAGCATCCACGATAAGGAAAGGGATTATACTAGTTTTTTGGCGGGGCTTTTCACCCAGAGTTAAAGGCAATGAAATCTGCCCCGTCGGGTGGACCATGTGCCCTGCGAATCCGAAAAGGGGAGTGGACACATCTTCTAGCTGGGCATTTCCCAGTTGCATCTGCCTGAAGGCCTCCTGGAAGAGGATGTTGACAGAGCTCCCCGAATCAACTAGCACCCGGGCCACTTCATAATTAGCCAGGGATATACGGATAACCAAGGCGTCTGTATGAGGCAGCAGAACACCCTGCAGATCTTCTGGCCTGAACGAAATGGGCGGCGCCGCTTGTACAGTCTGGTCGATGACGATGGACAAACTCTCCATAAGATGGGCGTATGACTTCCGTGCCCGGTTAGAGTCCCCATCAGTAGGTCCTCCGGCTATCACATAGATAACTCCCCGAGGGGGGAGGTCATCTGAAGTGGAAGAAGGGCCCTCACCTGATGGACCTTCTTGAGAGACCACCTCTCGGGACGGCGTTTGGGGGAAAGTGACCCGAGGTTGTTGGTTATACGGCCCCGGACGGGCGACATTGGTTCGGGGGCCTCACCGTGCCGTCCCTCCGGCTTGATACCTCAATTGCGGATATGCAACATGGAGGCGATCCAGTTCTTCTTGTAGCTTGAAACATCGATTGCTACTGTGATCGTACTCTGTATGATATTGGCAAAAGAATAGGGCTGGGGGATTACGTGGGATCCCTCTATGTCCCAAGGGTTGTTGTAGCAGACCCTGTTGATCGTAGAACTCCATTTCACGTTCTTTCCAAGTCCTCACAGGAGGAAGCACTTCAGCCGCCATGATTTGCAATGGCGGGGCGGGGCGAACTCCTCAGAAGGCGGTCGAGGCCTCGAGCCTCGCCGGAAAAGGTCTTGTATACTCCCGAGAGGGGAGCTTGAGGAACAATGACGAGCCCTTTCGATTGGGATTGCGGATAGCTCGGCTCTCCTCATCACCTTTAATCCTTCTTCTTGCGGATAAACTGCTGCACGACGGCTCAAGAGCTCTTCATAGCTATCCGTAGGTCGTCTCAAAGAAGGAACTAAGGAAGGGGCCTCCTTCACCCCCGAATGGCACCTCGGAAGGATTCAGATCGGGCTGTGGGGATTCCCCTAGCCGCTGAGGTGAATCGATGGATATACCCCCTAAGGGATTCTGAAGGTCCCTGGGTGATATGCATTAACATAGAGGCGTCTTGCTTATACGCCTTACAGCTGACAAATTCTCGACTGAACATTCTCTGGAAGTCAGTGAAATAGGTGATAGATCTCGAGGGCAGAGTAGTGAACCACTTTTGCGCCGACCAATCAGGTGGTCCTAAGACTCGACACTTGAGAGCGCCAAGATATAAAGCTGAAGCGAGGCCGCCCATCGAATTGTGATATGTGCTCTTCGATCCGCGAACCATCGTACTTACAGACCTGAGGATGTCGGAAGTAGGATGGAGGGAGCTCCGAAAGAATGTCCATCGTGAAGGGGCTAGGCTCGTAGAATTCCGGAGGTCTTGTGGATTGACTTTCACCCTGTTTCCTCCCAAGGCTTGGGTGAAGGGCATAGTATTCTGGGTGTTCTTCCTCGAGTCCGCCTGTGCAACACATCACCATGGGCGGTCAGATGAGAGGGAGGAGGCATTTCGGGAGGGGATCTCGGAAGAAGGTTCCCTGAGTGCTGATGCAGATATCCTTCTCCTTCTCTCTAGCGAGGGCTTCGTGATAGCATCATCCATTAAGGCCTTTAGTTGCGATGGTAGAAGGGTGATGGGGCACTCTCCGCCGCAGAGATATCAGTTGTTGCATTTCTTCTGTTGCATCTCAACGCCCGGCTCAAATGTTCCCACAGACGGCGCCAACTGATGCGGGTGCGGGGGAAAAATCCGTTCACTCCGTTTTCAAGGCGATGAAGCGATGAGGGAGGTCTCGGAATATTCTCTCCCGGCCGCGATCAGTAAAGAATAAGAAAATGAAGTAGACGAAATGCGAAAACCAGACACCAGCAATCGAGATTCAGACACGAGATGTAACGTGGTTCGGAATAAGGATTCCTACTCCACGGGGGTGAGGTTTCTCACCAGATGCGGTGCCTAAGCACTTTCACTATGAAGATCCTCCTTTACAGAAAGCAAGTTTCTGAAGGTGGAGGAGAAAGGACCTCTTACAATGATGTTACAAGATGAGGAAAATACAAGAGACTTAACAAATAGCAGATCTCCGTCCTCCTTCTCCGGCGAGATCGTTCTTCCTTTTCTCTCGTCTCCTTCTCTCTCTTGCTGGATCTGAATGATTGCGGATTGATCTCCTCTCCCTTGCTTCCTTGCTCTCCTCCTTTTTATCTTCCCCTTTCTTCATCGCAACGTCCTAGATTATCTCCATCGTACACATGGCCACCTCCTCCTCCTGGAGAATAATTCTGTTACAAATATGAGGAACGAGGACTCCCCCGAATATTGCATGGGGCCCCCAAGCCATTGCATAGCACCTTTCCCTTTACTTTTCAGGCAACGAGGTTAAACTGTCTCCCTCACCCCTCTGCTTTGGGTGAAGTCAACTTAGGCCCCTATACCATAGGTGACCTAGCCTTAGGGTTTCTCCTCAAACTGAACCAATTCTCCTTTTTCCCGTACCAAACTTCTTTCACGTCGATTAGGTTGAGTTGACCCTTCCTCCATCTCATTGGCTTCGGGAATTGCCTAGTTGAACCAGTTCCTATTCCTCTATTAGCGAAGTGCCTTCCGCCTCTTTTCCCATCTGCGTCCCTTGCTTCTAGCATTCGCCTGTGCTGATGGCTCTCGCTACTTGTCCGTGTCAATGGCTTCGTCTAACTCTCGCCCGTGTCAATGGCTTCGTCTAACTCTCGCCCGTGTCAATGGCTTCGTCTAACTCTCGCCCGTGTCAATGGCTTCGTCTAACTCTCGCCCGTGCCAATGGCTTCTGATAACTCTCGCTCGAACTGTTTCTCCTTTTCCCTTTTGGCTGAACCAGGTGTTTTGGAACGGGTCACGGGTCACCTGCTAACTCTTCTATTGGGAATTAGGTAGAAAAAGTACCAGTAGTATCAAGTATACATTCTCTAATGCATACCCATGTGTCATCTTGATATCTCATATCCATGACTTGTGATATCAAGTCATCGTGTTGACCTACATGCTAGTCTTTACGCATTAACATTGTCCCTGAATGTTAATACTTGACTAGGAATGATTAAGAGTAGTGTTCTCTATATCATCTCATTATCGATTCAACCAATCAATTGATATAGATAAGAACCTACTATTCAAGGACATTATTATATTCAGTTATTTGGCACCAATACAAGTAAATATAATAACCATGCCTTTACGAATAGGAATATGATACAATAAAGTCCATACAATAATCATCACATGATTGGCTCTAGGGCTTTCACTAACAAAATTAACCGAATAGGAGAGTGCACAAGTGCCAAAGAGATGTGGGAGAAGCTAGTGGAGCCTCATGAAGGCACATCCGAAGAAAAACTCGCAAGAAGGGACCTTCTCCGATCGTAACTTAACAATTTCAAACTAAAAAAAAGGAGAAAAGGTATTATCTCTACACTCAAGATTTAAGAAAATAATTAATGTATTGTCAAGTGTATGGGAGAAGCTCTCCAATAGGGATATGGTTATGAAGGCAATAGATGCATTCCCCCGATCATCTAAATGGAGCTCAATGGTGGACTCTTTTTACATTTCAAGGGATCTAGAGGTAAGTACTCTAGAATAATTTTTCTCTACTATGGATCTTCGTGAAACTAGACTTGAAGGTATAGTAGAAGAGCCAATAACTCAATCAAGGGGAGTGGCACTAGTGGAAAACAAGGAAAAGAAGAAGGAGACTACACCGCCTTCATCATATGATGAATCATCTTCTTCCATGAACACCGATGAAGAAGCATATATTGTAAGAAAGGTAAGACGTGTGTTAAAGAGTTTTAAATTTAACAAATCTCATGATAGGAGAAGGAGGACAAGAAAGGGCATATGCTATAATTTCCAAGGAGAGGGACATATGAGGGATGAGTGTCCCTTATTGAACTAAGCAAAGGAAGAAAAGAAGAAAGACAAGAAGAAAGAAAGCAAGAAGAAGGATGAAAAGAAGTCAAAAGATAAGGAAAAGGGGAAAATGCATAATCTAAAAGCTACTTGGGATGACCCATCATCATCGGAAGAAGAAGAAATTGTCTCCCATTTTGCATTAATGGGAATAGATGACATTGCCTCCACCTCATCCGAACAAGAAGAAGGAAGGACAAGTGAGGAGGAGAGCTCAAGTGTAGGGGGAGCATCTACCTCGGAATCGGAAGAAGAAGATTGGGTAAGTGAGGTAAAGAAACTACCCTCTCAAAATGTAATTTCCATGATTTCAAATTTAACTAAGGATTTATTTAAGACTAAAAGGAAAAATAAATGCATGCAAAATGAAATTAGAACTCTAGAAGAAAAATTAAAAAATGCATGTTCACATGATAATGTTTCTTCTTCTAGTGTTAATGATGCATGGTTAGAGAAGAATAAGGTTTTAAGGGAAAAGGTAGATTACCTAACTAAGGCCCTTGAAAAATTTACCATTGGCTCAAATACTTTAAATATGATCATAGGGAGCCAAAGAGCAAGCTTTAACAAGAAAGGCTTAGGTTATAAGGGATCTAAAAATGAAAAGGCTTACCATTGTCTAATTTCTAGGGGGCAATCAAAAACCAAAATGGTAGCTAGGAAATGGATCCCTAAAGAGCACTTGGTGAACCCTATTGGAAAGAACTTATATTGGGTTCCCAAGTCAATCCTCAAGGGTTAGAGAAACCTAAGAAAGTCAACCATAAGTGGACTTATTTCATATCATGTTATTTGGTTGACTTATGAGTATGTTGGGTGATAATATTTGATTTATGATCATGATGTGCAATTTTGGATAATCCTTGTTTTATGATCATAATGGATGATACTTAAACTTGGGTAGAATTGCATGAAATTTTGGTTAAATATAATTACCTTTAGTTACATCTCACATTCACCATAAGGATAACTTTATTAAAAGCATAGCAATGGGTGAGATGTTAGGCTGATACAAGTGATTCACTAATGCTTATGGCATTTTGATGAATCATTATATGTATCATGATAGAGTAATCATAGACCAACTATGGGAAAAGCATATGTTTAATTCATGGACATATTGCCCAAAGATCATAGTTGGATATTTTTAATGATTTAAAACCATTTCATGTTTCAAAAACTTAGAGTTCATGCATTGAAACATTCTAAGGCAAAACTTGGCTTTCAAGGTAATACAAACTTTAGTGATTTTCAAACTTTTGAGATTTTGCCTTACTTTCAAAAATTTATTGAATTTTCATGAAAAATCATTTTTCCTTGATAAAGGGACTCATTAGAATTGTGTTCCCTAAATTTCATGATTTTTTGAATTTTCTTGATTTTTAATGCATTTCTGAAGTTGGCTTTAGAAATCAGAATTCGAACTTGCTACAAATGATCGATGAAGAATTCAAGTCGACTGCTACATGCAAAAACTGGGTTTCTATGTTTTAAAATCTGATTTTTGATATTTTTATTCCCTTAGATATTGATGTCATGCTGAATAACATATATATGTTATTTTTGATGGTGTCAAAGGGGGAGAGTGTTGAAGGTTTAAGTTAATCATGCTATGGGGAGTTTGCATGTGTTAAGGGGGAGTTTGCATGTGTTAAGGAGGAGTTTTGATACTCATGATATGACTTACATGCTTACTTTCCTTATGTATTTTTTTAATGTTTTACCTAACTTAAACATGTTGCCACACATCAAAAAGGGTGAGATTGTTAGAGCAATCAATCCAAGTTTGTGTTTGGTTTTTTGTGTGTGGAAAAGGGTTTAATTTAGGTTGATTATGTGATTTGATATGTGTGTTTAAGTTGTGCAGGATTTAATAAATCACACATGGTTTACTTGATGAAGCATTGGCGAGTTCATCATCTCATGGCTCGGGTCCTTGAGTCGGTGAAGAATGACATTAGAGAAGCCGTGAGCTTGGTGCATCCGAGGGACCGTCGGACGAGGAGCGAATGGAGTGAAGACAAAGGAAGCAGACTTCAGAGCAAGACACGAAGGATGGCACTGGAGGAGTCGTGGGCTTAGTGCACATCCGAGGGACGTAGCCGGACGAAGAGAGTGTTGATGCAGTAAGCATCACTCCTTAGTTTTGATGTATGAACCAAAGTTAAAAGTGATGATTCACTTGTGTTCTAATACCAGTGTTAAGTGTGCAAACTTAATAGGAAGTCCTAGTAGGTCTTGTTGACCAGATACTAAGCAAGTATCTTAACAAATCAGGAGGACCGGACACCAGACATGAAGTCCAGATGGGTCACGTGGATCGGACATTTGGCATGAAGACCAATTTGTTGGTGCAATCGGCCCAGGTCATGATTAACCAGACTCGAGTAGTGTTTTGATGTTTGACATTGATGTATGTCGTTAATGTCTGACAAGTGTTGGGGAGATTGTTGGTGCAATCGACCCAGGTCATATTTGATGTTTGACGATGGTTTGACCATTGTCATGGGAGAAGTCCAAGTCTTGTGTACTTGGCATGAAAAGTCCAAGCTTGAGTCTTGGCATGCAAAGTCCAAGCATGAGTCTTGGCAAGGAAAGTCCAAGCATGGGTCTTGCCATGGAAAGTCCAACATGGGTTGGCAAGGGAAAGTTCAAGCTTGAGTCTTGGGAATTGGATAGTCCAAGGGGAATATTGGCAGCGTAAAGTCCAAGAGTGGAGTCTTGGCAGCATAAATCCAATGGTTGGCAGTGTAAAGTCCAAGGGTGGAGTCTTAGCAGCATAAGACCAATGTGCCTTGGTGGTGTAGACCACAATAGCATGACAATAGCTGATGGAAGCACCTGAAGGCTAGCGTATGGATGAATCAGCGAGGAAACCCATCGCCTTCTACCAGCCGGGCCCCGCCCGATGGTTCGACAGAATCTTACCCGATCCAAAGGGCGCAGGCAGGTCAAGCCGAAAATTTCTCTCGCATCGTGAACCATGGGATGCCCAGGCCTGGTTCAAGATGGTGGAAAGCATCGTGGAGCTACTGGACTGGCCCGAATGCGAGAAGATTAAGTGTGCATCATTCTGCCTTTCGGGAGATGCTCGGATGTGGTGGGAACGGGTCAAAGCAAAGAGACAAGTAAATCAGATGAGATGGACAGATTTCGAGTACGAATTTTTCGAAGAATTCTTCCACATGAGGGTAACCAACAAGCATTACGACGAGTTCACTGGGTTCCGACAAGGTGACCTATCAGTCAGCGAAGCCGTAAGGAGATTCAACCGACTCGTACGCCTATGTCCAGAGTTGGTCAGCACGGAAAGAGAAAGGGTTAGACTCATGCTGAAGATGCTCCGACCAGAAATAGCTCTGAATGTGGCCGGCGGAGTTCATAGAACACAGAGGAGCTGTTCAGTAGTGCCTTGATTACCGAGCATTACCTGAACAACATTAACTAGCAAAAGAAGGTACTGAGTGAAGGTAGGGGTCAGGCCCAGTCAGGAGGTCAGAGAAACCAGAGTACTTGGAAAGGGAACCACACTGGCAAGAGAAAACAATGGGAGGATCCTAAAGGTGGTCCAGCAAACAAGCAGCCCAGGATTCCTCTGTGTGCTACCTGCGGAAAGATACATCCTGGAGTATGCTACCAAGGCACAAATAGATGTTACAACTGTGGACGGGAAGGACATAGAGTCGAATCGCCTATTCAGCTCACCACCTCCCCAACAAGATGCCCAAAGATGTGATTGCTCCTCCACAGTTACACCAGATGCAGGCTGCAATCGAAGGTACCCCGATCAGCCAAGGGAGACTAGAAGCCCCACCAGTTATGACAGATGCCAGGGTATTCTCTCTCACCCAAGAAGATGTGGAGAACGCTTCTACGGTTGTCACAGGTCAGATATTTATTTTCTGTCAGCATGCTACTGCATTATTTGATACTGGGGCAACACATTCGTTTGTTTCTACACACTTTACTGGAAAGATAGACATACCACCACAAGCTCTGGGTCGCAAGTTCTTAACCACTCTGCCCTCGGGAGAAGTAATGCCCTCATATCTGCGAGCCACACCCATCGTGCGCGCAGAGAACTCTCGTGATCCGATAGTGCTCGACATACGCGTCTATGATATTATATTGGGCATGGATTTCGCGATCGAGTGCCGTAAAAGAAAAGTGGGCTTCCAGCCAGAGGCAGAACCTATGTTTGAATTTATTGGAGAGCCAAAGAGAAGAGACAATAAATTTTTATCCGCGCTACAGGCACGCAAGATGTTAGACAGTGGATGCACTGGGTTTCTAGCACATATAGTTGATACAAGTCAAGCCGAGGATCAGAAGCTAGAAGATGTCAAAGTTGTATGCAACTACCCAGAGGTATTCCCAGATGAACTACCAGGGTTAGCCCCAGATAGAGAAATTGAGTTTGAGATCGAACTGATTCCTGGTACTAACCTGATCTCTAAAGCATCTTACCGTATGGCACCGCCTGAATTGAAGGAACTTCAGGGATAGCTACAGGAGTTACTCGACAAGGGACTTATTCGCCCAAGTCACTCTCCATGGGGAGCTCCAGTGCTGTTGGTGAAGAAGAAAGATGGGTCTATGCGAATGTGCATAGACTACCGAGCGATGAATAATGTGACGATCAAGAATCGGTACCCTTTGTCACGGATTGATGACCTGTTCGATCAACTAAAGGGTGCCACCATCTTCTCTAAGATTGACCTGAGGTCTGGCTATCATCAAGTAAAAGTGAAATCAGATGATATACCAAAGACGACCTTCTAGACAAGATACGGACATTACGAGTTCGTAGTAATGCCCTTCGGAGTGACGAATGCACCTGCTCTGTTCATGGATTTGATGAATCGGGTATTCTCGGCATTCCTCGACAAGTTTGTGATCGTCTTCATCGACGACATACTGATATATTTGAGAACCCCAGAAGAGCACGCAGAACACCTGAATGTGGTATTGCAGATTCTTCAGGAAAAGCAGCTATTTGCAAAGTTCTCTAAATGCGAGTTCTGGCTCGAACAAGTATCATTTTTGGGTCACGTTATATCCAAGCACGGAGTGATGGTAGACCCAATAAAGATTGAAGCCGTGAGTAACTGGAACTGACCAAAGAATGTCAGCGAGATCAGAAGCTTTCTTGGGCTAGCAAGCTACTACAGGAAGTTTGTAGATAACTTCTCCAGGATTGCAGCCCCTATGACAGTCCTCACCAGAAAGAACAAGAAATATGAGTGGACGGACACCTGCGAGAGGAGTTTCACAGAATTGAAAAGGAGGCTGACCAGCGCTCTAATCCTTGCTCTTCCGGACAGTTACGAAGGCTTCGACATGTACAGTGACGCTTCTAAGTTGGGACTCGAAGCTGTACTCATGCAGAATGGCAAGGTCATTGCCTACGCCTCTAGGCAACTCAAAGAACATGAAAGGAATTATCCCACCCACGATTTAGAACTAGCGGCCGTGGTCTTTGCTCTCAAAACATGAAGGCATTATCTATATGGAGCTCAGTGTAGGATTTATACAAACCACCAGAGTCTGAAATATTTCTTCACACAGAAGGACCTGAACATGAGACAACGCAGATGGCTCAAGCTCGTCAAGGATTATGACTGCGAGATCTTCTACCATCCGGGGAAAGCAAATAAGGTGGTTGATGCACTCAACAGGAAGTCCTGTGCCACCTTGATGTCTCTATCAGTGTTATATCGGCCCTTAGAAAAGGAGATTATGCATTACGGGGTTGAAATCATTTCCGAACAGCTCTCGACCATGACGATAGCACCGACGTTGTTCGATGATATACTGAAAAAGCAAGCCCGTGACCCAAGCATTCAGAGGATCAAGCAAGAGGTCCTAGAAGGAAAGGATGACGGGTTTCGTATCTCTGATAGTGGAGTACTCTACCTCAGGGATCGCTTGTGTATTCCCGATGATCCAGAATTATGGAAGAAGATATTTGAGGAAGCTCACGGAACTCCTTATGCAATGCATCCTGGAACCACCAAGATGTACCAAGACCTGAAAAGAAAATTCTAGTGGTTCGGAATGAAAAGAGATGTGGCTCAGTATGTCAGTACCTGCCTGACCTGCCAGAGGGTTAAAGAAGAACACTAGAGACCTAGAGGAACACTGCAGTCGATCCAGATTCCAGAATGGAAATGGGAAGACATTTCTATGGATTTCATCTCAGGATTGCCCAAGACGATAAACAGTTATGATGCTATATGGATAATTGTGGATAGATTGACGAAGTCCACCCACTTCTTAGCAATCAAGATGACCTATTCGACAGAGCAACTGGCTCAGTTATATGCTAGGAAAATTATCAGACTACATGGAATTCCTAAGACCATCATTTCTGACAGAGATGGTCGCTTCATTTCCCATTTCTGGGAATGTGTTCAGAAGGCCCTAGGCACGGTTATTGTTCAAGATCGCCTTCCATCCCCGCACGGACAGATGACAAAAGAGTAAATCAAGTACTGAAGGATATGTTACGAGCTTGCACCCTGGATTTCAAAGGTAGCTGGTGCCGATACTTATGTTTGGCAGAATTGGCCTACAACAATAGCTACCAAGCTACTATTGGAATGGCACCCTACGAGGCTATATACGAAAGAAAATGTAGATCTCCCATATGCTGGTACGAGGGTGGTGAAAAGAAGGGGATGGGACTCCAGACGGACTTCATCGACGACACCACCCGAGCTATACAGAACATCCGTCAGAGAATTGAAACTGCTCAGAGCCGACAAAAGAGCTATGCGGATATGCGGCGTAGACCATTAGAATTCGAAGTCGGGGACCTGGTATTCCTCAGAGTGGCCCCTATGAAGGGATGATGAGATTCGGAAGGAAGGGTAAGCTAAGTCCACGCTATGTGGGACCGTATCCGATATTGCAGAGGGTTGGCAAAGTAGCTTACAAGCTAGAGCTGCCTCAAGAGATGTCGGCTATTCACAACGTGTTCCATGTCTCTGTGCTCAAGAAATGCATTTCCAGTGTGGACCAAGTGATCGATCCACAAATAGTACAAGTTCAAGAGGACCTGAGTTATGAGAGTCGGCCTATCCAGATACTCGACCGAGAAGTCAAGAGACTAAGGAACAAAGAGGTGCCCTTAGTAAAGGTCCTGTGGTAGAATCAACGGTACGAAGAAGCTACCTGGGAATGCGAGAAGGGCATGAAGCAGAAGTACTCAGAATTGTTCTAAGTTTCGAGGATGAAACTTTTAAAAGGTATGAAGGGCCTTGCATCCTTTTTGGCTTATTTTCTTTTATTTTTGAAAGAGCCCACATAAAGCCCATTATCATCAAGCCAAAAATTCTTGTAAAATTTCTATCAATTTTACAAGAATTTTTGGCTTGATGATAATGGGCTTTATGTGGGCTCTTTCAAAAATAAAAGAAAATAAGCCAAAAAGGATGCAAGGCCTAGGAATTGAATCCCAAACCTCTAGATATAGCCAAGCCCTAAGGGTGCATCCAATAACCAGAAGCCCAACAAGATTTTATTATTAGAGGAATGTGGGAAATTATAGTTAGGGGTAAGGGAGACTAAGGGACTCTTCAAGTGAATAAATAGGGGGAATGAGGAGACATGAGTTATCAAAATTGCTTTTCTCCTCCTCTTCTCCTTCCTCACCGAACCCTAGAGCTCCTTCTTGTTAGTGAAAGCCCTAGAGCCAATCATGTGATGATTGTTGTATGGACTTTATTGTATCATATTCCTATTTATAAAGGCATGGTTATTATATTTACTTGTATTGGTGCCAAATAACTAAATATAATAATGTCCTTGAATAGTAGGTTCTTATCTATATCAATCGATTGGTTGAATCGATAATGAGATGATATAGAGAACACTACTCTTAATCATTCCTAGTCGAGTATTAACATTCAGGGACAATGTTAATGCGTAGAGACTAGCATGTAGGTCAACACGATGACTTGATCTCACAAGTCATGGATATGAGATATCAAGTTGACACATGGGTATGCATTGGAGAATGTATACTGAATGACCCGCCATGAGAAAGTATCATGGATCGTTATATGAGTGTCATATACTTTCTCATGTGGCTATTAGTATGACTATTAGTCCTTAGACCTGAAGTCACCATGGTTCCCTACATAAGGAGTTGCATACTTTGGCTTCGTCAAACGTCACCCGTAAATGGGTGGACTATAAAGGCGATTATTGAGTATGTAACAAATTATGCGGAGGGATGTGAGTGATGTAGATGGGATCTATCCCTCCTATATGACGGGGTGACATCGATATTCTTGATAGAGCGAGACCACAAAGTGCATGGCCATGCCCAAATGAGTCAATATGAGATATTGAGCTCATTGGATTAGAGTGAGTCTACTTGGAGATCAAGATTTAGATTGTACCGAGGATGACACGGTCTATGCCTCGATTGGTCAATCTAGATGTCAAGGATAGAGGGACATTGTCACATATTGTGAGAGTCACAATTAGTAGTCACAAAGGTGATGTTGGAGCTCAACATTATTGTAACTTGGGTAGCAATGATGTGTTGCTAGATACCGCTCATTGCTTATGTTCCTAAATCCTGTTTAGGGACATTGCTAACGTTACAAAAACCTATAGGGTCACACACATAAGAGTAATTAGATGGAGATTAGGTTCATATGATGAACCGTGAGGATTAGGTTCATGGGATGAACCAAATTGGATTAAGAGTAATCCAAATTAGACTAATTGAGTTAGACTCAAGTTGATTCAAGTGTTGAATGAGTCTAATTTAGATTTGATTCATCAAATCAATTTAAATTAATGAATATAGATTCATTAAATTAAATTGACTTGAGTCAAGTGGTTAGATTTGATCAACCATGGGAGAATAGAGGTCAAGTTTGACTTGACTTGAGAGGGAAGATGAAAGGTCAAGTTTGACTTGACCAAATGCCATGTCATGATGATGACTTGGCATGGTCGGCCAATGATGATGCTCCACATCATCATTGACTTGGTCAATTGGTGCCACATCATGAAGGAGACCAAGGGTCATGGGAGTTACATGCATGCATGTAACCCCCCTTCCATGAAGTGGTCGGCCACCATTCCATTAGTGAGGAATTCATTTTGGTGAGTTACTCATTCCATCATCTTCTTCCTTGGTGCTCTTCCTCTCAAGCTCTCCCTCTCCTTCCTCATCTTGCCGAACCATCCATAGAGTGCTAGCACACTCAAGGGTGTGTTTTCTCCACCTATTGCTTGTGTGGATACCAATAGAGGAGTGTGCTCTTGACACTCTCAAGTTCCGGCAACCCTTTTGGACGAGCGGGATTTGCGAAGGGCGTCGCATCGAGGGTAATGATCTCACCTCTTAGATCTAAGGTAGATCTAGGGTTTTTAGTAAGCACATACATGTTTTATTTTAATATATCTTCACACGGATCCGTGGCCGGGGATTTCGAGGTTTCCGCAACGCAAAAAACGGTTTTTGCGGCTCAGAAAAACCCAACAGTGGTATCAGAGCCACGTGCGAAGCAAGTATGTGTTTCATTTTTATATTAGATATAAAAATTACATATTTATATGTTTCTGTAAATTTCCTAATTTTATAGAATTTTTGGATATTTTTCTCAAAGAGTCGAAGCAACGAGTGTTGGGACACTTGTAGGCTTCAACCGTCGAGAAAAACTCTCCGAAACGGTGAGTTCTCGCTTTAGGTTTTTGGTACAGTGACTTAAGTCGCTGTAGGATCACAGTAGGGACACTCGCAAAGTTAATTTTGCGAGTATGGGCGCTGCCCCTATCCCCGAAAGGGGCTTTGTCCCACGATCGCGCCCGGAAATCGCTTAGTGGGACCGTTACGGAGAGGTGACTCATTAATTTGAAAAAACAAATTAGGAAAAATTATAGAAATTTCTGTAAAAATACATAATTTAGAATTATGTATAATTCTGTGATTGTCATGGCCCAATGACCCCAATTTGATTGGATTATGTGTGTTGTAATTCATAATACGGCCTGTGTGCCGTTTTGTGGTTATGCGTGTTGTATAGTGTATGCGACCTGCGCGTCGTACCTCTTCTTTTGATATTCTAGTTGTAAATAGTTTTAGACTCGAATGTAACTCGAGTTTCATATTTTTAATGTACAAAATGGAGCGGTGGAAAGTCCACTCGAAGACGAGATTACGAGAAGGGTGACGACGACACATGGCAGTCAAAGGAAGCTCTTGGAGAAGTCGCTAGCCTTAGGTTGACCATCCGATCTTCTCATTGGCTTGAGAAGATCGTAGTAGGGCCATGACTATATCACAATTAATTATATATATATATATATATATATATATATATATATATATATATATATATATATATATATATATATATATATATATATATATATATATATATATATATATAAAATTGATTTTGCTTGTATGTATGTGATGCATGCTAGTAGAATAATGCTTGTATGTATATGATGCATGCTAGGATAATTTTCTTGTATGTATATGATGCATGCTAGAATAATGAATGTATGTATGTGATGCATGCTAATATAGGATAATAAAGGCCTAAATGCGTATAAGATACACATTACGATTAGATTAGATCATAATCGAATCAACTCGAAAATGCCTACCGAGCCTTGATACCCATCACTACCTCGATCATTTGTTGTTGTTGAATCTGCCAAAGCAGAGCAACGCATATTATCTTGGTAGGGTGCGGAGGGACAATCTTGGTCCCGCCTATCACGCTTGGGTTAGAGTAAGCTCAATTAGATTGAGCAAAACTAGTTAAACTCAATTGGATCGAGTAGAACTATAGGCATATTCCAATCGTTGGAAAGATAGGTTAAGATCGCATTTACACTAAATCTTGGGCGATTTAGCCAAAGCTAACTCAAGGTCTTTTGTAAATGTGGGTCTTGATCCTATAAACAAGAGTTGCATAGAGATGTAATCGGTAATGTGTTACCCACCGATCGTACTAAGTCTTGGGCGATTTAGCCAAAGCTAACTCAAGGCTTAGTATGATGTGGATCTTGTCCCACAAGAATTATAGCTAGTTTGTATGAATCTAGTAATGTGTTTTGACCACATCAATAACTCGATTCTACAAAATTCCTATAATTTAGTGGGAGCATCATTTGATTAAAGGACTAATTAAATGATAAAAGGAATATGATATTAATTCTCTACATTGTATGTTGTAGATAACTATGTCAACAAACACGAACACTCTCTCTCTACGTTCTGTCCTTGAGAAGGACAAACTCAATGGAGCAAATTTCCTGGACTGGTACAGGAACCTAAGAATTGTTCTCACCCAAGAAAGGAAGTTGTACGTCCTGGAGCAGCCCATTTCGGAGGCACCTCCTGCCACTGCCTCGCGAGTTGACAAAGATGCTTACAAGAAGCATCAAGATGATGCATTAGATGTGTCATGTCTTATGCTCGCGACCATGAACTCTGAGCTTCAGAAGCAACACGAGTTCATGAATGCTTGTGATATGGTTGGACATCTTCATCAACTATATCAAGGACAAACTAGGCATGAGAGATATTAAGTCTCTAAGCCATTATTTGGGTCCAAAATGCAAGAAGGGACTCCCGTAGGTACATATGTACTCAAGATGATTGGGTACGTAGAGAACCTACAAAGGCTGGGATTCCCACTTGGCCAAGAGCTGGCCACTGACCTGATCTTGCAATCTTTGCCACAAGCCTTCAATAAATTTGTCATGAATTATAACATGAATGAAATTGATAAGTCATTGCCTGAAATGCTCAAAGATGTTGAGAATCACGAGCTTAACCTTAAGAAGGGAAAATCTGACACCATTTTGATGGTGCAGAAGAAGAAAGGCAAGGGCAAGCCTAAAGGTAAGGGAAAGTCCCAAGCCAAGGGCAAAGGCAAAGAACTTAAACCCAAAGGAGGGGTAGCCAAGGAAGGGGCTTGCTTCTACTGCAAGGAAGCAGGACACTGGAAGCGTAACTGCAAGGCATACCTGGAAGATCTTAAGAAGAAAAGAAGTGAGACTTCTACTTCAGGTATAAATGTTATAGAAGTCAATCTATCTATTTCTTCATCATGGGTATTAGATACCAGATGTGCATCTCACATTTGTACCAATGTGCAGGCGCTGAGAAATAGCAAGACATTGACAAAGGGCGAGGTGGACCTACGAGTAGGCAATGGAGCAAGGGTTGCTGATGTTGCTGTAGGAACTTATGATCTATCTTTTCCCTCTGGGCTTGTACTAGAATTAGATAAATGTTGTTATGTGCCTGCTTTAACCAAGAACATCATTTCAGTTTCTTGTTTGGACAAGAAAGGATTTTCATTTATAATAAAGAACAAATGTTGTTCAGTTTATTTAAATGATATGTTCTATTGTAGTGCACCTCTAATGAACGGACTCTACTTTCTAGACTTAGAGAGCCCTATCTATAACATAAGTACCAAGAGGTTCAAGACAAATGAGTTGAACCAAACCTATCTTTGGCACTGTCGCTTAGGTCACATAAATGAGAGTCGCTTATCTCAGCTCCATAAGGATGAGCTGCTAGACTCATTTGATTTTGAATCATATGAGACATGCGAGTCTTGCCTTTTAGGAAAGATGACCAAGACTCCCTTTAGTGGACATAGCGAAAGAGCAACAGATTTATTAGGACTTATACATAGTGATGTATGTGGTCCTTTCAATATTGCTGCTAGAGGTGGTTACAGGTACTTCATTACATTTACTGATGACTTCAGTAGATATGGTTATGTGTATCTCATGACACACAAATCAGAATCCTTTGAAAAGTTCAAAGAATTCAAGAATGAAGTACAAAATCAGCTTGGCAAGAGTATTAAGATACTTCGATCAGATCGAGGTGGAGAATACTTTAGCCATGAGTTTCATGACTATCTAGCTGAGTGTGGTATTCTATCCCAACTCACTCCTCCTTGAACACCACAGTGGAATGGTGTATCTGAAAGGAGGAATCGTACCCTATTAGATATGGTATGATCTATGATGAGTCACACAGATCTTCCTATATCCTTTTGGGGATATGCTCTAGACACAGTAACCTTTACCCTTAACCGTGTACCATCCAAGGCTGTGATAAAGACACCATATATGATATGGACAGGGAGAAATCCCATGATGTCTTTCATGAGGATTTGGGGTTGTGAGGCTTACGTTCGACGTCAAGTCTCAGACAAACTGGGACCCAAATCCGATAGGTGCTATTTTGTTGGATATCCCAAGGATACAAAGGGATATTACTTCTACATTCCCAGTCAGTACAAAGTGTTTGTGGCAAAGACTGGGGTTTTTCTAGAAAGGGATTTTGTTTCTAGAAAAAACTAGTGGGAGTACCTTCGATCTTGAAGAAATTCAAGATAAGGACCATAACACTGAGGCCTTGATGGAGGTTGAACAGGAACCACAAAGTGTTGTGGGTGATGAGGTTGTTGCACAAAGAGTTGTGGAACAACCACCTGTTCAAGTAGACCTACCTCTTGCAGGTGTCCGATAGAGTGCGTCGTCGGCTGAGAGATACTCATTTCTCTTGTCTGACCATGATGACGTTATGCTCATTGAGAATGAGCCTACCTCCTATCAGGAAGCTGTGATGAGCCCAGATTCTGAGAAATGGCTAGAGGCCATGAGATCCGAGATGGAATCCATGTACACTAACCAAGTATAGACTTTGGTTGATCGACACGAAGGGTCAAACCCATTGGGTGTAAGTGGGTCTTTAGGAGAAAGACTGACATGGATGGACTTACGATACCTATAAGGGCGATTGGTGGCTAAAGGTTTCAAGCAAATTCATGGTATTGACTATGATGAAACCTTTTCTCCAGTGGCGATGTTTAAGTCCATTCGGATCTTGCTTGCTATTGCAGCATACCACGATTATGAGATCTGGCAGATGGATGTCAAAACTGTATTTCTGAATGGAAACTTGCTCGAGGATGTGTACATGACACAACCTGAGGGTTTTGTAGATCCACATGGGCTAAAGCAAGCTTCTCGGAGTTGGAATCTTCGATTCGATGATGCGATCAAACAGTTTTGTTTCATCAAGAATGAAGATGAACCCTGTGTCTACAAGAGGGTTAATGGGAACACAGTTTTCTTCCTTGTATTGTATGTGGATGACATACTGCTCATTGGGAATGACATCCCTTGCTCTGATCTGTGAAGACTTGGTGAGGGGCGTGCTTCTCAATGAAGGACTTAGGTAAGCCACCGTATTCTAGGAATTAAGATCTATAGAGATAGATCTAAGAGATTGCTTGGCCTAAGCCGAGTACATACATCGACACAGATATTACGGTTTGCCATGCGCAATTCCAAGAAAGGACTTCACGATGTCACATGGTGTGAGTCTTTCAAGACTCAAAGTCCCTCTTCTAGAGAGGAGAGAGACCGCATGGATAAGATCCTTATGCATCCGCTATAGGATCTATCATGTACGCCATGCTATGTACTGCTCCGATGTCTCGTATGCTTTGAGCATGACGAGTAGATACCAATGATCCAAGTGAGCGCCATCGATAGTAGCCAAGAATATTCTTAAGTACTTGAGAAGGACTAAAGAATATTTCTTGATATTCGAGGCGATGAGGAGCTAGTCAGAAGGGTTACAACGATGCCTTCCAAACCGACTGTGATGATTATAGATCGCAATGTGGTTCGTGGTTTTGCTTGAATGGTGGCGCTGTGAGTCGAAGAGTTCAAGCATGACACAGCTTGCCGATTCTACAACAGAGCCGAGTATATCGCATCCGAGAGGCAAAGAAGGAGGCGCTTTGATCCGCAAGTTCATTATCGAAGCTGGGGTGGTTCCTAGCATTGCAGATCCCATAGAGCTCTATTGTGACAACAATGGAGCGATTGCACATGCTAAGGAACTCGCCAATTAGCGACCAAATACATCATGGAGCCTATAGCAATACGTAACTGAAACGAAGCATATAGAGATGTGAAGATTTGCAGAGTACCCACAGAGGCTAACATCGCAGATCCCTTGACCAAGGCTTTGGCACAGAAAAAGCATGATGGTCACACTAGGTCATTGGGTATTAGATGCTACGGTGATTGGCACTAGTGCTAGTGGGATATTGTTAGTGAAAGCCTTAAAGCCAATCATGTGATGATTGTTGTATGGACTTTATTGTATCATATTCCTATTTATAAAGGCATGGTTATTATATTTACTTATATTGATGCCAAATAAGTAAATATAATAATGTCCTTGAGTAGTAGGTTCTTATCTATATCAATCGATTGGTTGAATCGATAATGAGATGATATAGAGAACACTACTCTTAATCATTCCTAGTCGAGTATTAACATTCAGGGACAATGTTAATGCGAGAGACTAGCATGTAGGTCAACAAGATGACTTGATCTCACAAGTCATGGATATGAGATATCAAGTTGACACATGGGTATGCATCGAGAATGTATACCGAATGACCCGCCATGAGAAAGTATCATGGATCGTTATATGAGTGTCATATACTTTCTCATGTGGCTATTAGTATGACTATTAGTCCTTAGACCTAAGTCACCATGGTTCCTCACATAAGGAGTTGCATACTTTTTTCACAACGCCACCCGTGAAATGGGTGACTATAAAGGCGACATCGGTATGTAACAAATTATGCGGAGGGATGTGAGTGATGTAGATGGGATCTATCCCTCCTATATGACGGGGATGACATCGATATTCTTGATAGAGTGAGACCACGAAGTGCATGACCATGCCCAAATGAGTCAATATGAGATATTGAGCTCATTTGATTAGAGTGAGTCTACTTGGAGATCAAGATTTAGATTGTACCGAGGATGACACGGTCTATGCCTCGATTGGTCAATCTAGATGTCAAGGATAGAGGGACATTGTCACATATTGTGAGAGTCACAATTAGTAGTCACAAAGGTGATGTTGGAGCTCAACATTCTTGTAACTTGGGTAGCAATGATGTGTTGCTAGATACCGCTCATTGCTTATGTTCCTAAATCCATTTAGGGACATTGCCAACATTACAAGAACCTATAGGGTCACACACATAAGAGCAATTAGATGGAGATTAGGTTCATATGATGAACCATGAGGATTAGGTTCATGGGATGAACCAAATTGGATTAAGAGTAATCCAAATTAGACTAATTGAGTTAGACTCAAGTTGATTCAAGTGTTGAATGAGTCTAATTTAGATTTGATTCATCAAATCAATTTAAATTAATGAATAGAGATTCATTAAATTAAATTGACTTGAGTCAAGTGGTTAGATTTGATCAACCATGGGAGATTAGAGGTCAAGTTTGACTTGACTTG
Organism: Wurfbainia villosa; assembly: GCA_025175895.1. Lineage (NCBI taxonomy): Eukaryota > Viridiplantae > Streptophyta > Magnoliopsida > Zingiberales > Zingiberaceae > Wurfbainia > Wurfbainia villosa. The sequence goes on along the minus strand of CM046009.1, from coordinate 35,094,679 downwards.
AGAGGGAAGATGAAAGGTCATGTTTGACTTGACCAAATGCCATGTCATGATGATGACTTGGCATGGCCGGCCAATGATGATGCTCCACATCATCATTGACTTGGTCAATTGGTGCCACATCATGAAGGAGACCAAGGGTCATGGGAGTTACATGCATGCATGTAACCCCCCTTCCATGAAGTGGCCGGCCACCATTCCATTAGTGAGGAATTCATTTTGGTGAGTTACTCATTCCATCATCTTCTTCCTTGGTTCTCTTCCTCTCAAGCTCTCCCTCTCCGTCCTCATCTTGCTGAACCATCCATAGAGTGCTAGCACACTCAAGGGTGTGTTTTCTCCACCTATTGCTTGTGTGGATACCAATAGAGGAGTGTGCACTTGACACTCTCAAGTTCCGGCAACCCTTTTGGACGAGCGGGATTTGCGAAGGGCGTCGCATCGAGGGTAATGATCTCACCTCTTAGATCTAAGGTAGATCTAGGGTTTTTAGTAATCACATACATGTTTTATTTTAATATATCTTCACACGGATTCGTGGCCGGGGATTCCTAGGTTTCCGCAACGCAAAAAGCGGTTTTTGCGGCTCGGAAAAACCCACTTCTTTCCATCCTTTGGCCGAAAGTCATCCAAGCAAGAAGAAAGGCTAGGTTGCTTCCCTTAGGTCATCTTCCAACCAAAAAGCAAAGCGAAGGATGTAAGTATCCCCTCACCTGCATACAAGTAGCTTTTCGATTGAAGTTTTTGTGACAATTCTACATGATCCATTCGACCAAGCCCTTTAATTGAGTTCTCCATGAAGTTCTATGCCATACTTGTATGAATATGATGATGTTAGGATGTTAGATGGATTAGGTTATGAGTTTAACCCTAAACTCTCCATGAACCATTCGGCCAAACCTTGTTCTTGAGTTTTCAATGAAGTTCTATACCATATCTTGTATGAATATAATGATGTTAGGATGTTAGATGGATTAGGTTAAGAGTTTAACCCTAAACCTTCCATGTACCATTCGGCCAAACCTTGTTCTTGAGTTTTCAATGAAGTTCTATACCATATCTTGTATGAATATAATGATGTTAGGATGTTAGATGGATTAGGTTAAGAGTTTAACCCTAAATTTTCCATGAAACATTCGGCCAAGACCATAACTAGGGCTTATCATGATGATCCATACTATATCTTGTATTAATATGATGAAGAGGGATTTCTTTTAGATGAATTAGTTAGGTGGTTGATCCATGAAACCCATTTGAACCATTCGGCCAAGACCCCAAATATGTTCCTTATGCCATGCTTTAGGTAAATTCATGATAACTTGTGATGTTAAATGATGCTAGATGAAGATTACATGCTCTAGGTTAGTGTTTACTTATTCTTGATGTTATGCCTTATGCCATGCCCTATATGTTATGAAATGAAGTATGATGTGATTATGAAATGAAATATGATATATCATGAAGTGAAATATGATATGTTATAAAATGAAATATGATATGTCATGAAGTGAAATATGATATGATATGTCATGAAGTGAAATATGATGTGTTATGAAATGAAATATGATATGTTCATGAAGTGAAATATGATATGTTATGAAATGAGGTATGATATGTTTATGAAATGAAATATGATATGTTCATGAAGTAAAATATGATATGTTATGAAATGAAGTATGATATGTTTGCGAAATGAAATAAGATATGTTATGATAAAAAAAAGCATATAAGTATTTTACCTTCTGCATGACTTGTATCAGGACCCTAACAAGGTCCAAAGGGATGGGCTCCTAAGTTGCCCTAGGCCGACGGACTAAGATCGGGCCTAGGATGGGCTTCTATGTATGATTGCCCCTAGGTCGACGGACTAAGATCGGGCCTAGTATGGGATGGGCTCCCAGATGCCCTAAGTCGATGGACTAAGATCGGGCCTAGGATGGGCTTCTATGCTATGACGATGGCCCCTAGGTCGATGGACTAAGATCGGGCCTAGTACGGGATGGGCTCCCAGATGCCCTAGGTCGATGGACTAAGATCGGGGCTAGGATGGGCTTCTACGCTATGACGATGGCCCCTAGGTCGACGGACTAAGATCAGGCCTAGTAACCTATTAGGTTCGAGACTTGCTACCTCGGGTCTATTTAGGGATGCACGCTATGATGATGATGATGTGGTACAATGTCGGGCCCAATATGTTGAGATTTATGTTTACGTACCTATAATATATGTTTTCAAAGAGCATCCTGCATATGTTTACATGATATGATTGTTATGTTCACATGTTATGATTGTATGTTTACATGCTATGTTGCTAGGTTACATATGTTGCATGTTATGTTTGATTATGTCATTTATGTACATGATATGTTGCTATGATATATATGTTGCATGTTATGTTTGATCATGCCATATATGTACATGATATGTTGCTATGTTATATATGTTACACGTTATGTTTGCTTAGGTTACTTATGCTACATGTTATGTTTGATTATGTCATGTTGCTATGATATATATATGTTGCATGTTATGTTTGATCATGCCATATATGTACATGATATGTTGCTATGTTATATATGTTACATGTTATGTTTGCTTAGGTTACTTATGCTACATGTTATGTTTGCTTACGTCATATATGTTACATGTTATGTTGCTTATATGTCATGAATGTTACATGCCATGCTTAATGTCGATGTATGGTTTTTATGAGTAGGACAGGATCTTACTAAGCCTATGTGCTTATAGTTTATTTTTCCCTTGTACTGCAGATAAGGGTAAGGGATGGATAAACTAAAGGGAGCAGCAGGAGGGGCAAAGTGTGTGTGGTAGTGGCATGGTGGAGGAGATCCGTTATGTTCTTTATGTATGTTTCCCCTATGATGATGATGTTTATGGACTTGAACTAAGCACTAAGTACTTATGAAATAATGATGCATGCTCTATGTTAAGAAGAAGTATCTATAAAATGACGATGCATGTTTATGTTTAAAAGAAAAAAAAATGTGTCTAAAGTCTTCCGCTGTAAGTAGCACGATGTATGTATGTACGGTCGCATCACGCGCCGCCCCTCCGGACCCTAGGAAAGGGCGGGCGTGATAGCTAGAAGGCTTAGGTCTAGGCTAAGGGTGGTCTAGCAAGTATAGGGGAACCATACTTGGGGTTAAAACCTTATGTTTGAGATGTATCAGTTGACTGGGACTATGGGCAGTCGACTAATGTGAGTCGACTGGAGTTCGACTACAGGGACATGGCCTGGTAATTGACTGCTAGCATTGGATAGTCGACTGATGTATTGAGCAGTTGACTGATCTGGAGATCAGTCGACTACTGGTCAGGAATTCGGGGACAGAAGGTTCCTGAGTCGACTGTTAGAGTTTGACAGTCGAGTGATGACTCGATCAGTCGACTGATGGGCATGATCAATCTATTGATGGTCTATCCGTTGGAACTTATCCAACGTGGCTCATGCCATTGTCTCATAACGACTACAGGAGTAGTCTACTGATGGTCCCGATCAGTCGACTACTAGGCAAAATCCAGCCCGAATGCAGGTTATAAAAGTATCTCAGAAGGAGGGATTTGGCATCGATTTTCTTGGGCGATTTGGAACGATTTGCTGGTGCAAATCAGAGTCTTCAAGGCTAGTCCAAGGCAATCAACAAACAAGCATCCAAATGCTCTTTGTAAAGTTTTATTTACTTGTATTTTAGTGTATTTGCTTGTATTTGTTGTGTATTACTTTTGTAATCATTGTAAGAGATTTCTCCGCCTCCGACTTGTTGTCGAGGAGTATTATTGTTATAGTGGTGGTGTTTGCATTGCTAGAGCTCATTCGAGCCCAATCTGTGGAGTAGGAACCATACAGTTCCGAACCACGTTGCATACTTGTGTATTGGTGTATTTGTGTTTGTCTTCATTTTTGTTATTGCTATTATATATATTCCACTGCGCATAATAAGCTTTGTAGAGACGAACATGATGAAATTCCATCCACGACGAAAATGCGCTATTCACCCCCCTCTAGCAGGTGCACATGTCCTAACAATGACTAGTTGGGTCAGGAGACCAGACAATCGACAAAAAGTCTAGCTGGGTCAGGCAGATCGGATAGCTAGTGGAAGCCCTGGTGAGTCAGATCGGATGTCAAGAGTGGTAAGTCCGACAGATAGTTGACAGATAAGCCTCGAGTAAAGAGGTGAGGTCGAGTCCTCTGTAGGGGGACAAAGCTAGGTGTTGATTCGATGAAAAGTCCGCGTGGGACTTAGTAGTCGAGATTGAACAGTATTCCTACTGTTATCATTTTATCTATTTGTGCTAATCTTGTCTTGCAGGGATCAGTCGACTGAATGTATTCGAGTCGATTGAATTTTAGTCAATTGGACATGTATGAGTCGACTGGATACCTATTTGGCAAGATCAGTTGGTGATCGATAGAGATCGTGCGACGCATACGGAAAGGATTTTAGTCGAATGAAGGATTTGAGTCGATTGAAGCGACAAATTTCCCGATGCGGAGCTGGTTAACATGGAGTAGACTTAATAGGTTTCAGTTGATTGGAAGACCAGAAGTTCCATATCGATGGACTGATGTGGAGTCGACTGGAAGGCATTCCAGTCGACTGGAAAAGGTCTTTAAAACAAGTGCTCAACTAGATCCGAGAACAACATTGAATCTACGTCGAAGTGCTGTCGAAATCTACTCTCATTCACCTAAGCAAAATCTCCACAACAAGGCGATCTTCCGACACTCCGAGCAAACTTCAACCATCTATTTAGTGTCGGTATAAGCTCTTGTATTGTTTATCTTCTTTTTCGCTTCTAAACTTAACTTCAAAGAGTGGGTAGTATGTTACCCATCTCTAACATTTGTAAAAAGTGAAACCCTCCGAAGTCGAGAGTTCTCGAGTCAGAGGGCATTTAGTGATTGCCCATCAGGTAGCTCTCGAAAAAGTTATGAGCCTTGGAGTAGCAACCCAGTTAGAGTTGTGAACCAAGTAAAACAATTGTCTCATTTTCATTTCCGCTGCATACTCAATATTCTAAATTGTTTTATAAATTAAAATATTTTTTTTAAACTCCGAGATTCATCCCCTCTCTCGAAGAATCATGATCCTATAATTGGTATCAGAGCGGGGGCGCTCCAAATTGGTGCAACCACCATCGTGAGCTTTAGAATAATTTAGAATAATTTTTATTGCTTTAAAATAGTTTAGAATAATTTTTATTGTTTTAGAATAATTTTTATTACTTTAGAACATTTTAGAATATTTAAAATTCATTTTATGCATTTTAGAATATTTAAAATTCATTTTTTGCATTTTAGAATATTTAAAAATCATTTTCTGTATTTTAGATAATTTAAAATTCATTTTCTGCATTTTAGATAATTTAAAATTTATTTATCTCATTTTAAAATATTTAAAATTTATTTTCTGCATTTTAGATTATGTAAAATTCATTTTTGTATTTTTAGAATACTTAAAATTCATTTTCTGCATTTTAGATAATTTAAAATTCATTTTCTGTATTTTAGAATACTTAAAATTCATTGTTTACATTTTAGATAATTTAAAATTCATTTTTTTGCAGTTTAGATAAATTAAAATTCATTTTCTACATTTTAGAATATTTAAAATTTATTTTCTATATTTTAGAATATTTAAAATTTATTTTCTGCATTTTAGAATATTTAAAATTCATTTTCTATATTTTAGAATATTTAAAATTCATTTTCTACATTTTAGAATATTTAAAATCCATTTTCTGTATTTTAGAATATTTAAAATTCATTTTTTGCATTTTAGAATATTTAAAATTTATTTTTCTGTATTTTATAATAATTAAAATAAATTGTCTGTACTTTAGATTAATTTATTTAATTTTCCGCACTTAGAAAAAATTTGATTTAATTTTCTGTACTTAGAAAATATTTGATTTAATTTTCTTGCCTTAGAAAATATTTAATTCAATTTTTTTCACTTAAAAATATTTTGTTAATAATATGGGATAAATATTAGCCCATATACGGAAACAAGGGTCCGACCTAATTGGAGGGCTATAAAAGAAGTTATGTTAGGGCAATGAGGGGGGAGTGCTTCTTTACTCAGGAGGAGATAGGAGGGTAGCCATTTTTTCTTCATCACGACCACACCTCTCTTCCATTTCTCGAGCCCCTTCCTTCTCCGAGATCCTCCGCCTCCTCGTCGTGGATTATTTATCTCCTCCACCAAGGTCGGCAGTGGTCTTCACTACTCCATATACTCGCTCTACCACTAGTCGTCCCTTTTTTTTTGTCTCTTCCTCGATCTCTGCTGCAAGCTCTGATTGTTCCACCGGACACCCCAGCAAATCCACCCATCGGAGAAGGAATTTTCCCCTTTGATCGGTTGTCTCCTTCATCATCCCTATCCTGTCCAATGCCAATGGTTTTTTTCCCTTTGATGTTGCCCGCCGACCAACCATTCCATAGCCAGCCGCCAACCGACTTCTACCTCACCTCCGGTTGAAGAGGCTTCAGCTGGTGATCTTTTCAAGCCACCCATTTCCAATCGACCATCCCCTCACAACCCCGGTTAGCCACCCTTACAATTTTGAACAGCTTCATCTGGCCAATTCTAGCATCTTATCAGCCTCCCATAGAGTCCGAGCAATAAGAAAAGAGGGTTACATGTTAGGGGGTCTTGTTTTCCCTCTGGTTCTCATCAATACTGGACCATCTTTTTCCTCTCTTTGAGGACGACAACAAGGAGGGATTGTTGCACTCTTTCATTCATTCCTAGCTCCGCCATCGCCTCCGTCACTGCTCTACAAGAACTCACCAAAGTAACGTTTGGCTCCCGAAGCTCCATTCCCGGTGCATGTCTCCTCCTCCCTACAATTTTCTCACCATCGTGCTAATGGTCTTATTGCATGTTATAATTTTGTACTTCATGAGAAGGGTCAATCTCTTTTTCTTTACAATGTGATAATTAAGGGACATGCGAATAGTGATTTTCCCCCTGGTGCATTAACTATCCTTTCCCGGATGAAACAACGTTACCCTCTAGTTACTTATAGAATTGAAGGTCTTGAACAAGTACCATGAAGGAAGAAGCATGTGAAAAGGTTCTTGTTGTATCAGAGAGTAAGAAGTCTCTGGCCTACAGAAAGGGAGTTGGGCATTGAGAATGGAGAACTATATTACAAAGGATGAGGGAAGCTCATCTTGTGGAAGAAATTCAAGCAGAGCTTATTCAAAACGTGGAAGTTATGCACATAATGTTGATGCTAACAAAGCCATCCAATTATTCCTTCGAATGTTATCCTCCAACATACAACCTGTTTGGTTTATCATGGGAAGTTTGCTACTTGCTTGTACCAATCTTTGGGATCCTCCCGATGGAAAGTCTCTCCATGGTTATGTCACAAGGAATGGCTTGGAGAAGGATTCATTCATTTTGGTCTCACTTATCTCAGTTTACATCTGATGTGGACGAGAAACAGAAATGAGATTATTGTTTGACGGCATGGAGGTCAAGTCTTATGGTCTTATCTAAGCACTCTCTCGCTAGCTCTTACATGTTTCCAACTACACGTGAGATAAGTTCTTTTCCTCTTCTTTTATGTTACTTTTATTGCATTTAATACATTTTCTTTCATTAATGTCTGGCCTAACTTAAGCATCGGAGTGTCGTCGCTGGGTAGGCCGGTGACCGTTTAACCTGTGTTAACTTTTTCAGGATAAAATTTACTGATATGGTCGAATAGAACCCCTTCCTCAGTGGTACTAGATCGAGGAGAAAAAAATCCATATCGCATCAGTTAATAATGTCACACTTAGAGGGATACAACACCATTTGCCCTCCTCTCTTCAACGGAGAGGACTTTTCCTACAGGAAAAGGCGAATGGAGTGCTACTTGAAGACCGACCTAGAGGTCTAGTTCTTAATTAGGAAAGGGTTCGTAGCTTCAGTAGACAACTCGGTTGAGTTGTTAGAATCGGAGAAATGGACCGCGGACATTAGAAAAAGAGCTCAAGTTGATTACAAGACACTTAACATCTTGCAATGCAGACTTACCAAAGAAGAGCTTAATAGAGTAGGTCCATTTGAAAATTCTAAGGAATTATAGGAAAAGGTAATTGAACTGCATAAGGGTACAAATGACACTAAGATAGCTAAACAAGACATGTTATTAAATAAACTATTTAATTGTAAAATGAATGAAAATGAAAATGCTAGTCAACTTCATACTAAAATTAAAGATATATTAAATGGATTACACTTAATAGGACACCAAATAGAAAATAGGGACATAATTAGGTATATGGTTAAGGCATTCCCGAGAAATGCCTTATGGACATCAATTGTCGATGCTTATAAGGTCTCTAGGGATCTTTCCACAATTAGGCTAGACAAACTATTTTGTGAACTTGAACTACACGAACAAGCTAACTCGGGTCAAACTGAGAATGGTATATCATTCGTGGCAGGTTCGACTAAAAAGGAAAGAAAAGTGAAGAGTGAGTCCGAAGATGAGTCAGAGTCGAAAACAAATAGAGAAGAGGATATCATAAATATGGTCCAGAAGATGTTCAATCGGGGGAAGAGATTTATGAAGAAAGATGTTAAAAAAGCCATCGACAACAAATCGAGACCCTGATCGGAAGTGACATGCTATGAATGCAATGGAAAAGGACACTATAAGTCGGAGTGTGCAAACCTAAAAAAGGAAGAAAAACCAAAAAAGAAGAAGAAGAAGAAAGAACTTAAGGTGACTTGGGATGAGTCGTCATCTAAAGAGTCGGACACAGAAGAGACAAAGAGAAGTTTCGTCGCATTTATGGCTGAATCGAGATTCGAAGCCAAGTCAAGTTCTGAGTAGGAGTCCGATTCTGAGTCCGAGAGAAGCCACGGATCCATATCCATTTTCGAAGGTTCAAATGAGGTAACTTCTCCCTTAGAAGATAAGTTGTATAATATAATTGCATGTCTAGGTAGGAAGATAGCTAAGTCCAAGAATCGAGTCGACTTGCTACTTGATACCGTCATTACCTCTTCCCTATGAGCTCATAGGCAAGGTGTTACCCGAACCAATTAACGGGTTCAGTGGAGAAAGAAGAGAGGAACGGTTCGGGCGCAAGCGCCTGAAATAATTGGCACGGGAAAGCTAGTGAAGGCAATCAACACGGTAAGGCGAAGGCGGGAGGAGACACTTCGGTGGGAAATAAACCAGAATCGGTTCGGCCAGATAATCATAGAGGCAAACGGGACGGATAAGAATCGGTTCGGCCAGATAATCATAGAGGCAAACGGGATGGATAAGAATCGGTTCGGCTTGGGAAATTCAGAGGTCGTTCGGTGAGGGAAGAAGGAGAGTGGGTTCAGGCTAGCAGGAAGCCCAAAGGTTATACCATCTGTGAGCTATAGACCTAAGTTAGTTCCACCAAAAGTGGATGGTCGAGGGGGACAGGCTAACCTAGTTTCCTGAAATGTAGATGAGGAGGCGTTATGTAACAGAAGGAGAGGTCCCCACATAATATTCCGAGGAGCCTTCGCCCCTCGTATCTGTAACAGAATTATTCTCCAGGTGGACGTGGTGGCCACGTGTACGATGGGGATAATCCGCTAGGTAGTGATAGATCAGAGAAGGAGGATAAAAGGGAGAAGGAGGACAGAAGAAAAGGGATCCGCAATTATTCCAACAAGCAAGAGACGAAGATACAGGGGGAGGAGAGCTACCACTACCTCGCCGGAGAAGGAGAGTAGTGACCTTCGCTGTCACATTGCGTGTACTCTTTCTTGTATTGAGATTAAATTGTAAGAGGCTTTCTCCTCCGCCTTGGGAAGTTTCCTTTCCGGAAAGGAGGACGTTCATAGTGGAAAGTGCTTGGGCATTGTCCCCGGTGAGAGAGCTCACCTCCGTGGAGTAGGAATACTCATTCCGAACCACGTTACATCCTGTGTTCTAGTTTTCATTGCCGGTGTTGGTTTTGCATTTCTTTACTTCATCTTCTCATCATTTTTACTATTGTGGCCTGTGAGAAGCCCCAAAGCTTCCTTCGTGCCTTCGTCGCATCGAAAGGAGGAAAATGCATTTTTTCCTCGCCGCATCAGTTGGCGCCGTCTGTGGGAAACTTTGAGTTGGACGTCGAGATGCAGCCGAAAGAGATACAACAGCCAGTTACCTCCACAGCGAAGGAACACCCCATTACCATCTTACCATCACAGTTGAAGGCTCTGATGGACGATGCTGTTACAGAGGCCCTCACTAGAGAAAGAAGAAGGATCGGATATCTTCATCCTCATTCCGGAGAACCTTCTTCCTGAGGCCCACCCCCAGAAATGCCTCCTCCATCTTGTACATCCATTAATGTTGAAGTAGCGCCTGGAGAAGGACTTGGGGGGAGAGCCTCGCATCAGATCCTTAACCTGCACTGACGGGAAGAACAGGTGAAAGTCGGTCGGTCGACTGTGCCTCCAGATGTCTATGAACCCAGTCCTTTTACCATGGACATCCTTGTTGGTGCAATAATGACCCAAGCATTTATATATGTTTTGATGTTTGGATAAATCATCTAAGTTAGGCAATGTTTTGTGATCTAATTGCGAATATGTTTAAGTGACAGAGAAATCCAAGTATGATCTTGGCAAGGAAAGTCCAAGGGACGGACTTGGCAGCATAAGACCAAGCTTGTAGTCTTGGCAGCATAAAGTCCAAAGTGAACCTTGGCAAAGGAAGACCAAGTATGATCTTGGCAAGGAAAGTCCAAGGGATGGACTTGGCAGTATAAGACCAAGCTTGTAGTCTTGGCAGCATAAAGTCCAAGTGAACCTTGGCAAAGGAAGTCCAAAGTAAGGTCTTGGCAGCATAAGACCAAGCTTGGAGTCTTGGTGGCATAAAGTCCAAGCATTTGGCAACCCAAGACATGCTAAGGCTGAAGGAAACTCTTGAAGGCAGGCGCAAGGCTAAAGGAAGAGTTAGAAGGTCAAGTCTAGGTCTAGGGTGTAAAATCAAGTATGAATTACTCACACTTGATGAGTATCAGTCGACTGATATGATGTATCGATCGCATCTTCGACTAAGTCGGGTGAAACCACGACTATCAATCGCTGCGTTAGCGTGGCGATCGTGATATTGCAATCGATCGACGCAAATAGTGGCGATCGATCAACGCAAAAACGAGAGCAGAATGTAGTCGTAGTCGGCTCATTGCGGCTGCGATCACTGATCGCTCCATCGATCGGATGGAGGGATCCGATCGATCACCGCCGCTGAAATTGGCTACGAATCTCCACGGAGATCTCGGTTCAGAAGCCGTTGGCTTCGGCGGCAGTCGACTGATGGTAAGCATTAGTCGACTGATCGAGGCCCAACGGGAAAAACAACCCCTCTTCTATAAAAAGGGGTCTTGGGGAGCTTGGTGAAGCTAGTGCTCTCATTCCTAACTACACCCTCGTGCTCACTAAGTTTTCCCAAGTGTTTTAGCAATTCAAAACCTCCTCTTCTCTAGTTCTTAATCATCCATCATTGTAAAGAAGAGGAGAGCATTGTAAAAAAGGTTTCTCCACCTTGGTTCATCCAAAGGAGAATATAGTGAAGCTTGGCTAGGGCTAATCCACCTTACGGATTGCCGTTGAGTAGGAGTGTCATCTCCGAACCACGTACATCGAGTGTTAGCGTTGCTTTCATCGTTTTCTTACTTGTATTCTTATTCGTATTTGTATTGCTTCTGCTAACTTGCTTGTAGAAACGAAGAAAGGCTAATCACCCCACCTCTAGCCGTTACAAGATCCTAACAAGTGGTATCAGAGCCCGGATAGCTTGGAAGATCTCACCATCAACCAAGGCATCAATGGCTCTTCAAGAGGGATATAGCACCGCCAAGCCACCGCTCTTCGATGGGAGTCATTTTGCGTATTGGAAAGGTAGGATAAAGTACTATCTTATGAGTAACATTGAAATTTGGCATAGTATTGTAGATGGCTTCGAGGAACCGGTGGATGAACATGGAAACCCTATTCCGAGCAAGGATTGGACGAGGGAAATAAACCGGTTCGAATCAAATGCCAAGGCGACTCACCATCCAATGCGGCATTACAATGGAACAACTCAACAAGGTGGGGCCTTTCAATGGGAATTATGGGAAAAGCTCATTGAGCTAAATGAAGGTTCCAAGGAGTCAAAGAGGGCCAAGAAGGACCTACTAATTGGACAACTTCAAGCCTTCCAAATGAAGATGCATGAAACCATAAGCCAAATGCATGGAAGGTTCAAGGAGATTGTGAATGGACTTCACATCATAGGTGAGCGAGTTGACAACCGGGACTTGGTAAGATACATACTTCAAGCATTTCCTAGAAATTCTTTATGGACTTCTATAGTTGATGCCATTAAGGTAACTAGGGATCTTTCTCAAATTAAAATTGATGAATTATTTTGTGAGTTTGAATTACATGAGCAAACTAACATGTCCTTTAAGGAAAAGGGTTTAGCTCTATTTGTTGAAAAGAAGGAAAAGAAGAAGAAGGAAAGAAAAGAAGTATCATCATCATCCGAATCGGAGCATAACTCAAGTAGTGATGAAGACTCATCTAGTGAGATGGCAAATTTTGTCAAGAAGCTCTATAGGAAGTCAAAGGAGTTCAAGAGTAGAGAAGCAAGGAAGGGGTCTCATTCTTCAAAAGGTAAGTTTAGTGGTAATTCAAGTTTCAATAATAATGTGATTTGCCATGCTTGCAACAAGAAGGGGCACATAAAGCCAAATTGCCCGGAGCTAAAGAAGAAGGAGGAAAAAGAAAAGAAAAAGAAGGACAAGAAGGAGAAGAAGAAGAAGGAGGCTATGGTAGCTCAAACCACATGGGACACGCCAAGTGTTGAAGACTCCTCCTCCGATGATGAGCTTTGCCACATCACACGTCATGTGACACTTATGGCCCTAGGAGATGATTCTGATACATCAAGCCAAGAAGACTCCTCAAGTGATGAATCATCATCTAGTGACGATGAGGTAATGAACTCTCCCAAAGTTAAGCTTCTCTATAAGTCAATTGCCTACCTTAAAGAAGCTCTAGATAAGTCTAAATCTAAGGTTAAGAGCATGAAGGTAGAACTAAAGGCCATTAGGAATGAAAAACCTTCACATGTTGATTCTTGCATGTTTAAGGAAGAAAATGACAAACTTAAGGATGAGGTTAGTGAATTAAGAACATGTTTAGAAAAATTTTCAAATGGCTCAAAATATCTTGATATGATCCTTAGTCGACAAAGAGCCGTTTACAACAAGGCCGGTTTAGGATATAAGCCAAAAGAAAAAGAAGTTGCTTATATTTCATTGATTAATAGGAAAGCAACCATTAAGGGAAAGGTTAAGAAAACATGGGTACCTAAGAAGTTTTTACTTAATGTTACCGATCCAAATATTTGGGTACCAAAAGCTTGTGTTTTTCATGTGGTTTAGGTAGGAGAGCAAGGTATGTGGATTGTGGATAGTGGTTGCTCAGCACATATGACCGGGGATGTGAGCAAGTTCTCCACAATTAAGTATGTGAAGAAGGGAGCGGTGTCGTTTAGGAATAGTGGAAAACTCAAGATATTAGGTAGAGGTACAATTGAGGTATCCCCTAAAATTGTCATTCACAAAGTCTTACTAGTTGAAAATATGAAATTTAATTTATTAAGTGTTAGTCAACTTTGTGATGCAATCTATCATGTCTCATTTGAATCCTCTAAATGCATGATTAGGCACAAGGAATTAAATGATTGCATGTTAGTTGGATATAGAAAATCAAATATCTATTATGTTGATCTTTCATATGCTTCTAACATTTCTACTAAGTGTCTTGTTGCAAAAGAAGAGGAAAATTGGCTATGGCATAGGAGATTGGGGCACATCAACATGAAAAACATAGCCAAGGTAGCCAAGATGGAGTTGGTCAAAGGGCTACCAAAGATCAAGTATGTCAAGAACAAAATGTGTGATGCTTGCCAAGAAGGAAAACAAACAAAGACATCACACAAAGGTAAAACCCTAACTAGTACATCTTTACAATTAGAATTATTGCATCTTGACTTATTTGATTGCCATAGTACGCCATCTTTAAATGGTAACAAATATTGTTTGGTTATAGTAGATGATTTTTCTAGGTATACTTGGGTCTACTTTATGAAACATAAGGATGATACCTTAGAAATAATCATAGGATTTAGTAAAAGGGTTGAAAATAAAAAGAGTCTCAAAATCAACCGGATCCGTAGTGATCATGGTGGTGAATTTGAGAACTCAAAATTTTCACAATTTTGTTTAGAGCAAGGGTACAAGCATGAGTTCTCTTGTCCTAGAACACCCCAACAAAATGGGGTGGTGGAAAGGAGAAATCGTGCCCTACAAGAGACGACTAGGGCTATGCTTAATGCATATTCTCTACCTAGCTACTTGTGGGCGAAAGTGATTAATATCGCTTTCTATATTCAAAATAGGGTTCAAATCCATAGGTTTTTAGGAAAGACACCATTTGAGTTATGGAATGGGACTACTCCCATAATTCATTACTTCAAAGTTTTTGGATGTACAGTTTATATTTTAAACACCAAAGATAATTTAGGAAAATTCGAATCCAAAGCGGATGAGGGAATCCTAGTTGGATACTCATCTACAAGTAGAGGTTATAGAGTCTACAATAAAAGAACCTAAGGGATTAAGGAGTCTTCTAATGTTCAATTTGATGAAGCCACTAGTACCTACCCTAGAAAGTCCTCCATTGATAAGGATATTAATAACAATAATCAAGGCATTACCCAAAAACTTCAAAATTTGACCATAAGGGGTAATGATCAAGGGGGAGAAAGAGGAGATTCTGATGATGAAAGGAGGATAGAAGATAATAATGATCAATTTGAAACCCCTTCTAGAACCCTAAGAATTCATCAAGATCATCCACTTGACCAAGTAGTAGGAGATCTATCTCAAGGAATAAGAACTAGGTCATTTCATAGACCTCCTACTAGTCAAGTAGCTCTCATTTCACAAATTGAGCCCAAATCGATCAATGATGCATTACATGATCCGGATTGGATTTTGGCAATGCAAGATGAATTGACCCAATTTGAGAGAAGTCAAGTATGGAAATTAGTACCTAGACCCAATGATAGCACCATAATTACTACAAGATGGGTCTTTAGGAATAAGCTAGATGACCAAGGAAATATCACTAGAAATAAGGCTAGGTTGGTTGCTAGGGGATTTAATCAAGTTGAGGGTGACTATGATGAGACTTATGCCCCGGTTGCTAGGTTAGAATCTATTAGAATTCTCTTAGGGTATGCTTCCTATATGGGATTTAAACTTTACCAAATGGATGTTAAATCGGCATTCTTAAATGGTTATATTAAGGAGGAAGTATATGTAGAGCAACCACCTGGATTTGAGAACATAGATTATCCAAACCATGTATGTAAGCTTAGGAAAGCATTATATGGGTTAAAACAAGCTCCTCGGGCATGGTATGAAAGATTGTCATCTTTCTTAATTTCTAAGGATTTTAGAAGAGGCCAAGTAGATCAAACGTTGTTTATAAAGTCAACATTCAAGGATATATTCATAGCCCAAGTATATGTTGATGACATCATTTTTGGGTCAACAAATGATGATCTTCTTCAAGACTTTATAAAAAATATGGAAAATGAATTTGAAATGAGTTTAGTTGGAGAGCTTACATTTTTCCTAGGTTTACAAGTCAAGCAAACCAATGAAGGAATTCACATTTATCAAACCACATATGCAAATGAAATGATCAAGAAATTTGGTTTGGAAAATGCCAAAATTGTAACCACTCCTATGGCCACTAGCACTAGAATAGATAGTGATCATGAAGGTAAATCAATTGATCTTAAACTTTATAGGAGTATGATTGGTAGTCTACTATACCTAACCGCTAGTAGACCCGATATCTTATTTGCGGTAGGTATGTGTGCAAGATACCAATCTTGTGCCAAAGAATCACATTTAGTATCTATTAAGAGAATTTTAAGATATATTAAAGGCACCCTAAATGTAGGACTCTGGTATCCTAGGACTAGGTCGTTTGAATTGCTTGGTTATACCGATTCCGATTATGCCGGGTGCAAATTGGATAGGAAGAGTACTAGTGGTGGATGCCAATTTCTTGGGTCCTCCCTAGTTAGTTGGAGTAGTAGGAAGCAACATTGTGTTGCCTTATCAACCACCGAAGCCGAATATGTGGCTATGGGTGGTTGTGTAGCTCAATTACTTTGGATGAGGCATACCCTTGTGGACTATGAGCTACACTACTCTAACATTAAAGTTTATTGTGATAATGTGAGTACCATCAACTTGACCAAAAATCTGGTACATCACTCTAGGACCAAGCACATTGAAGTGAAACAACACTTCATAAGAGATCATGTGGCAAGAGGGGACATTGAACTAAAGTATGTAGAATCTAAGTCCAACCTTGCCGATATCTTCACCAAAGCTCTTCCCGAAACCGAATTTTCATCATTAAGGAGAGAGCTTGGTATGTGCTTTGTAGAGTAAATTTCTAGGTTTGCATGATCCTATACTTATATAGTATCTTTATACCTTGATACATCTCACAAAATCCTTAAGAAACCTTGATTTTTGTATTGAGATACTTAGAAACATGTGAGATGATAGGGAAGGTGTACTTGGCTCATCATGCTTGTTATGATGCATTACTATGAGCTAATGACACACCTAGAGACATGAATACCTTATGGACCAATCATTGGGAAGGCTTGTATTCAAGTAATGGATACATAGCTCTAAGAACATGGTTGGAAATTCCAAATCATATATATTTTAATCTATGTTCATTATATTTTGAAAAACAGTTTTCAAGTGGAACACAAAAGTGATACAAAGTTTGCAAAATCTTTAGAACTTTTGTAAGTTTCCAAATTTGTATCAATCTTGAAATCTGGAATATATATATTTTTCAAATTATTTTTCCTTAATAAAGTATGATCTCAGAAATGTGTACACAAAATTTCGTGATTTTTCGAGGTTTCTAGAATTTCTAACGC
The DNA here is from genome assembly GCA_025175895.1 of Wurfbainia villosa. Lineage (NCBI taxonomy): Eukaryota > Viridiplantae > Streptophyta > Magnoliopsida > Zingiberales > Zingiberaceae > Wurfbainia > Wurfbainia villosa. Next base: position 35,077,636 of record CM046009.1, on the reverse strand, counting down.
ATTTCTGAAGTTGGGCTGAAAAGGCTGAAATTCGAGTTTCAGGCCTAGCAGTCGACTGGTTCAGAAACCAGTCGACTGATACACTGTGTTTTCTGATAATGAGCTCCATTTTCTGATATTTAGTGTATCTTTGATGTCCTAACACTATAGCATGATAATATTAAGTAGAAACAGAGTTTTAGGACTGTTTAATGCAGTGTTTTAGGGGGAGTTTCATAAGTTATATCTTTTTATCCCCAAAAACTTACATTGTTGGTGCAAAGTTAGGACCTAACTTTCAAACTTTTGTATGCTTTGCTTCCAATATTATTCATACATCTTGAAGCATGTCTTGGATTAAGGGGGAGCATAATATCAATCTTATACCTTAGTCCAAGATACAACAACTTAAATTCTTCCATGTACTTTATGAATCCTTCTCTTTTTGATGCATGTCAAAGGGGGAGAAGGGATGTGTAAGTTAGATTTCATATTATGATTATGAAAAGACCTAACTTAAATGATTGTCAAACATCAAAAAGGGAGAGATTGTTGGTGCAACAATGACCCAAGCATTTATATATGTTTTGATGTTTGGATAAATCATCTAAGTTAGGCAATGTTTTGTGATCTAATTGCGAATATGTTTAAGTGACAGGGAAATCCAAGTATGATCTTGGCAAGGAAAGTCCAAGGGACGGACTTGGCAGCATAAGACCAAGTTTGTAGTCTTGGCAGCATAAAGTCCAAAGTGAACCTTGGCAAAGGAAGACCAAGTATGATCTTGGCAAGGAAAGTCCAAGGGATGGACTTGGCAGCATAAGACCAAGCTTGTAGTCTTTGCAGCATAAAGTCCAAGTGAACCTTGGCAAAGGAAGTCCAAAGTAAGGTCTTGGCAGCATAAGTCCAAGCTTGGAGTCTTGGCGGCGTAAAGTCCAAGCATTTGGCAACCCAAGACATGGCAAGGCTGAAGGAAACTCTTGAAGGCAGGCACAAGGCTGAAGGAAGAGTTAGAAGGTCAAGTCTAGGTCTAGGGTGTAAAATCAAGTGTGAATTCATTACACTTGATGAGTATCAGTCGACTGATATGATGTATCAGTCGATCGGTCGTCTTCGACTAAGTCGGTGAAACCACGACTATCGATCGCTTCGCGTTAGCGATGGGCTCGATCGATGTTGCAATCGATTGATCGCAAATAGTGGCGATCGGTGATCAACGCAAAAATGAGCCGCGAATGTAGTCGCGGACTACGCTGCGATCACTGATCGATCGCTCCATCACCGATCGATGGAGGATCGATCGATCACCTGGCCGTTGGAAATTGCGGCTACGAATCTCCGTGGAGATCTCGGTTCAGAAGTCGTTGGCTTCGGCGGCAGTCGACTGATGGTAAGCATCAGTCGACTGATCGAGGCCCAACGGGAAAAACAACCCCTCTTCTATAAAAAGGGGCCTTAGGGAGCTTGGTGAAGCTAGTGCTCTCATTCCTAACTACACCCTCGTGCTCACCAAGTTTTCCCAAGTGTTTTAGCAATTCAAAACCTCCTCTTCTCTAGTTCTTAATCATCCATCATTGTAAAGAAGAGGAGAGCATTGTAAGAAAGGTTTCTCCACCTTGGTTCATCCAAAGGAGAATATAGTGAAGCTTGGCTAGGACTAATCCACCTTACGCATTGCCGTGGAGTAGGAGTGTCATCTCCGAACCACGTACATCGAGTGTTAGCGTTGCTTTCATCGTTTTCTTACTTGTATTCTTATTCGTATTTATATTGCTTCCGCTAACTTGCTTGTAGAAACGAAGAAAGGCTAATCACCCCCCCTCTAGCCGTTACAAGATCCTAACAATCCTCTCTGAAATCCCCCCATCGTACTTTCGGAACCCCCAGGTAGATAAGTACGATGGCTCGACAGATCCCGAAGAACATCTCTCGCAGTTTGATGGAGTGGCCTCGCTCCACTGTTATATCGATACCCTTAAATGCCGAGTCTTCCGAACTACCTTAACCGGTTCGGCACAAAAATGGTTTAATATTCTGCCTCCGGGATCCATCACTTGTTTCGCTGATTTTCAGGGGATGTTTAGCCAGGAGTTCGCTAGCTGCAAGGTGTATAAGCATGATGCCTCTATCTTGATGCACATTACGCAAGGGCCCTCGGAATCACTCAGAGAGTATCTTCACCAGTTTACCTCTGCAGCTAGGGGTATTCCTTCTGCAAGATCAGAATCTTTCAGAGTCACCATTCCGTACGGACTGAATGAAGGCCCCTTCCTCAGTTCCCTTTTGAGACAACCTGCTAACAACTATGAGGAGCTGTTAAGTCATGCGGAACAATTCATCTGCGAGGAGGAAGGACTGCAAGTACGGAGAGCTGAACGTCTTCGCTGCAGTGATTCAGTAGAAGAACCGCCTCGCCCCGTCGCCCCTCAAGTACCCCTTCATCGAAGTTATGCATGACCCTTTCGACAGGAGGCTCCTAGGCCTCGGCTATTGTTACAGGGCACTCGCCTTGCACCGCCATTACAAATTATGGCCGCTGAGGCACCTCCTCCCGCCAGGACTTGGAAGGAGCGGGAGATGGAATTCTATGATCAGCAGGGTCTACTACAACAACCCTTAGGATACAGGGGACTACCACGTAACCCCCCTGCCCCATTTTTTTGCCAATATCATATGGAGTATGGCCATGCTAGTGGCCGATGTTTCAAGCTACAAGAGGAGCTGGATCGCCTCTGAACCGCCTACCCACAATTGCAGTTTCAGACAGGACGACCAGCACGGCGAGGGCAATGACCCAATATGGTCTGCCCAGGTCCGTATGATCAACAACCATAAGTTACATTCCCCCAAATGTCGTCCCAGGAGGTTGTTTCTCAAGAGGGCCCGCCAGGTGAGGGCCCCTCATCCAATCTAAATAATGCTCCCACACGGGGGTTATCCATGTTATAGCCGGAGGACCCACTGACGGGGACTCCAATCGGGCGCGGAAGTCATACGCCTGTCTCATGGAGAGTTTGGCCATTATCACCGACCAGACTGTACAAACTGCACCGCCCATTTCATTCGGGCCAGAAGATCTAAGGTGTCCTACTGCCCCACACGGATGCCTTAGTTATCCGAATATCCCTAGCCAATTACGAAGTGGCTAGGATGCTGGTTGACTCGGGAAGCTCTGTCAATATCCTCTTTCAGGAGGCTTTCGGACAGATGCAGCTGGGAAATGCCCAGCTAGAAGATGTGGCTACACCCCTCTTTGGGTTCGCAGGGCATGTGGTCCACCCCACAGGGCAGATTTCGTTGCCCCTGACTCTGGGCGTAAAGCCCAGCCAAAAAACCAGTATCATACCTTTCCTCATCGTGGATGCTCCGTCTACTTATAATGCTATTCTTGGTCATCCTTTCCTTACTATCTTTCAGGCGGTGGCTTCCCCGTACCACCAGAAGTTGAAATTCCCAGTTGGACCGTTGGTGGGAGAAGTCCGAGGGAAACAGAAGGCCGCCCGAAGCTGTTATGTACAAATGGTTCAGGATGACCAGAAAAAGGCTCAAACCGATGATCTCAAAGGGAAAGCTATCATCATTTCTGATGTCTGTGTCTTGGAAGAATCCCCCCCCCAAAGCAGACAAAATAGAGGAAGGAGAGCTGGTGGAAATAGCTTCAGGAAAGGCCATACAGGTGGCGCAGCAGCTGGAGGCCAAGGAGGAGTTGGTGCCCTGTCTGCGGGAGAATGAAGACATCTTTGTGGGAGATGTGCATGATCTCACAAGGATTAACCCCCGTGTGGCTGAACACCATCTCAACATAACCAGAGGAGCCCAACCCGTCCAACAGAAGCGGCGACACTTCGAACCTGAGAAGGACAAGGTCATAGCTGAAGAAGTGGACAAATTGTTAAAGGCGGGTCATGTAAAGGAAATCCAATTTTCCGAGTGGGTTTCCAATGTAGTCTTGGTCCCCAAGCCTTCAGTGGAGGATGTGTATCGATTTTCGTGATTTGAATAAAGCGTTCCCTAAAGACTGCTACCCCTTGTCTCGTATTGATCAGTTGGTAGATTCCACTGTAGGGTATGAAGTGGTGTCCTTGATGGATGCATACCAAGGATACCATCAAATACCCTTGGCTAAAGAAGATCAGAAGAGGGTTAGCTTTGTGACAGCAGGAGGGTTGTATGCTTATGTGGTAATGCCCTTCGGTTTAAAGAACGCAGGGGCCACCTATCAACGCCTCATGGACAAGATTTTTATGAGCGTAAAAGGAAAAAATATGGAAGTTTACGTGGATGACATCCTGGTCAAATCGAAAACCACTCGGGACTTGGTCAAGGATTTAAATGAAACCTTCGCCACACTTAGACGGTATAATATGAAGTTGAACCCTAAAAAATGCCTGTTCGGGGTAAAAAGTGGCAAATTCTTGGGGTATATAGTCACTGAGAAAGGGTTACAGGCTAACCCCGAGAAGGTGCAAGCACTGTGCAACATGAAGTCACCCACTAACTTGCGAGAGACCCAGAAGTTGGTGGGTAGGATTATTTCCTTATCTCGATTTATAGCCAGATCGGCGGACAAAGGGCTACCTTTCTTCAATATTCTGCGTAAAGCTACCAAATTTCAGTGGGACGATCAATGCGAGCAGGCTTTCCAGGAGTTGAAGAAATATTTGGCTGGGCTCCCACTGTTAGCCAAACCAGTGGCCGACGAACCGTTATGGATGTATTTGGTCATCTCGGAGGGAGCTATTAGTTCAGTTTTGTTGAAACAAGAAGGCTCTTACCAACAACCTATTTATTATACCAGCCACATTCTGAAGGGGGCTGAATTCCGTTATATAGAGTTAGAGAAGCTGGCATATATTCTAGTTCTAATCGCCCGCAAATTGAGGCTGTACTTTCTGGCTCATCCCATCACTGTTCTAACTCATAGTGAACTGGGCAAGGTCATCACTAAGCCCAACTTCTCCGGAAGATTGGCCAAATGGGTGGTGGAGTTAAGTGAATATGATATTCACTACCAACCCTGAACCATTATCAAGGCTCAGGCGCTCGCTGACTTTCTAGCGGAGGTACCTTGTGGCTCGGAAGATGGTTCAACAAAAGAGGAAGAATCGGATGCATGGAACATATTCATAGACGGTTCTTCGTGGATCTACTAGGCATTTGTTTTGTTAATTTCCCTGATAAGGAGGAGACCCAACGCATAATGCGTCACAGGATATCGGGCATCTAATAATGAGGCGGTATGAAGCCATTCTAGCGAGGATTGCATGTCGCTAAAGCGTAGGAGCTTCTTCAATTATAATCCATTGATTCCCACAACTTCAAGGTTCTTTCGTGGTTCAGGAGGAAAGGCTGCACAAGTATTTGAAAGCTTTTGAGAAAGAAAAAGTTCAGTTTCAGCAAGTCCTCTTGAAGCAAATTCCATGAGAGAATAATGAGAAGGCAGATGAATTGGCTCGGGTGGCTAGCGCTATGGAAGGAGTGAAATCATTGGAAAAGGTTCATGTGGAAATCCCTACTTCCCTAGCGATATGCAATATGGAGGAAGCGGCGCTCAAACCAGACCCAATCCCTGATTGGAGGATCGACATTATAGCTTATTTACAGCATGGAAAGATTCCTGAAGAAAAAGGAGTAGCATCTGCTTTAATGTGCAGAGCCAGACGATTCACCATCGTAAACGGAGACTTATATAAGACATCTTTCGGATGATCCTTATTGAAATGTTTAGGAAGCGAGGACGCTGAATGGTTACTCTGAGAGATTCACGAAGGTTGTTGTAGTAACCATCTGGGGGAGAGAGCTTTAGCAAGGAAGGCCCTGTTAGCAGGGTATTTTTGGCCTACTCTCCAACAAGATGCCACTTGTATAGTGCAAACTTGCCCAGCTTGCCAAAACCATAGCAACCGGTCCGAACGGGCGGCTGAGTTAATGAAATCTGTGGTTGCTTCATGTCCTTTTGATCAATGGGGAATGGATATAGTGGGTCTGATGCCAGTGGCACCTTTACAGAAGAAATTTTTATTGGTAACTGTAGATTACTTCTCCAAGTGGGCGGAAGCAGAGCCCCTTGCCAAAATTACCGAGAATGCTGTAATACAGTTCTTATGAAAGAATAGTGTCTATCGATATGGTATTCCTCGGAGGATAGTTAGTGATAATGGACATCAGTTCCATGGCAAAAAGATTAAAGAATGGTGCCAAAGTCTCAACATTCAGCAAGCTTTCACTTCAGTAGCCCACCCTCAAGCTAACGGTCAAGTTGAAGTCACTAATAGAATTCTCATTCAAGGGTTGAAGACTAAATTGGGCACTCAGAGGGGGAATTGGGTGGAAGAATTGCCCGGAATCTTGTGGGTCTACCGAACCACACCAAAAATTGCAACGGGAGAGACTCCTTTCATTTTAGTATATGGGACGAAAGCTGTTATTCCGGTCGAGGCTCTTTTAAGTAGCGCCAGAGTAGAAATGTACGAGCCAGAGCAGAACCAAGTTATTCGAAGCACTGAGTTGGACTTGGTGGAAGAAAAGCGGGAGGCAAACGGAGTTTTACAAGCGGAGAGTGCAGCAAGCCTTTAATAAGAAGGTGATGCCTCGAAGATTTCAGAAGGGGGATTTGGTTCTGCGTAAAGTTAATCCCGCGGGAGATCCTGGAAAGTTAGCTCCAAACTGGGAAGGGCCCTATGAAGTGACGCGTCACGTAGCTGGGTCGGCGTATTATTTAAAGGACGATCAGGGCAAGAAATTTCCCCGACCATGGAACGCTATTCACTTGAAACCTTTCTACACTGTATAAGAAATGATGGATAAGAGAAGAGGTGTTGGAGAGTCCTTGAGGGGATGTACTTGATAATTTGTTGTGTTCATTCAATATATATCACATACGAGTTTGATTGATTCACAATGATACCGTAGTTCTTATAGCGAATTCTGAAGAAGAAAAGAAGATAACAAAGGGACTACATCCCGAAATAATTCATCAGGTTATAACCTAAATCGTTCGGGAGGATAGCGCCGAAAGTTGACTTCCCAATTTAAAGAAAAAGTGGGGTAGTTTACGGGCGGAAGTCCTTGGTGAGCGACCCATCTTGATAAGTGGCACATAGCAGGATGGTTAGTCGTTCCTAGCGGTTCAGACAGTCAGGGCTCTGATCCCGATGAAGCCTACGACATTTCTCTTGTTGCTCTTGAAGAGTTCGGCGTATGTCAACATAGCGTCGGGATACTTCCATAATAGCATCGGCTAGGATGGAAATATCATCGGCTCGGGAGGATTGATCTTGCTGGATAAGGGTTGTCATGTCCATCATATTCTGGCGCATCGAGGCCGAAATTCCCTCCACCGCCTCGGAGTAAGATCTGGTGCGGGTAAGCTCAGTGCCTAGCCTCTGGAGGGAGGTTTCCTGCCTGCGTATACGGGCGTGAGCATGCGCCCTAGAAGTTATGAGGGAGGAGTTTTCTTGTACCTCCTTGCACAGGCGGGTGCGGAGGTTCCCTATTTTATCCTCCGCCTTCTGATGCTGAACCCGAAGACGGGCGATGGTATCTGAATCCCGTTGCTTCCCTTGAAGGAGTTCCGCTACCTGATTTCGAAGACTTATCAATTCTTGAGAGGATGGAGACTCCTGGTCAGGATGTGCCGGCTGAATGTTTCGCGGGAGTGAAGATGGTTCCGGGCCAGCTCGCTGTTGTTCTTGTAATGCCGCTCTCATATCGGCATCTTTTTGAAGTTGATGGCGAGCTTCTGTCAGTTGCTCCTGACATTGTTGCAGTTGTTGAGACAGGAGGCGCTCCCGATGTAAAGCAACCGCCAAATCCTCCCTTGTTGTTGTTCCAACTTTAGATATTGAGCTCGATATTGTTGGAGGGAACGATCTAGCTCTTGATAGTTGGTCAAGGCCTGTACACCGATTGTTGAGAAGAAATCATACAGTAAGAAAAGTTAAAGAAGTTGGTTAAAGAAACATACCAACTCTAGAGCATGGTGCAAGCCTTCCATTCGGGGAGCCAGTTCTTCTAAATTTAATATTCGAAGACTCCGAGGGGAAAGGGAAGAAGAAGGGGCGGACAATACTGAAGGTGGGGGTTCACTAATTAGAGGAAGAAAGGGAGTGGTAGCCATAGTTTGAAGCGGGGGTTCGAAGGGGAGAGAAGGAGGAACACTGGCCAGAAGGTTCACAGGGGGCGAAGTTGGGGGCAAAGAATTGGGAGCAGGAGGAGGAGAGTGCGCCACGACTGGCGGTGATGTGGGCACATCAGAAGTTGCGAAAGGGAAGTGATTTGGCAAAGAATCTGGAGAGGATGATATGATGAGCATAGGGCTGGAGGAGCCTTCATTGGGAAGGCGAGAAGTAGAAGGAGGTGGGCTGGAGCCCATAGGAGGTGAAGAGTTCTTCAGTTGAAGGGCGGAAGGGGAAATAGGCAATGGGGAGATATCAATTACCATGGGGTCGAAGATGGAAGCGTGTTCCAGGGAAAATGAAGGTAGGGATGCACAAGTATCTGCAGTTGAATGGCATGGGTGCACGATCTCCCCCGAATCATCTTTAGGTTGTGATGAGGGAGGAGGCGACGCCTGCATACCCGAGGCAGAGTGGAAGGAAAGGGGAGAGTTTGGGTTTGTCGGTTGCCTAGGGGAGGAGGATGGGCTGATTATGGCAGTTTCGCGCAGGGTGGACGTAGCAGGGGTTTCAGACGGAGGTGGAGGAGAAGGTAGAGATGTGATAAGGGGGCGGTGGTAGGCGGGAAGACGAAGACGAAGATGAAGATGGTGTCTGACCATCACCCCGGGGGACCCGTGGGTAACGACTTGCTATTTCGCGGAAGAAGGAGGAATGCATCCTGTCCGTGGGAGAAGGAAGGAAAAAGCTACAGGGGATGATTGGGGACGCTGGAACATGGCGGCGGAAAGAAGAACAGATGCAGGAAAGGAAGATGAGAAGGCGGAAGGGACGATGGTAACTAAAGAGAGGAAGATGAAGCATCCCCTATAAAAGGAGAAAGAAATGGGCTGACAATGGCTATTGGGCTCCTAATTAGTAGAAAAGGAGGCCCTAAGCAGAAGAGTAACGGAGATTTATTTCTTTGATGGCCCGCTATATAGTAAAACCCTTGTTTTCAATAGAGGGGATGGATGAGGGTGTGCTCTTCAGGACGAAAGGAGGAAGAGTAGCGGCGGAAAAGCAGCTCACTTTTTATACTGAAGGCCTCTGGGCAAATATATATATTATTTTATCCCCGTGTGGTGGTGGAACGGAAGAACTTAGATTTCCTCAGTTATATATATCATTTTTATCCCCGTGAAGCGGAAGAAGGTGAAGTCATTATTATTTTATCCCTGTGTGGTGGCAGAACGGAAGAACTGAGATCTTCTCAGTTATATATCATTTTTATCCCCGCGAAGCGGAAGAAGTTGAACATATTATTCAACTTTATATTATTTTATCTCCGTGTGGTGGTGAAACGGAAGAACTGAGATTTTCTTCAGTTATATATATCATTTTTATCCCTGCGAAGCGGAAGAAGCTGAAGTCATTATTATTTTATCCCCATGTGGTGGTGTAATGGAAGAACTAAGATTTCTTCAGTTATATATATCATTTTTATCCCCGCGAAGTGGAAGAAGCTGAAGTCATTATTATTTTATCCTCGTGTGGTGACGGAACGGAAGAACTGAGATCTTCTCAGTTATATATCATTTTTATCCCCGCGAAGCGAAAGAAGTTGAACATATTATTCAACTTTATATTATTTTATTCCCGTGTGGTGGTGGAATGGAAGAACTAAGATTTTCTCAGTTATATATCATTTTTATCCCCGCGAAGCGGAAGAAGTTGAACATATTATTCAACTTTATATTATTTTATCCCCGTGTGGTGGTGGAACGGAAGAACTGAGATCTTCTCAGTTATATATCATTTTTATCCCCGCGAAGCGGAAGAAGCTGAAGTCATTATTATTTTATCCCCGTGTGATGGTGGAATGGAAGAACTGAGATTTCTTCAGTTATATATATCATTTTTATCCCCGCGAAGCGGAAGAAGCTGAAGTCATTATTATTTTATCCCCGTGTGGTGGCGGAACGGAAGAACTGAGATCTTCTCAGTTATATATCATTTTTATCCCCGCGAAGCGGAAGAAGTTGAACATATTATTCAACTTTATATTATTTTATCCCCGTGTGGTGGTGGAACGGAAGAACTGAGATTTTCTTCAGTTATATATATCATTTTTATCCCCGTGAAGCGGAAGAAGCTGAAGTCATTATTATTTTATCCCCGTGTGGTGGTGGAATGGAAGAACTGAGATTTCTTCAGTTATATATATCATTTTTATCCTTGAAGTCATTATTATTTTATCCCCGTGTGGTGGCGGAATGGAAGAACTGAGATCTTCTCAGTTATATATCATTTTTATCCCCGCGAAGCGGAAGAAGTTGAACATATTATTCAACTTTATATTATTTTATCCCCGTGTGGTGGTTGAACGGAATAACTGAGATTTTCTCAGTTATATATCATTTTTATTCCTGCGAAGCGGAAGAAGTTAAACATATTATTCAACTTTATATTATTTTATCTCTGTGTGATGGTGGAACAGAAGAACTGTGATCTTCTCAGTTATATATCATTTTTATCCCCGCGAAGCGGAAGAAGCTGAAGTCATTATTATTTTATCCCCGTGTGGTGGTGGAACGAAAGAACTGAGATTTCTTCAGTTATATATATCATTTTTATCCCCAAGAAGCGGAAGAAGCTGAAGTCATTATTATTTTATCCCCGTGTGGTGGCGGAACCGAATAACTGAGATCTCCTCAGTTATATATCATTTTTATCCCTGCGAAGCGGAAGAAGTTGAAAATATTATTCAACTTTATATTATTTTATCCCCGTATGGTGGTGGAACGGAAGAACTGAGATTTCTTCAGTTATATATAACATTTTTATTCCCGCGAAGCGGAAGAAGTTTAACATATTATTCAACTTTATATTATTTTATCCCCGTGTGGTGGCGGAATGAAAGAATTGAGATCTTCTCAATTATATATCATTTTTATCCCCGCGAAGCAGAAGAAGTTGAACATATTATTCAACTTTATATTATTTTATCCCCGTGTGGTGGTGGAACAGAAGAACTGAGATTTCCTTAGTTATATATCATTTTTATCCCCGCAAAGAGGAAGAAGTTGAAGTCCTTATTCAGTTATATATTATTCTATCCCCTTATGGCCGTAGAGCAGTAATGTTGGATCATTTAGCGACTCTATATTATTATATTCCTAGCAGAAGCGCCGAAGTAGGCCTCAACTGTGTCATCTTATTTGGGTATGAGGAAGGTGAAATGGGGCATAACACAAGAAATATTGGAAGAAGAAGACAAACGGGAAAAGTTCATTGCTTCAGAAAGATTACACATTCTAATTCTTCTTACAAGAGAAAAAATAAAAGACCCTTATATATGGGGTATTACAGTTCTTTGTTAGGAGGAGCTGACGGAGCTTCTTTGCGCAGCGGAGGTTGGCACATTAGTTGCCGAAAGTAGGATTGCTGCAGGAAGATCTACTTAGATAGTTCTTTCTAGGACCCTGCTAGCTGTTGACACAAAGAGTAGTTGCTGGTGGAGACTTCCCTCAGCCGCTGCTGCAAATACCTCACCTGTTCTTCCAGGTTAGCAATATAATGTTGCTCGTCCACCCTTTCTTCAAAAGGAAAGGAACTACTGCCCTGTTCAGACATTTTGTCCATGGCTAAGGGAAAAGAGGGGAAAAGATGAATGTTATGCAGCCGGGGTTGGAGGTCCTTATAACAATGGAGGATGAGGGTGCATTTATTAACAGAAAAAGTAAGGATAATGAATGCTGGTAAAGAAGGAGAAACGAACGGAGGTGAAAAGTCAGCCGTACAAGAATTGTAAGAAAAAAGGGTCTGAATCCCCGGGAGATGGTAAAAGAAAGTATGTTCAGGCCAGATTACAGTCTTTCTGATGACAGAAACCTTACTTCTACAGGAAAATAACAAAAATGAATATCAATTCCCTCCTTCATTTTTATTAGCATACTTAAAATGATTACATCATTTAATCTATGAAGATTTTCTATGATTGCTCTTAACAGAAGAAGCATTAGAGGGCTCCTCAGGGGGGAAGGTGCCAAGATGACCCTGTAGAGCTCGCCTTGAGCAGAAGGAATGACCGGTGGACCTTCATCAAGAGGAGGTGAACGGATCCTCGCGGGGGAAACTGGAAGAACTGGTGGACCTTCATCAAAAGGAGGCGGACGGATCCCCGCCGAGGAAACTAGAATGAAGGCTAAAGCCGGTGGAAGTGGGGGAAGTTTGGCAGAGGCCCGGGGATCTCCCACTGTGTACTCCCATGTTAAGGGAGGGTTCCATACCCGATTGCGGAATGAAGGAAAGGGTGCTCGATAAGACCTCCCCACGGGAGGGGAGGGAGCTGTGGTGTGGGGCGAAAAAGGAAGGGGACGGAAGGATGAGGTCGCTGTCGAGCGGGTTTCAGAATCTTCAGAGTCCCCAGAAAGCCAGTCCCACAGCTCAAAAGATTCGGAGTCTGAAGAAATCTCAATGGGGTGTCCTGCTGAAGCCATGGGAGTAAGATGGAAGGACGAAGACATGAAGGGTGATAATTTATAGTTGGGGGAAAGGAACTGCAGTAGTTCTCGGGAAGGGGAAGAAGGTTAAGAGATTGATATCGTAATGACCTCAAGATATCATTTCCAAGCGGAGAAAGACAGTGAAGATCAACAGGCGAAAGTCATTTAATTTTTGACCGAGCCAAAATTGGGTCGGATATGAATAAGACCATCTAAGACCTTCTGAATAAGTTCCCGAATGAATAAGGTAATTGCGCTATGCGGCACGAGAAAAGAAACGTCAGCGTAAAAGGAGAAAAGTGCAAAATTGGTTCGGGATTTTCGACCCGCGAGAAGGCATGCAAGGAGGACAACTCAAAAGCTATGTTAACATAATTACTTTTTAGCACTAACAAAAGAGTCATTACAAGGAATAGGATGTTGGAAGTTATAATTCAAATAGTTCGGGGGGACACTTGGCTAGTGCATCCATGGGATTTAAATAGCTAGTGTCCGTGCCAGGGGGCGGATATCCCTGTTCAGCATTCAGAGCCGAAGATCCTTCAAAGCCTAGTATGAACAGGTCCACCCCCTTCTTGACATATCGCCCTTTCAGATCCACTTCTTGTTCTGCATGGGACGGTGATTAGTTGAGAGCCTGATAGTTAGCCACCGTGGGTTTGCTTTAGCTAGGCCGCAAGGCATTCTTCTCCGTATTTACTGTATGGCTTGCCATCCCGAGTTGAAAGGGCTTGAGTATTCTTTATGGAGGGCGATCGTTGTTGGTCACGACAGAGCTTGAGAGCACCATGGAGAGAGTTCTTGGCACTTCTTTATGCAAGATTTCCTGGCTTCCCAAGCTTGTCATTCCAAAAGCAATTGGCATTCTTCTTTGAGCTGTTAAATGATTGAAGAATCGACGGCTTTAATGATGGCGTCTCCGAACTTCCCCTTATACTCTTTTAGTTCGTGGGCGAGGATATCCACCTGCTGCAATTCACTAGACTGGAAGAAAACTTGCTGTTTGAGGTCTTCATTCCTTCGCTGAAGCTCCTCCTTTTCGCTTTGGACCAGGGCCAATTGTGTCATAGCATCTTCACATTGGCCCCTCAGGTCAGATTCCTTCGCCTCTCTCTCGCTCAACTGCCGAACGAGTTTTTTCTGCTGCGCTAGAGAGGCGAAGTGGTGTGCCTCTACGCTGGACTGGAATTGAGCCAGTTGAACTACCATTTTGCTGTGTTGGGTTGAGGCCTAGAAGAAAGGAAGCACCATCAGTATATGCTGACACATAGAGATACATATAGTAAAGATGAGAAGGGGACAGTAAATACCTCAGCCAACAATTTGCCTACTTGTTCGCAGGGACCTTGCACGCCTGATTGATTAAAAAATTTCACCTCCGAAGGGTTACGAATCTGCAGCAGAGATCCCAATGTAGCCCTTGAGGGGATCGGAATAGGAAGATCCTCTCCTTCGGAGGGAAGCGCAGGTCCGACGCGCTGAAGAGGGGTGGAAGAAGTAAACGTGTCGGAGGGGATAGGAGCAAAGATGGACTCGGTACGGGAAGGCAAAGGAGAATCATGTGCAGAGGGGGATGAATTGGGAGAATGGGAAGGAGAGTCCCTTCTGTAGGGAGATGAAGATGGGACGGATAAGGTAATATCTTTTCTCCTCGGTTCGTAGAGGGTTAAGGATCATGAACCAGGTTGACCGAAAGAGGAAGGGGGAAGAGCAGATGAACTCAGGGCTCCTTTCCTAACGAGCCGCAGTTTCTTCCGAGGAGAAGAAGGAGCTGCCAGTGATTTACCCGTCTTGGTTGAGGCCTTCTTCTTCTTGGCAGCCTCAATCGCCTCTCCTTCTACCAAAGCGTCCTGCATTAGATTATCTGCAAAATGTATTGGTGAGAAAGATGAATAATGCAGGAAGAAAGTTATATTAAAAGGAAAGTATCATCCTACCTACAGCAACTGAGGTCATCGAAGGGAGGGGGGATAGTCCGAAGTGGCTCAGAAGGGGAGTTTTTATCAAGTGATTTGAATAGTAATGTGACTCTCCCAATATTCTATACACTTCTGGGAAAGGATATTGGGTCCTCATTTCCCGGAAGGAAGGCAGTTCGGGAAGTTCCACCTTCCAGTTATCGGAGTAAGGTAAAGATGTTGGAAGTTGTACAAAGAAGTACAATTCTTCCCATCCCTTATGGGAAGTAGGCATTCACTAGGAATTGGCAGTCTGGACGGTTGGACAGATAAAAAAGGCCTGCCTTGGAAGATTTCAGTTGAAAGAAGCAATGGAATATTTCAGGGGTTAAAGGGAGGTTTAGATGTTGAAACACTATAGAAGCCCCCGACAGAATCCGAAAAGAATTGGGGGTGAATTGGTTCAGGGGTAGTCCATAAAAGTCTAAAATATCTAAATAGATGGAAGGTGCTGGTAGGGACAGGCCGTTAAGAAACTGTTTGGAGAAGAAGCAAGTTAGACCAGGAGGAGGACGATTTGGTCGGTGCATCTTGGTCGTAAAGCAGCATTTTAGGGAAGGGTCTATAAACTTGTCCTTAAGGTTAAAGAAATAATGGTCATGGTCTAGTTGGGTTATGGTATGCTCATACCACGCAGGGGAGGGGATGGTCTTAGGGGCCATAGGTATAAAGCAGGATAGAGTACTTACTTGGGGGGTTAGAATAATAACGTATAAGAAGGAGAGGGGTGGGTCGCTGAAACGCCGCTGGTGAAAATCGCAGGAGAGAAGAAGTTGAAGGGACGGTATTATTGGGCACACTAAGTAATACCTAAAAGAAAAAGGTGGAGGTTTATATAGGGTTTTTGTGACGGTTCGATTATAGGAGAGAAAAAGGAGAAGCGGGGCCCATGGGCCCATTAGGCCGCCTCAAGTATATGCGGTAAAGATTTAAGAGAGGAGTAAATTTGAATTAATAAGACAAGGATGGAGTAGGAACCTTATATAGTTGGAAAGTCAAGCTTATAACTTCGCTTGACTCTTTTTTTGGGGTTGACTAATGATACCATTGTTACCTCTTCTCTATGAGCTCACAGGCAAGGTGTTACCTAAACCAATTAACGGGTTCAGTGGAGAAAAAAGAGAGGAATGTTTGGTGCGCAAATAATTTGAAGGCAATCAACACGGTAAGGCGAAGGCGGGAGGAGACACTTCGGTGGGAAATAAACCATAATCGGTTCGGCCAGATAATCATAGAGACAGACGGGATGGATAAGAATCGATTCGGCCAGATAATCATAGAGGCAAACGGGACGGATAAGAATCGATTCGGCTGGGCAATTCAGAGGTCGTTCGATGAGGGAAGAAGGAGAGTGGGTTCAGGCTAGCAGGAAGCCCAAAGGCTATACCATCTATGAGCTATAGACCTAAGTTAGTTCCACCAAAAGTGGATGGTCGAGGGGGACAGGCTAACCTAGTTTCCTGAAATATAGATGAGGAGGTGTTATGTAATAGAAGGAGAGGTCCCCACATAATATTTCGAGGAGCCTTTGCCCCTCGTATCTGTAACAGAATTATTCTCCAGGTGGACGTGATGGCCACGTGTACGATGGGGATAATCCGCTAGGTAGCGATAGGTCAGAGAAGGAGGATAAAAGGGAGAAGAAGGACAGAAGAAAAGGGATCCGCAATTATTCCAACAAGCAAGAGACTAAGATACAGGGGGAGGAGAGCTACCACTACCTCGCCGGAGAAGGAGAGTAGCGACCTTCGCTGTCACATTGCATGTACTCTTTCTTGTATTGAGATTAAATTGTAAGAGGCTTTCTCCTCCGCCTCGGGAAGTTCCTTTCCGAAAAGGAGGACGTTCATAGTGAAAAGTGCTTGGGCATTGTCCCCGGTGAGAGAGCTCACCTCTGTGGAGTAGGAATACTCATTCCGAACCACGTTACATCCTGTGTTCTTGTTTTCATTGCCAGTGTTGGTTTTGCATTTCTTTACTTCGTCTTCTCATCATTTTTACTGTTGTGTCCTGTGAGAACCCACAAAGCTTCCTTCGTGCCTTCGTCGCATCGAAAGGAGGTAAACGCATTTTTTCCTCGCTGCATCACTACTTAAGGAAGTCCAAGTACTTAAGGAGCAAGTCAACTCGAATTCTTCGACTTGCTAAATTAAGGATAGAGACTTAACTCAAGTTGCAAAGCTTGAGGAAGAGAACTCGGTTTTAAAAAGGCAAGTAGAAGATCTAACCAGATCTTTGGAAAGGTTCACTTCAGGTTCCAAGTATCTCAACATGATGCTTGGATCTCAGCAAGTCATGTGCAATAAGTTTGAACTCAGATACAAAGCTAAATCCTCCTATAAATCATACATTGTAGGGTCGATATGGTTGGCCGGCTAGAGGGGGGTGAATAGCCATCTTTCGTTCGATGGTGGAATTTGCTCGTCTACAAAGAATATTAGCGCAACGGAAACAAAACAAGATAAGCAAATATAAATAAGAATACCAAACAATTCTAACACCGAAATATAACGTGGTTCATGGCCTCGCCGCTAATCCACTGATGCGATTAAATCACGGTGAATCACTCCGCAACCAATTCACTATTGGTCTCTCACTTTAGCCAATGCAAGGTGGAGGTAAACCTTCTTACAACCCAAACACTCCTTCTTACAATAAATGTGAAAGAAAACTAGGAGAAGGAGTTGAAAGCTTGTGGGGCACTTGGATGATCGTTTGGGACTTAAGCATTAGCCATCCAAAAGCCCACACCCTCTCTTTTTATAGAGAGGGCTGATTTCTTCCCATTGGTCGTCATCATCATCACGCCTTAGCGATGGCTGCCGCCACTACAACGACCTCCGAACACGTCAAATCCCAACCATTGTAGTCCAACGAAACCCTTGGCGGCGATCGATGTATCCATCACGATCGATGCCTTCAGAGCCAACCGCCATCGGCTATGAGCGGTTGCATGCCGCGGTATCTTCATCACCGATCGCCACCTTGCAATCGATCGATGGTCTAACGATCATTGCCATTCCATGGCGATCATTGCTAAGACAAAAACCCATCAGTCGAACACCAGTCGAACCCCGTTCGACTAAGAGCAATCGACTGTCATTCCATGGCAGTCGACTGATGTCGGGAAATCTCATCCGACAGTTAGCCAAATGGCCAAGTTTCACCTAAGAGCACTACCCCTTCCCGGGTTACATTCGCTCACTCTCATCCCTTGAAGTCCCTCGCCTTTGAAGTTGTCTTCGTTCGGCCACATCCCTCGGATGCGCCAAGCACACGTCTCTGCAGCGCCATCCTTCGCATCTCGCCCTGGAGTCTACTTCCTCCAGCTTCACTCCAAGCTCCTCGTCTGGCGGTCCCTCGGATGCTCCAAGCACACGGCTTCTGCAAAGCCATCCTTCACTGACTCAAGGACCGAGTCATGAGATGTGAAACTTGCCAAGGCTCCATGTGCAAATTACTAAGTCTTGTAAGACTCCAATGCACATATCAAATCCAAACATCCTAACTTAAACCCTTTGCCACACACATCAAAACCATATCACAGGTTGATTGCCCTAACATACATGTCATTACTTAGCCAAAACGCTAAAAATCGAGTCCAAGCATGGGTTCCTAAGTCTAGCTTAGTCAACCATGTTGGACCAAATCAATTTTGGGTTCTCAAAAGTCAAGTTCACTTAGTGAACAAAACTCAATCTATCTACCATTTAGGGGGGGCTAACACTTTGCTTGTTTCCTTGTTTAGTTAAACACTTGCATGCTTTAGTTTACTTTACTTGCTTAATTTAGAATGGACTAGATAGGAAACAAAGTAGTTTAAACTTGAACAACCTAGTACTAAGACAAGTGAACTGATAGTAAGTTAGGGAAGCTCTTCGAAGTGCATGTCTAGGAAGTGGTCATTGCTCCGATAACCAAGAAGGTCATGTGCCTCGCCATGACCAGGTGCACTAAGTCGAGTGGAACTGACCGAAGCTAACTCACTAAGTCTTTAACTAGTTAGACCAAGGCTTAGTCTAAAGTGAATCAAGTACTTGATTCTTTCATGGACTTTGTCTAGGAAGTGGTCGTTGCTCTGATAACTAAAAAGGTCATGTGCCTCGCCATGACCTAGAAGTCAATGCTGGAAGAACCTACTTGACTAGCTCAAACCAAGCTTGAATCTAACACAAGTTTAAACACTTTGAAATTGCTCATTAAACTTAATTAAGATAAAATAAATCATCATCTCACAAAACCCATAGGAATAAGTGTATTGAAAACCTAGTATGAGTGAGATGATTTAGAACTTAATTAAGACTAATTAGTTTAATTTAACTTAACTTAATAGACTTAAATCAAAATTAATAAATTTACCTTAACAACTTACCTTAATTAAACTTAACTTAATTCAACTCAACTTAATTTACTATACTTAAACTTAATTTATTAAACTAAACAAACATACCTAAATAAAGAGATTCACTTAACTTAACAAACTACTTAATAACTTGGCTTAAATTTAATTAAATTAAACCTAATTTAACTAAATTAAAACAAACTCAGTTGACTCACTAAACTAAACATAAATAACCTACTAAATTAAACTTAATCATCTAATCGATACAACTAACTTAATCAAATCAAAACAATTAAGTAAGTAAATGAAATTAACCTAATAAAATCAATTAAATAAAATTAAATA
The DNA here is from genome assembly GCA_025175895.1 of Wurfbainia villosa. Lineage (NCBI taxonomy): Eukaryota > Viridiplantae > Streptophyta > Magnoliopsida > Zingiberales > Zingiberaceae > Wurfbainia > Wurfbainia villosa. The sequence continues at coordinate 35,058,408 of CM046009.1, read as the reverse complement.
TAAAAATAAACCAAAATTAAAAATACTCAAATTTAGTCGATTGAATTGTTTTCAGTCGACTCAAAAAGAGTCGACTGAATCAGCTTCAGTTGCCTCCGAGTATCGGGAAGGTAAAATGCGACTTCAGTCGACTGAAATCGATTCAGTCGACTGAAATGAAATGGTAGATAAAATTTAGGCGGTGAAGTAAATGGTAAAATTAATTATAGTCGACTGAAATAGTTCAGTCGACTCAAAGTCAGTCAACTGGACTAGTTTTAGTCGACTGGATCCCGTCTATAAGAACATCGTCGAGCCACACCAAAAAGACTCACAACCACTATAAATCCACCATGAAAACCCTAATTCCAGACTTTCGAAGCATTTAGGTCATCATATTCCTTTAATATCATCCAAAATTCCAAGGTAATAAGTCTAAAACTTTAGTTTCAATTATTTTCAATAAATATTGAATATCTGTAATTCAATTAGGGGTAAAAGAAGAATTGTTGAGATTGAGTCATCGACTCCATGCTTGGATATTAGGTTCCCTACTGAGGGGCGTAGGATTAGATTTGAGAACACACTCTATACTCCTATGCCTACTCGATACATTAGTAAATCATTGTTTAGTAGTTCATGCATGCTTAGCTTAGATGTCATAACGCATTATGGGTTAGAAAAACTAGTCTATTGCAAAAACTCTATCAACATAGACTTATGTGTAGAGTTTTTCAATAATTTTAGTAAAATTGATGATCTTGCATATTCGACTAGAGTGGAGGGTAAGTTTTTACCCCCTCTATGTTGAAAGAGCATTTAGGACTCATGCATTTTACTTGTCCGGTTGCATGCTTTCCATCCACGGAGTTATCGTACGGTGACCCCTACTCTCATATTACATTAGATAGAATACATATGCATCTTTTTGGTGAGGAAAGAACTCTGTCTGTGAGTATCTTTAGTTTGACTAGACTCATAGTATAGGACTATGCCCTATATCGAGTTATAGTGAATTGCATTCTTCCACTCACTACTAGGGACATCGCTATGATGCGTCCTTATCACTCATTTTTTACTTTATGCATTTAGTCATAGGTTAGATATAGACATTAGCTTATAGATGTTTAATTCCATTATCTACCATTCTAGGTCATTTACTAGTAGGAAGGTGCATTTGTCGTACTATCATGTCATCACATCCCTCTTAGCCGCATTAGAGTTTGATGTTACTACAAGTAACATCAAACAACGTACTGAGTATGACATGATAGGGTCTAGGCAGTTTGGTTTAGCAAAAATAGGGTCAGATGAAAATAATATCCTTGCATGAAAGAGAGATGGTCCTCAGCCCTAGCCCCATCCTGAGCCGAAGCAGGAGCCAGAGATTGACCCCGACCACCACTCCGAGTTCGAGCATCAGGAAGCCCTAGGATTTGATAGTCTATCACCATTTCTTGGGATTCCAGCACCTCCTACCATAGTAGAGAGATTATCCAAGATGGAGGATATAATGCAGTGTCAGGAGCAGCAGCATCTTGAGATGGTGTAGATATTGCAGTGCGCAGAGAGAGGATCATCGAGAGATAATGGAGCTTCTATGTCTTGGGGCATGGGTCCTTCTCATCCTCCACCTACTGACTACGAGTTTTATATCACTTGACCTTAATAAATTTAATAATTTTTAAAACTTGTGTGAATTGTTTTATGCTTGGTAGATTAGGATGTTTTCATGCTTAATATTTAGAATTTATTTTGAAAAGTAATATTATATTATTTTTAAAGGAAATTGAAAATTAATCTAGATTAGATCAACCTAGATTTCATGTTCCTATAGAATTAAGTAAGCTTTCGCATCTCACAAACATATAGGATTACCTGTTTGTGTATTGAGCCACGAAGATTGGCGTGAGATGTTAGGACTGTACCCCTAGTTCCAGATGTAGATTCAGTGCATCGACATGAACCTATACAAGCTTTACAAGAGCAAATCAATCACTTTAGTGACTAACTTTAATTCAAATCTTGATGATTAATCCTATATCATTTGAGCTAGTAAAGAGTTGGATATTTTCTTTAAGAATAATTTTTAAATGTTATTTTTTTAATATAAATATAATATTTAGGAATTCATGCCCAGTCGAGTTGGATTAAGTGTCGGCTTCAGACTGTGCTTTGCCATGAATGCTAAGTCATCGTCTTGATCTTTATTGTCCCAAGTTGCATGAAAAGCCTTTTTTGCTCCCTTTTTCTTTGGTTTGAATTGCCCCTTCTTTTTGTTCTTCGATTGCCCCCTTTCTTTTCAAATTATTCTCCGCACCATGTTCACTATCGTGGCCTCCTCTTCGAATTTGGACTTGGGTTCATCCTCGGGTTCGGATCCTTCTTCCTGCTCGGGAGGTGGCTTGCTCTTCTCCTTTCTTCTTTGACCTAGAAGCAACGCAATACCTCTCTCGGCCCGAATCGCATTAGTTTGTTCGTGAAGTTCGAATTCAGAAAAGGGCTTATCTAATCTAATCTTAGAAAGGTCCTTAGAAACTTTATAGGCATCAACCATGGATGCCCACAAGGTGGTCCTAGGAAAAGCATTAAGAGCGTACCTTATTATATCCCGATTGACTATCTTTTGTCCGATGGCATGTAGACCGTTCAAGATGTCTTGGATCCATGCATGGAGTTGTGAAGTGGTCTCGTGATCCTGTATCTTTAGATTATACAATTTATTGAATAGTAAATCTCTTTTGCATATCTTGGCATCGGATGTCCCTTCGTGTAGCTTGATTAACTTGGTCCAGAGGTCTTTGGTGCTAATAAACGGTCTAATTCGGTTGAGCTCCTCCTTGGATAAGTTGCATTGCAACACTTGGGTTGCTTTTGCATCGACTTCGATTTGCCTCTTAGTTGCGTTGGTCCATTTGTCGAAATAAAGGCTCCCCTTGATCATTGGTGGGTAGAGCAAAGTCAGTTTGGATTATTATCCAAGTCTCAACTTGTGTTTTCAAGAAACACTTCATCTGACCTTTCTAATAACAGAAATCATTTCCGTTAAAGAACGGAGGTCGAGTGGTGCTATACCCCTCAATATGAGCCGTTAATTATCTTGCAAAACACGAATAAAAACCAAAAGGAATTTCAAGACTTGGTCTTGGATTAGTAATGTAGGAAATAATAAGAAATAAACATAAATAAATGAAAAAAATAAAAAACTAAACAAAAACTAGAAACTTATGACCTTCGATGTCCCTGAAAGGGTACTAAACATTGATTTTTGGGGATGAAGATATCTTGTTATGAGGGTATACCCTCATAATAAGTGTAGATCTCTGAGAGAGCTTCGATTTGGTAGGTAGCACATTTTGTCCACTTGTATGAAAAGTTATGCCCGTTTTACCGCCGGCTACTCCAAAAGCAAATAGTTCGATTGATACTTGCAAATACACAACCAAAAAAGGGTACCAAGCCTTCGTCTTGGATTAGTAGTGTGGGAGAAATAATAGGAGTATTTCACGAATTGAAAAATACGAAAAGAAAGCAAAAAAAGTGCTAGATTGGTGGTTTCACCAATCTTAGTACCCTCGCTCTTATACGAATTGTTGGATCGAAAGCGTCGCTAGAGGGGGTGAATAGCGAGCGTGAAACTTTATTTTGGACGTTAAAATAAGAGAAAGAACAGTGGAAATAAATACAATAAAATAAGTAGACAATTTGTTTTTTACTTGGTTCACAACCCAATGGTTGCTACTCCAAGGCTCCGTGATCCTTGACCGCGTATGAAGGGGCAATACACTATAGAGTCTCCTCCTCGTTGGAGGTAGGAGACAACGATCACAAAAATTGAAAACACGAGGATGAGGCAATAAGCCTACCTCACCTCGTTATGATTAAAGCCACAAATACAATAAATAAAAACTAATACTTATTTCTACCGACGAAGAGATTCTGAACTTGGCATTGCGTCGATATTATGACGGTGTTAGAGCTTTAGCGTTGCGGGAGCACTTTGTGAGTAAGATGGATGATCTTTGGGTTGGAGTCCTCCTCTACTTTTATAAATTTGTGCCTTGGAATAAGTCTAGATGCAGATCCTCATATTTTGGAATTTATCAAGAGGTGGCACCTTATCTTATCACGAAGTGGCACCCTCAAACATTATCCGTTTTGACCTAGCACATAAGGCTAATTCGTCGCCATCAGTCGACTGATGTCCTTCATTAGTTGACTGATGTTTAGTATTCGACTTCCAATAGCCAGTAGTCGACTGCCAGCCTAGCCACTTTCCTACAGTAAGAGGTTCAAAAAATGGTAAATGTGACTGTTTCTTACCGTCTGATCTCGACTTAGACCTTCCACTGGAAGTCTTAGTCGTATCGTTACCTACGATCGTCTCCATACAGAGGACACGACCTTACCATCTCTCTTTACACGCATACTTACCTCTGGTCCTTTATGACTTGTCACTTTGCTTCTGATCTTCCACCTAGGTTCTTCGACTCCCACGAAGTTCTCTTGGTGTCGCCCGACCACCACGATTTCCCAACTCGGAATTCTCCAGGTGTAACTTGTTAAGGCAATCTCTTTCCATGATAAGGTTTTGATGTGTGTGGCAAAGGGTTTAAGTTAGAGTGTTAGTGTGATTTGATATGTGCGTTGGAGTCTTGCAGGGCTTAGTAATTCGCACATGGAGCCGTGGCGAGTTTCACAACTCATGACTCGGTCCTTGAGTCGGTGAAGGATGGCTTTGCGGAAGCCGTGCGCTTGGAGCATACGAGGGACCGTCGGACGAGGAGCTTGGAGGGAAACCAGACGAAGTAGACTTCGAGGCAAGAAATGTGAAGGAGAATTGTAGAGCCGTGCGCCTGATGCTGCCGAGGGACGTGGCCGCGAACGAAGAGAACTTCGAAGGCAAGGGACTCTGAGAGATGAGAGTGAGCGAATGTAACCCGAGAAGGGGTAGCTCTTAGGTGAAACTTGGCCATTTGGCTAAGTGTCGGATGGGATTTCGACACGATCGCTATGTCATGGCGATCTTCGCTCAGTCGAATGAAGTTCGACCGGTATTCGATCGTTGGTTTGAGGCCAGCTGATCGCCATATGTGGGCAATGATTCGAAGAACATCGATCGATCGGGCCAAGGCGCGTGATCGGGTCGAAGGATTTGACCATTGACCGCCGTGAGCCGATCGCGTCGACTACGGAGGCAGCAGTCGACTGATGGAACCCATCAGTCAACTGCCAAGTGTTCTGTTGGACTATAACGGTCGGGATCCGACATGTTCGGAGGCCGTTGTAGTGGCAGAATGATCGCCAAGGGCGCAATGATCGTGGCGGCCAACGGAAAGAAAATCTTTCTCTCTATAAAAAGAGAGGGAGTGGAGCCTTGAGAGGCTAATGCTTATGCTCTAAGTGATCTTCCAAGTGCCCCACAAGCCTTAAACTCTTCTTACTCACTTTTACTCCATTCTTATTGTAAGAAGAGTGATCTTGATTGTAAAGGTTACCTCCACCTAGCTTGGTGCAAAGGAGAGACCATTAGTGGATTGGTTTTGGCGGAGTGATTCACCGAGGACGAATCGAGGACCGTGGATTAGCGGCGTAGCCGTGAACCACGTTAAATCTTGTGTTAGTGTTTATATTTGTCATTTCTATTTGCTTGTCTTAGTTTATTGTTTCCGCTTGCGCTAATCTTTTTGTAGACGAGCAAATTACGACATCCAACGTTTGAGGGCTATTCACCCCCCTATAGTCGGCCGTTCGATCCCCAACAAGTGGTATCAGAGCAAGGTCGCTTGTCGAGGACTAACCGCCGCAACAAGCACTTCATCAAAAGATGGCCGGCTCGAATATTTATCCGCCGAAGTTCAAAGGAGAATTCGCTTGGTGGAAGAAGCGAATGGAGGTATTTTTCGAAACGGATTTTGATATTATGATTACAATGGAATCCGGTTTCGTTTTGCCTAGGGATGAAGAAGGGAAGCCAATAGAGAAATCTACGTGGACCAAAAAGCAAAGGGAAGAGCATCTTGCAAATTCAAAAGCCAAGCATCATCTCTTCAATGTGCTCCCCCAACAAGAGATCAACCGAATAGGAGAATGCCTAAGTGCCAAGGAGATGTGGGAGAAGCTAATTGAGCTTTATGAAGGCACATCCGAGGCGAAGCTAGCAAGGAGAGATCTCCTCCGTTCCCAACTCAACAACATTAAACTAGAAAAGGGAGAAAAGGTAATTTCCTTACATTCTCATTTCAAGGAAATTATAACCGGTTTGTCAAGTGTAGGTGAGAAGCTATCAAACCGGGATATGGTTATGAAGGCTATAGATGCCTTTCCACGATCCTCAAAATGGAGCTCCATGGTGGACTCATTTTATATCTCCAAGAACTTAGAAGTAAGCACCTTGGAGGAATTCTTCTCAACCATGGAGCTCCACGAAACAAGGCTTGAAGGAATACAAGAAGAGCCAAGAATCCAACCTTCAAGAGGAGTAGCATTGTTGGCAAACAAGGGGAAGAAGAAGATGGAGATCCCCTCCTCCTCCGATGACGAAGCATCCTCATCCTCCTCCATGGATAGCACGGAAGAAGCGTATATGGTAAGGAGGGTAAGGCGTGCATTAAAAGGTTTTAGATTTAACAAATCAAATGATAGGAATAGAAGACCAAGGGGGAAAATCATTTGCTACAATTGCCAAGGAGAGGGACACATAAGGGACAATTGTCCCCTCCTAAACAAGAGCAAGGAAGAAAGGAAAAAGAAGGAAGAAAAGAAGAAGAAAAAGGGGAGCAAGAAGAAAAAGGAAGAGGAGAAGAAGACAAAGGAAAAGGGAAAGACCAAAGCTCTCAAGGCAAGGACTTGGGATGATCCCTCCTCATCCTCTTCATCATCATCGGAAGAAGAGAATGCATTTGTCACCAACCTTGCATTGATGGCATTTGATGACTTGGATTGCTCCTCCACCGAAAATGAAGAATCAAGCTCAAGTGGAGAGAGCTCAAATGAAGGGGGAGCCTCCTCTACATCCTCATCCGAAGAAGAAGAAGACATGGAGACTATGGTAACGAATCTCTCACCCCATAAGATAGTTTCCATGATTTCTAGTCTTACTAAGGATTTATTTAGAGCAAAGAAGAAAAATAAATGCATGCTTGAACAAATTAAGGATTTAGAACAAAAACTAGAAAAAACATGTGTTAATGATGATAATGCTGATGCATGCTCACATGATCTTTATGTGCCATTAGATGTTAGTGATGCATGTATAAATGAAAATAGGGCTTTAAGGGAAAAGGTAGATTATTTGACAAAAGCCCTAGAAAAATTCACTATTGGCTCCAACACTTTGAACATGATCATAGGGAGCCAAAGAGCTAGTTTTAATAAGAAAGACCTAGGTTATAAAGAAAAGAAAAATGAAAAGGCCTATAAATGCCTAATTGCTAGGGGACAAGATAAGAAGAAAGTAATAGCTAGGAAATGGATTCCCAAGGAGTACTTAGTGAACCCAATAGGAAAGAACTTATTTTGGGTTCCAAAATCCATCCTTAAGGGTTAGGATAACCCTAGGATAGTCAACCATATGCATTTACCTATATTATATTTTTGGTTGACTTAGGATGGCGGGACAATATTTTTGAAATAGTGTTGGGTGATGATAATGTGCCAATAAATAGATAATAATGTTTAAATCATGATAATGTATGAAATTCCTATGTATGTTTGCAATCATGATTTATGACTTTGATATTTGGCACATAATCATGAGAAATAGGTTTAAATCATGCTTTAGGTGATACTTTGATTATTATCATGATATAATACCTAATGCATGATTATTAATTGATGAATACATTAGGTTCATGATCATAATGTAAAATTATTTCATATATGTCTTTATGATCATGAGGATTGTTAGGATGATACTTAACCTTGATAGAATTGCATGAATATAATGGTTAAGTATATACAAATACCCTCTAGGATACATCTCACACTCACTATAGGCTACCTTGAATGAAAACTTAGCATTGGGGTGAGATGTTAGGATGATACAAATGTCCACTAGTGCCTATGGCATTTAGATGGTCATTTAAGGTATCAAAATAGCAATAATAGACCAATCATGGGGAAGGCTTATGTTTAAATCATAGACATATTGCCCAAAGATCATGGTTGGATATTTCATATGTTTTCAAAACAATTTCTTAACCTAAAATCTATGTATTCATGTTTTGAAACAATTGGAACCAAAACTAGGTGTTAAATTGGATACTAACATGCTCAAAAACTAGTGGTTTTTAAAGTTTTTGAATTTTTGGAAAATACGTGAAAATATAATGATTTTTTTTGAAAAACTATTTTTAATTGATAGATATACTTACAAGAAATATGTTCCCCAAATTTTATGATTTTTTGAATTTTCTGGAATTTTTAATGCATTTAAATTACTTAAAATCGTAATTCGAATTCATTGTGCGATCATTGCCATATCGATAGCGATCGACTACTCACCAAAAAAAAACTGATTTTAGATTTTAAACATGTTTTTGGTAATTTTCTTCTATTAGCCTTGATGTCATGGGTTTATAACTTAGTGTTAATCTTTTTGATGGTGTCAAAGGGGGAGAAGTAATTATGTTTAAGTAAATTATGATAGGGGGAGAAAATTTGAAAATTTATATGGGGAGTGTCATGGATTAAGGGGGAGTTGCATGTTGCTATATCATGTTTATGTTTTACATGCTTTCGTACCTTAGAATTTCTATCAAATGTTTTTACCTAATTTAAACGGATTGCTACACATCAAAAAGGGGGAGATTGTTAAGGCAATCTCTTGCCATGATAAGGTTTTGATGTGTGTGGCAAAGGGTTTAAGTTAGGGTGTTAGTGTGATTTGATATGTGCGTTGGAGTCTTGCAGGGCTTAGTAATTCTCACATGGAGCCGTGGCGAGTTTCACAACTCATGACTCGGTCCTTGAGTCGGTGAAGGATGGCTTTGCGGAAGCCGTGTGCTTGGAGCATCTGAGGGACCGCCGGACGAGGAGCTTGGAGTGAAGCCGGAGGAAGTAGACTTCGAGGCAAGAAACGCGAAAGAGCATTGCAGAGTCATGCGCCTGATGCTGCCGAGGGACGTGGCCGCGAACGAAGAGAACTTCGAAGGCGAGGGACTCTGAGAGATGAGAGTGAGCGAATGTAACCCGGGAAGGGGTAGCTCTTAGGTGAAACTTGGCCATTTCGCTAAGTGTCGGATGGGATTTCCCGACACCAGTCGACTGCTCTGAGTCGAATGAAGTTCGACTGGTATTCGACTGGTTGGTTTGAGGCCAGCAGTCGACTGCCATATGTGGGCAATGCGATCGCTAAGACCATCACCGATTGTCAAGATGAGTCGATTGGTCGAAAGGGTTTGGCCAGACCGCCAGAGCCGATCGGGCAATGATTACGAGGCGAATGATCGATGGAACCCATCAGTCGACTGCCAAGTGTTCCGTTAGACTACAATGGTCGGGATCCGACATGTTCGGAGGCTGTTGTAGTGGCGGCAGTCGACTGGTGGCGGCCAACGGGAAGAAAATCTTTCTCTCTATAAAAAGAGAGGGAGTGGAGCCTTGAGAGGCTAATGCTTATGCTCTAAGTGATCTTCCAAGTGCCCCACAAGCCTTAAACTCTTCTTACTCGCTTTTACTCCATTCTTATTGTAAGAAGAGTGATCTTGATTGTAAAGGTTACCTCCACCTCGCTTGGTGCAAAGGAGAGACCATTAGTGGATTGGTTTTGGCGGAGTGATTCACCAAGGACGAATCGGGGACCGTGGATTAGCGGCGTAGCTGTGAACCACGTTAAATCTTGTGTTAGCGTTTATATTTGTCATTTCTATTTGCTTTTCTTAGTTTATTGTTTCCGCTTGCGCTAAACTTTTTGTAGACGAGCAAATTACGACATCCAACGTTTGAGGGCTATTCACCCCCCTCTAGCCGGCCGTTCGATCTCCTACATAACTGACCTTCAGCTTCGCTTAACCATTTTTTGCACACTTAATTCAGCTCATGAGATAACAATATGACCTTAACTTTAGATCTTTGCCATAATCAAAACCTAGGTTCGATTATCTGGTGCCCCTACACCAACACACCTGAATGGCCTATCTATTCTATAGTAACGACTGTGGTAAAAACACATCAAATCAGTTGACAGTTGACCACTTCCTTAAAGTGTATTTTGAGGGAGAGATACATATGGAGGATAGAGAGATGAGGACGACGCCCACATTAACCATAGTGCATTTGGATAGGCTAGTACAGATGATCGCTGGCACACATGTGGAGGATAGACTGGCGCACTCAACTAGTGAGGATGGACACTGGTCATCACATAATCCTTGACTCTTGTGAGGGATGAGAGCACGACCAGACTGAGGGATATGTTAGGTTGGTTTTGGGTTGCATGTCAATACCCATACCCTACTATGGCTTCTTTCTCAGATATGACATTTCATCAGATATGACCGAAGCTAGGACCTAGGTGTATGGATGTGTTGTATCTTTTTCTTTGATGATATATATTTACCCTTTCATAAAAAAAAAAAAAAAGAGAAAGAGCTCTGGGTCTGTCAATCCTTGCTATGTCTGGACCTAATAAGTTTCCCCATGTTGAGTCAAATTAAGTCGTAGGCTTGACTCTTGGTGGCGCCCTTCCGTCAATTCCTTTAAGTTTCAACCTTACGACAATACTCTCCCTGGAACCCAAAGATTTTGATTTCTCATAAGGTGTCGGCGGAGTCCAAAGAGCAACATCCACTGATCCCTGGTCGACATCGTTTATGGTTGAGACTAGGACAATATCTGATCATCTTCGAGCCCCCAACTTTCGTTCTTGATTAATGAAAACATCCTTGGAAAATGCTTTCATAGTCGTGTTAGGATGTACACTGAAAAGTCTATCTTTTGTATGAACATCTTTATTTTTGAAATAAGAATCACATGATCATTGTTTGCATATTTATGGTTATGCATATTGTCTCATACATTACATTGTAGATAACATGGTGTGTAGTGTCACACGGTAGATCATGTTATCAACTCCTTATAGAGTATAAGTAAAGGTTCACAACTGAGATGGCTTTGGACAAACCATTGGTATGGTTGTAGTGTGATTTGGTATTGGTTTGTCTTGACCATAAAATCACACTAGTACACTTTGTGTGTATTGAGCAGGACCGACTTAGAGGTGTTTTGATTCATTGCTGACTACATAATCGAATCATACCTCAGATATTATATTGTACATGCTCTTAATCCCGATATAATAACGGGCACATATACTTAGTATTCATTTCTTTGATTTACCAATGGGCGAGATTTATAGGGTAAATCGATAGGCTCGGTAAGTTGGGAAATGATTATGTCCCCTTGAGGAGCTCATAAAGTTCATCATGTAAACCCTGCAGGTGGACTTGGTCCGGCATGATGATAAGGTTGAGTGGTACCACTCATGGAGTTAGATGTTGATTAATTAATTGTCAATAAATTAATTAATCGATGGACATTCGAGATATTAAACACGGGGAGATAAATGTACAAATAATATATGGAGCCCATATTTATTTATGGGGGTTGGTGAGGTAGATCAATCATAATCCTCTAGTGGAATGGATAATCATTAATGGATCGGACTTTATGTGGGCTTGATCCATTGGGTGGCTAAGATCCAACTCCTCCTTATGGTCCCTATTGTAGCCTAATAAACCCTCATGGAGCCTAGATCCAATGGTGGAAAATGGAACTCTAGATCCGACGGTGGAGATTAAATCTCTAGATCCGACGGTTGAGATTAAATCTCTAAATCCGACGGTTGAGATTAAATCCCTATATTCGACGGTGGAGATTAAAACAAAGCTTAAGCCTAACTCTATAAAATGAGGCTTAAGGTGGGCGGCAAGTGCATGGCTTGGAATTCTAGGGTTTGCCCTCTTTAGCTTGGGCGGTAAGAAACTCTAGGAAGATTAGGGTTTTGGTTGGGCGACTAGGGTTTGGGAGGTGGAGTGGGCGGCAACAATTGGAGGGGTTCCTTTCTTCTTCCTAAGGTGTTGCCGGTGCCCATCTTGCTCCCCTCTACCTTGGTCGGCGCTCAACCTATTCCTCTTCTTCTCCTTGGCCGGTGGAAACAAGGGTTAGGGTTGTTCCTTGGAGCTCTTGGCCGGTGCCCACAATCCTTTTGATCTCTCTTTGGGCCGGCGGCAAGCATCAAGTTTGGAGCTTGATGGTTGGTCCTAGATAAGAGAAGAGTTTCATTTCTATACTTCCTCTTGTTCGGAGCAAGCAAGGAAGGAAGATTGATGATCTAGGAGGCTTCGACTTTTGGAAGATCGTCGCCCACACGACGTCCAAAAGGAGGAAGGATATATAATAGAAGATCAAGAGGTATAATGTTTGTTTATATTCTTTTGTATTATGTCTATAATTGTTTTTCAATTATATGCATGTTGTATGTTTTTATATGTGGCTAAATTTACTTGGACCCCGAATACAAACACAAAAATCGGCGATCCGTACATCGTCTATTCCGTGGCTAATCGTAGAATAGAGGTTGGTTGCTTGAACAACAAGTTTGTTCGAGTGACCACTCTAATCGAATAGCACGACAATGGAACGGTTGCTTGGGTAATCCCTTTTGTCTAAGATTAATTTTTTTAATCCGGGGACGAAGACGGGATCGCCGTGAACAAGCGACCGAGTCGAAGGGGAAGCGAAGTTTCCTACCTTCAAGTGGTATAAGAGCTTCGGTTCCGGGCAAAACCTTTAACTAGTATCAGAGCCATGTTTTCGATTTTTTGTGTTTAGGATTCAGTTACTTTTATGCACTTTTCATATATTATTTTTTTCGGATAATAGTAGAATGTGCATAGGTTAACTTTTTGGTTGCAGGCATGGGATCCAACTATTATGGCCATATGTGTGTATGTGATTGTATGTGTGTAATTGTATATTTTATTGAATCCTCGGGGTTGACGAGGCTAGTATTTAATTTTTGTAATTAGATACGACATTGTTTATCCACTCTTTTTATTTTAGTTTACTTTCGATCTAGATTTCATGTACACTCCCTCGTGGAGTATAGGATCGATGAATGTAAATTAAAATAGTTTTTCTCAACTCGGATCTCTAGATGGCTTGTACATGGCGTAGGGAGGAGCGGACGAGATGGTGATACGACGGGAGGCATATTGGAGACAAAAGCCATAATAGTTGGAAAATATTTCTTTTTCATATTTATTGCTTATTGTTTGATATGCATGTCGTAGGCTAGAAAATTCCTCAATTTTAAATTACTAAGTGGGAGAGGGATATTTTTATAAATTCCCACGGCCTCCATTACGATTTGACATATGATGCAAACAAACTTGCGCGTCGGCTCTGAGTGCCTTCCTCCCCATTAGATGAGTTTGTTTTTTGGATCATAGGGTCGGATATGGTTATAGGAAATTATTTAGGAGCGTGTGTACTTTTCCATCGGAAGGCACATAACCCGAGATAATTTCCTTGGTATCGAGTAATGGTGAACACTTAGATGCAAATAGGAGTATCCTCCCCATTGGAGTCACTGCTTTTATTTGTAGGGCCGAAGAGAAATCAACTATTAATTTTATTTGTCAAAAAGTTAGGTTGACAAGATAGTAAAATTAATGGGTAAAATCTTCTCTTACATATGTAGAATTCGTATACGTCCACACGATCGTGGCATACGATATTCTCGGTGTTTTGAGGTGTTGGTTTATTTTAAAATTTTATTGTTTGAGGAATCAATAATTTTTTGAAATCTAAAGTAATGACCTATGTGATTCTTAGGATTTTAAAAAATGACTTTCAATCCACTTGTTGTGATACTAAAAAGAATAAACTTACTGGACCCAATTATGTTGATTGGAAAAGGAATCTTGTTATTGTCTTAACTGCTGAGGAGTACAAGTATGTGGGAAACCCAGGTCGATATCATTCTCCAGTCTCTACCTAGGAGTTTTGAGCAGTTTCGCCTGAATTACAACATGAATAAGAGGTTGTATTCGTTGGCGGAGCTTCTGATAGAACTCCAAGGGGCAGAAGTGTAATGCCCGTAAGATTTCTAGCAATTTTACAAGAATTTTTGGCTTGATGATAATGGGCTTTATGTAGGCTCTTTCAAAAATAAAAGAAAATAAGCCAAAAAGGAAGCAAGGCCTAGGAATTGAACCCCAAACCTCTAGATATAGCCAAGCCCTATAGATGCATCCACTAACCAGAAGGCCAATAAGATTTTATTATTAGAGGAAGATGGTAAATTATAGTTAGGGGTAAGGGAGATGAAGGGACTCTTCAAGTGAATAAATAGGGGGAATGAGGGGGCATGAGTTATCAAAATTGCTTTTCTCCTCCTCTTCTTCTTCCTCACAGAACCCTAGAGCTCCCCTCTCCATTCTTTGGCCGAAACTCATCCAAGAAAGAAGCAAGGCTAGGTTGCTTCCCTTAGGTCATCTTCCAACCAAAAAGAAAAGCGAAGGATGTAAGTATCCCCTCACCTGCATACGAGTAGCTTTTCGATTGATGTTTTGTGTCAATTTTCCATGATCCATTCGGCCAAGCCCTTTTAATTGAGTTCTCCATGAAGTTCTATACCCTACTTGTATGAATAAGATGATGTTATGATGTAAAATGGATTAGGTTAAAAATTAACCCTAAAAGTCTCCATGATCCATTCGGCCAAGCTTTTTTTTTTTTGATGATTCAATGAAGTTCTATGCCATGTTTTGTAAGCATACGATGATGTTAGGATGTAAAATGGATTAGGTTAAAAGTTAACCCTAAAAGTCTCCATGATCCATTCGGCCAAGCCCTTTTAATTGAGTTCTCCATGAAGTTCTATACCCTACTTGTATGAATAAGATGATATTAGGATGTAAAATGGATTAGGTTAAAAGTTAACCCTAAAAGCCTTCATGAACCATTCGGCCAAGCTTTGTTTTTGATGTTTCAATGAAGTTCTATACCATGTTTTGTAAGCATATGATGATGTTAGGATGTAAAATGGATTAGGTTAAAAGTTAACCCTAAAAGCCTTCATGAACCATTCGGCCAAGCTTTGTTTTTGATGTTTCAATGAAGTTCTTGTTAGTAATATATGTGAGATGTCCTAAGGCAATCGCCTTATGTATAAACCATTTATATGATAAATGAAGATTCACTATTTGAGTATACATGTTTTATGTATTTGATTGGATCTTAAACTCATTTACTGAATGTCCACGATACGATTCACAGCATGAGAGAATTTGTGATTAGATCACAACTAGTGAGTATCTCTACATGTGTAATTGTGATGTATCGGAATTATCCCTAGTCGATGAATTGATGGATTTGGACACCATCAGTTCTGTCGAGACTAGCACGAGGTATACTCCTTGGTGTATCCAAGCAGCTGATTCTCACTGGCTGGAGACATAGTGATGTCCGGAGTTGATCGTGGATGCTAGTTATGGTAACTAGTTCATTGGAGTGACCAGCCGTAAGACTTCATATGGTTCTCTGCATATATAGATATGTCAATGAAGTTCTTACTGTGGCTTAAGTGCGATGTTCCTTTGACTTACGGTATTCAAGTCATCTTGATCATGGAGACTTATGCTTTGACATCTTAAGCAAACATCTCTAAGGAGATGTGGACCCGGGATGATTGGGTATAAGTCGAAGTGATCGAAGGTGTTTGAATAGCCTATAAAGGATTCACCACTCCTTGCGAGGAGATGTATACCCATGGCCTCTCGTCGGATTGTTACTAAAGTCTTTGGCCAAAGCATTACATGTTTAGAGTAAGGTACTCTTCGATACATGTGGAGTAACTAGAATTCGTAGGACGAGGAAATGGTACTTGGGCTAGGTGTGACGTAGTCAGCCTAGTGGGGACTGACACTATAGACCATGTCCTGAACCAAGTGGGTATAAGATGAGTGAAGGGAATAGGGCACGATTCATTCGAGCTACTGAAGGGTTTCAGAAATAGTTCTGGATCAACCGTTGATCTTTTCGGTTAATTGGGGATCATGATGTACTACTAGGTGCCACTCATGATCGTTCTATAATTAATGGTTAATTATAGACGGCCAACATAAACCGAGAACCTATTTGGTCACATGCACAACGAGTGTAATCCAAAGGATTTAAAACGAGCTTGAGAATAGGATTCTCAGACCGAGAGAAACTATGTTTGGTTGGACCAAACATAAAGCGAGCATGAAATTGTTTCAGTCGCAATGGAAGCGTGGATGGGCCGTGTCTTATGAAGACATAATGGATGGACCAAAATGGTTTGGTTCTAATCCAATGGATGAGAATAAACCAAAGGGTTTGGTTTATTTTAAACGAATGAACCAAAAGTTGGTTCGGTTCGTTTTAACTTAAAATAAACCATCATAGTTTGGTTTATTTTAACTTATCTTAATGGAGCGGGTTAACGGGCTTTATGGATATGATCCATTAACCATTAAGAGAATTAGTTCTCTATAAAAGAGGGCTTAAGGGATTGTTAAGCCCTAATCATCCAAAACCCTAAACCTAGTTGCCGCCCAACATCTTGTTGCCGCCACAGCTTGTGGTGCAGCCTTCCAACTTGTTGCCGGTGACCAAGCTTCAGCTGAACCTGAACCCTCCGTGATCCCCTATAGGTTTGGCATCAAGGTGAGTCTTTCCTTGGCCGGCGCCTATATCTCTCCACCAAGCTGTCCAGTTTTCTGACAGCTTCCTCCTCTCGTCGGAGCGCCGCTTGGACGACGGTTAGTGCCCGACAGCGCTAACTTATCGGGATTTGATCTCCGTAATCCTCTGAGGTGGGGGACGGGCGATCTGGCCAATTGGTTGACGAATACCTCTCCGGAGAAGCGAGTTTTGAGAACTCGTTTGAGGATCCGAATTTGGATTCGGATCGTGATCATCTCTCGATCACGTCGTCTTCAACACGAGGCTAGTAACCCGTACAAAGACGAAGCTCGTGACTTAGCGAAGTCATCCCGAGGAGCTCGGCATGGATACGGATAGAGACGATTCTTACGAGGATCGTTCCGGTTGATGCCGTTCCCGCTACACGTCATACGAAAGGTATAACGTAGATAATTTCTTTTATTGCAAATTTTAATTTACGGTTATGTCTACACTTGTTGTAATAGCATGCGTGTGTTGTGTGTGTTGTAATAAATATAGATTTATTAATTTTTAATTGCTTCCGCTGTGCTCATGTTTATGAAACATGATCGAACACACACACGCCGCGGTGCCGGAAACCCAACAGTTCTATACCATGTTTTGTAAGCATATGATGATGTTAGGATGTAAAATGGATTAGGTTAAAAGTTAACCCTAAAAGCCCCCATGAACCATTCAGCCAACCCCTGTTTTTGATGGTTCAAGGAAGTTCTATACCATGTTTTGTATGCATATGATGATGTTAGGATGTTAGATGGATTAGGTTAAAAGTTTAACCCTAAAAGCCCCCATGAACCATTCAGCCAAACATTGTTCTTTAACATGCTCTAGGTTAGGTTAACATGTGTTTTATGTTTAGGTGAATTCATGTTAACTTGTGATATTAAATGATGCTAGATGAAGATAACATGCTCTAGGTTAGTGTTTACTTACTCTTGATGTTTATGCCTTATGCCATGCCCTATATGTGTGTGATATTTAAGATATGTTATGAAATGAAATATGATATGTGCATGAAGTGAAATATGATATGTTATGAAATGAAGTATAATATGTTTGCGAAATGAAATAAGATATGTTATAATAAAAAGCATATAAGTATTTTACCTTCTGCATGGCTTGTACCAGGACCCTAACAAGGTCCAAAGGGATGAGCTCCTAAGATGCCCTAGGCCGACGGACTAAGATCGGGCCTAGGATGGGCTTCTATGTATGATTGCCCCTAGGTCGACGGACTAAGATCGGGCCTAGTACGGGATGGGCTCCAAGATGCCCTAGGTCGATGGACTAAGATCGGGCCTAGGATGGGCTTCTACGCTATGACGATGGCCCTAGGTCGACGGACTAAGATCAGGCCTAGTAACCTAGTAGGTTCGAGACTTGCTACCTCGGGTCTATATAGGGATGCGCGCTATGATGATGATGATGTGGTACAATGTCGGGCCCAAATATGTTGAGATTTATGTTTACGTACCTAATATATATGTTTCAAAGAGCATCCTGCATATGTTTACATGATTTGATTGTTAGGTTCCCATGTTATGATTGTTATGTTTACATGCTATGTTTGATATGTTATATATGTTGTATGCTATGTTGCCATGTTATATATGTTGCATGTTATGTTTGATATGTCATATATATGTTACATGTTATGTTTGTTATGTCATGTACGTGTTGATATGTTACATATGTTGTATGTTATGTTTGATTATGTCATATATGTACATGGTATGCTGCTATGTTATATATGTTACATGTCATGTTGCTTATGTTACTTATGCTACATGTTATGTTGCTTACGTCATATATGTTACATGTTATGTTGCTTATATGTTATGAATGTTACATGCCATGATTAATGTCGATGTATTTTTTTTTTGTGAGTAGGACAGGATCTTACTAAGCCTATGTGCTTATAGTTTATTTTTCCCTTGTACTGCAGATAAGGGTAAGGGATGGATAAACTAAAGGGAGCAGCAGGAGGGGCCAAGTGTGTGTGGTAGTGGCATGGTGGAGGAGATCCGTTATGTCCTTATATATGTTTCCTTATGATGATGATGTTTATGGACTTGAACTAAACACTAAGTACTTATGAAATAATGATGCATGCTCTATGTTAAGAAGAAGTATCTATATATGACGATGCATGTTTATGTTTAAAAGAAAGAAAAAAAATGTGTCTAAAGTCTTCCGCTATAAGTAGTACGATGTATGTATGTACGGTTGCGTCACGCGTCGCCCCTCCGGACCCTAGGAAAGGGCGGGCGTGACAGGTTGGTATCAGAGCAGATCTGCCTTTCCACTACACACACATCAAGCTCCAAATACTGCCGCTCCAAGTAAGAATTCTATGTCTACTCTAATTTTGTTAATTTTGTTCATGTATGATATGAAATGCCTTTAGCTTAAATTATGCATGAAAACATGAATGATCATTTTATGCTAGCTTTTAGTTTAATTATGCGTAGATAAACGAACGATAAACTTATACTAGCTTTACTTTAATATATGAAGATAAACATGTTTGGAAGACGCAGTAATAGAGCTGATGAGATAGCATCGCCGCATGACCTTACACACGTAGTTACAGAACTCTAGCGACAAGTTACGGAACAGTAGCAAGTAATAAATTCCCTAATGAATCAGCGAGGAAACCCTACTACCCCACCAACGGGCCCTGGCCCGATGGTTCGACAGGAAGCTTACCTGATCCAGTGGCAGAGATTGAAGCCGGAAAATTTCTCTGGTACTGGTGAACCATGGGATGCCCAAGCCTGGTTCAAGATGGTGGAAAGCATCGTGGAGCTACTGGACTAGCCCGAATGCGAGAAGATTAAGTGTGCATCATTCTGCCTCTCGGGAGATGCTCGGATGTGGTGGGAACGGGTTAAAGCAAAGAGACAAGTAAATCAGATGAGATGGACAGATTTTGAGTATGAAGTTTTCGAAGAATTCTTCCACATGAGGGTAACCAACAAGCATTACGACGAGTTCACTGGGTTCCGACAAGGTGACTTATCAGTCAGCGAAGCCGTGAAGAGATTCAACCGACTCACACGCCTATGCCCAGAGTGGGTCATCACGGAAAGAGAAAGGATCAGAAGCTATAAGAGGTCAGAGTTGTATGCAACTACCCAGAGGTATTCCCAGATGAACTACCAGGGTTAGCCCCAGATAGAGAAGTTAAATTTGAGATCGAATTGATTCCTGGTACTAACCCAATCTCTAAAGCACCTTACTATATAGCGCCGGCTGAATTGAAGGAACTTCAGGGACAACTACAGGAGTTACTCGACAAGGGACTTATTCGCCCAAGTCGCTCTCCATGGGGAGCTCCAGTGCTGTTGGTGAAGAAGAAAGATGGGTCTATGCGAATGTGCATAGACTACCGAGCACTGAATAATGTGACGATCAAGAACCGGTACCCTTTGCCACGGATTGATGACCTGTTCGACCAACTAAAGGGTGCCACTGTCTTCTCTAAGATTGACCTGAGGTCTGGCTATCATCAAGTAAAAGTGAAATCAGATGATATACCAAAGATGGCCTTCCGGACAAGATACGGACATTACGAGTTCGTAGTTATGCCATTCGGAGTGACGAATGCCCCTGCTCTGTTCATGGATTTGATGAATTGGGTATTCTCGACATTCCTCGACAAGTTTGTGATCGTCTTCATCGACGACATACTGATATATTCGAGAACCCCAGAGGAGCACGCAGAACACCTGAATGTGGTATTGCAGATTCTTCGGGAAAAGCAGTTATTTGCAAAGTTCTCCAAATACGAGTTCTGGCTCGAACAAGTATCATTTTTGGGTCACGTCATATCCAAGCACGGAGTGATGGTAGACCCAATAAAGATTGAAGCCGTGAGCAACTGGAACCGACCAAAGAATGCCAGCGAGATCAGAAGCTTTCTTGGGCTAGCAAGCTACTACCGGAAGTTTGTAGAGAACTTCTCCAGGATTGTAGCCCCTATAACAGTCCTCACTAGAAAGAACAAGAAATATGAGTGGACGGACGCCTGCGAGAGGAGTTTCAAAGAATTGAAAAGGTGGCTGACCAGCGCTCCAATCCTTGCTCTTCCGAACAGTAACGAAGGCTTCGACATGTACAGTGACGCTTCCAAGTTGGGACTCGGAGCTGTACTCATGCAGAATGGCAAGGTCATTGCCTACGCCTCTAGGCAACTCAAAGAACATGAAAGGAATTATCCCACCCACGATTTAGAGCTAGCGGTCGTGGTCTTTTCTCTCAAAACATGGAGGCATTATCTATATGGAGCTCAGTGTAGGATTTATACAGACCACCAGAGCCTGAAATATTTCTTCACACAGAAGGACCTGAACATGAGACAAGACAGATGGCTCGAGCTCGTCAAGGATTATGACTGCGAGATCTTCTACCATCCGGGGAAAGCAAACAAGGTGGCTGATGCACTCAGTAGGAAGTCCTACGCCACCTTGATGTCTCTATCAGTGTTATCTCGACCCTTAGAAAAGGAGATTATGTGTTATGGGGTTGAAATCATTTCCGGACAGCTCTCGACCATGATGATAGCACCGACGCTGTTCGATGATATACTGGAAAAGCAAGCCTGTGACCCAAGCATTCAGAGGATCAAGCAAGAGGTCCTAGAAGGAAAGGACGACGGGTTTCATATCTCTGATAGTGGAGTACTCTACCTCAGGGATCGCTTGTGTATTCCCGACGATCCAGAATTATGGAAGAAGATATTTGAGGAAGCTCACGGAACACCTTATGCGATGCATCCTGGAACCACCAAGATGTACCAAGACCTGAAAAGAAAATTCTGGTGGTTCAGAATGAAAAGAGATGTGGCTCAGTATGTCAGTACCTGCCTGACCTGCCAGAGGGTTAAAGCAGAACACCAGAGACCTGGAGGAACACTACAGCCGATCCAGATTCCAGAATGGAAATGGGAAGACATTTCTATGGATTTCATCTCAGGATTGCCCAAGACGACAAATGGTTATGATGCTATATGGGTAATTATGGACAGATTGACGAAGTCCGCCCACTTCTTAGCAATCAAGATGACCTATTCGACGTGAGCTCGATTATATGCTAGGGAAATTATCAGACTACATGGAATTCCTAAGACCATCATTTCTGACAGAGATGGTCGCTTTATTTCCCATTTCTGGGAATGTGTTCAGAAGGCCCTAGGCACGAAGCTATTGTTCAGTACTGCCTTCCATCCCCAGACGGACGGACAGACCGAAAGAGTAAATCAAGTACTGGAGGATATGTTATGAGCTTGCGCCCTGGATTTCAAAGGTAGCTGGTGCCGATACTTATGTTTGGCAGAATTCGTCTACAACAATAGCTACCAAGCTACTATTGGAATGGCACCCTACGAGGCTCTATACGAGAGGAAATGTAGATCTCCCATATGCTGGTACGAGGGTGGTGAAAAGAAGAGGATGGGACTCCAGACGGACTTCATCGACGACACCACCCGAGCTATACAGAACATTCATTAGAGAATTGAAACTGCTTAGAGCCGACAAAAGAGCTATGCGGATATACGACGTAGACTGTTAGAATTCGAAGTCGGGGACCTGGTATTCCTTAGGGTGGCCCCTATGAAGGGAGTGATGAGATTCGGAAGGAAAGGTAAGCTGAGTCCACGCTATGTGGGACCGTATCTGATATTGCAGAGGGTTGGCAAAGTAGCTTACAAGCTGGAGCTGCCTCAAGAGATGTCGTCTATTCACAACGTGTTCCATGTCTCTGTGCTCAAGAAATGCATTTCCAGTGTGGACCAAGTGATCGAGCCACAAACAGTACAAGTTCAAGAGGACCTAAGTTATGAGAGTCGGCCTATCCAGATACTCGACCGAGAAGTCAAGAGACTAAAGAACAAAGAGGTGCCCTTAGTAAATGTCCTATGGCAGAATCAACGGTACGAAGAAGCTACCTGGGAACGCGAGGAGGACATGAAGCAGAAGTACATAGAATTGTTCTAAGTTTTGAGGATGAAACTTTTAAAAGGTATGAAGGATTGTAACGCCTGTAAAATTTCTAGCAATTTTACAAGAATTTTTGGCTTGATGATAATGGGCTTTATGTGGGCTCTTTCAAAAATAAAAAAAAAAAGCCAAAAAGGAAGCAAGGCCTAGGAATTGAACCCCAAACCTTTAGAGATAGCCAAGCCCTATAGATGCATCCACTAACCAGAAGGCCAATAAGATTTTATTATTAGAGGAAGATGGTAAATTATAGTTAGGGGTAAGGGAGATGAAGGGACTCTTCAAGTGAATAAATAGGGGGAATGAGGGGGCATGAGTTATCAAAATTGCTTTTCTCCTCCTCTTCTTCTTCCTCACCGAACCCTAGAGTTCCCCTCTCCATTCTTTGGCCGAAACTCATCCAAGCAAGAAGCAAGGCTAGGTTGCTTCCCTTAGGTCATCTTCCAACCAAAAAGAAAAGCGAAGGATGTAAGTATCCCCTCACCTGTATACGAGTAGCTTTTCGATTAATGTTTTGTGTCAATTTTCCATGATCCATTCGGCCAAGCCCTTTTAATTGAGTTCTTCATGAAGTTCTATACCCTACTTGTATGAATAAGATGATGTTAGGATGTAAAATGGATTAGGTTAAAAATTAACCCTAAAAGTCTCCATGATCCATTCGGCCAAGCTTTGTTTTTTTGATGATTTAATGAAGTTCTATGCCATGTTTTGTAAGCATATGATGATGTTAGGATGTAAAATGGATTAGGTTAAAAGTTAACCCTAAAAATCTCCATGATCCATTCGGCCAAGCCCTTTTAATTGAGTTCTCCATGAAGTTCTATACCCTACTTGTATGAATAAGATAATGTTAGGATGTAAAATGGATTAGGCTAAAAGTTAACCCTAAAAGCCTTCATGAACCATTCGGCCAAGCTTTGTTTTTGATGTTTCAATGAAGTTCTATACCATGTTTTGTAAGAATATGATGATGTTAGGATGTAAAATGGATTAGGTTAAAAGTTAACCCTAAAAGCCTTCATGAACCATTCGGTCAAGCTTTGTTTTTGATGTTTCAATGAAGTTCTATACCATGTTTTGTAAGCATATGATGATGTTAGGATGTAAAATGGATTAGGTTAAAAGTTAACCCTAAAAACCCCCATGAACCATTCGGCCAACCCTTGTTTTTGATGGTTCGAGGAAGTTCTATACCATGTTTTGTATGCATATGATGATGTTAGGATGTTAGATGGATTAGGTTAAAAGTTTAACCCTAAAAGCCCCCATGAACCATTCGCCAAACATTGTTCTTTAACATGCTCTAGGTTAGGTTAACATGTGTTTTATGTTTAGGTGAATTCATGTTAACTTGTGATATTAAATGATGCTAGATGAAGATAACATGCTCTAGGTTAGTGTTTACTTACTCTTGATGTTTATGCCTTATGCCATGCCCTATATGTGTGTGATATTTAAGATATGTTATGAAATGAAATATGATATGTGCATGAAGTGAAATATGATATGTTATGAAATGAAGTATGATATGTTTGCGAAATGAAATAAGATATGTTATAATAAAAAAGCATATAAGTATTTTACCTTCTGCATGGCTTGTACCAGGACCCTAACAAGGTCCAAAGGGATGGGCTCCTAAGATGCCCTAGGCCGACGGACTAAGATCGGGCCTAGGATGGGCTTCTATGTATGATTGCCCCTAGGTCGACGGACTAAGATCGGGCCTAGTACGGGATGGGCTCCAAGATACCCTAGGTCGATGGACTAAGATCGGGCCTAGGATGGGCTTCTACACTATGATGATGGCCCTAGGTCGACGGACTAAGATCGGGCCTAGTAACCTAGTAGGTTCGAGACTTGCTACCTCGGGTCTATATAGGGATGCACGCTATGATGATGATGATGTGGTACAATGTCGGGCCCAAATATGTTGAGATTTATGTTTACGTACCTAATATATATGTTTCAAAGAGCATCCTGCATATGTTTACATGATTTGATTGTTAGGTTCGCATGTTATGATTGTTATGTTTACATTCTATGTTTGATATGTTATATATGTTGTATGCTATGTTGTCATGTTATATATGTTGCATGTTATGTTTGATATGTCATATATATGTTGTATGTTATGTTTGTTATGTCATGTACGTGTTGATATGTTACATATGTTGTATGTTATGTTTGATTATGTCATATATGTACATGGTATGCTGCTATGTTATATATGTTACATGTCATGTTGCTTATGTTACTTATGTTACATGTTATGTTGCTTACGTCATATATGTTACATGTTATGTTGCTTATATGTTATGAATGTTACATGCCATGATTAATGTCGATGTATGGTTTTTTTTGTGAGTAGGACAGGATCTTACTAAGCCTATGTGCTTATAGTTTATTTTTCCCTTGTACTACAGATAAGGGTAAGGGATGGATAAACTAAAGGGAGCAGCAGTAGGGGCCAAGTGTGTGTGGTAGTGGCATGGTGGAGGAGATCCGTTATGTCCTTATATATGTTTCCTTATGATGATGATGTTTATGGACTTGAACTAAACACTAAGGACTTATGAAATAATGATGCATGCTCTATGTTAAGAAGAAGTATCTATATATGACGATGCATGTTTATGTTTAAAAGAAAGAAAAAAAAATGTGTCTAAAGTCTTCCGCTGTAAGTAGTACGATGTATGTATTTACGGTTACATCACGCATCGCCGCTCCGGACCCTAGGAAAGGGCGGGCGTGACAAAAAGGGCTTGCTCAAGCTCAAGCCATGGTTGCTCAAAAGGTTTCTGCTTCTAAGCCGAAAGGCAAGAAGAAGAAGAAACAAGCTAGGGCAAAGGTGGTGGGAGGATCTCAGGGAGGAGTGAAGAAGCTGAAAGGCAAGTGCTTCACTTGTAAGCAGATTGGACATTGGAAGAAAGACTGTCCCAACCGGAAGCAGAACAAAGGTATATCCTTTGGTCTAGTCGTTGAAACGTGTTTAGCAGAGTTATCTACCGACACCTGGGGTGTAGATACTTGAGCCACTGATCATGTCTGCAATACTTTACAGGGGTTCCAGGAAACCCCGATAACCAGCTGAGGGAGAGATTATCATTTACTTGGGCAATGCCACGAAGGTGGCGGCTGTTGCAGTGGGAGATGTTTATTTGTATTTTGAGAAAAATAAAGTTTTGGTTCTTAAAAATTGCCTTTATGTACCTTTATTTAGAAAGAATTTGATTTCGGTTTCTAAATTGTTTATGGATAGATATTCTATTTCTTTTAATGACAGAGTTGTTATAAAAAGGAATAGGGAGATTATCTGTTCTGGTGCATTGATAGGAATTTTATATACACTTGAACCAAAAGCTCCCACGATGCAAATAGAAGTTAATAACTCATCTTCTAATTCCAATAAGAGAAAAGAACCTTCGAAGATGAACCAAATGTATCTTTGGCATCTAAGACTTGGTCATATTAACCTAAGCAGAATTCAAAGGTTGATAGCTGATGGACCTCTGGGTTCATTAGTGGTGGAAGATTTCCCAACCTACGAATCTTGCTTGGAGGGTAAAATGACAAAGAGGCCTTTTAAGGCCAAGGGGTATAGAGCCAAAGATGTGTTGGAGTTGGTTCATTCTAATTTTTGTGGTCCTATGTCTATCCAGGAAAGAGGTGGTTTTGAATATTTCGTCTCCTTTATAGATGATTATTCGAGATATGAATACATTTACTTGATGCGCCACAAGTTTGAATGCTTTGACAAGTTCAAAGAATTCAAGGATGATGTGGAGAAACGTAAAGGTAAAAGTATCAAGACACTACGATCTGATCGTGGTGGTGAGTACCTCTTGGGAGAGTTTAGGAATTACTTATCAGAGGCTGGGATTCAATCCCAATTGTCTGCACTTGGCACACCCCAGCAGAATGGTATAGCAGAGCTAAGGAATAGGACTCTTATGGAAATGGTTAGATTGATGATGAGTTATTCTGAGTTGCCAGATTAGTTCTGAGCATATGCTCTAGATACGGAAGTGTATATTCTGAACTTGGTACCATCTAAATCAATGCCTTCTACTCCCATAGAATTGTGGACTGGGCGAAAGCCTAGTCTAAGACATATTCGGATTTGGGGGAGTCCAATACATGTGCTGAAGGCAGATGCTGGTAAGTTGGAACCTTGTACAGAAGTGTGCATGTTCGTTGGCTATCCTAGACAAACGAAAGGAGGTTTGTTTTATAGTCCTAGAGATCAGAGGGTGATCGTTAGCACGAATGCCAAATTTCTAGAGGAAGACTATGTGATGACCCACAAGCCCATGAGTAAGATTGTTCTGGAGGAATTGAAAGGGGAAGTCACTTTGTTCAGTACCACCGGTACAAGAGGATATACCACAAGTCACTGCACCACGTGTCACAGAGGATACACAGGTGATACCTCGTCATAGTGGGAGGGTTGTTAGACAGCCTGATAGATTCATGTTCTTGGGAGAATCTTCTGATTTGATCCATGACGAACATGAACCTGATCCCTAGACATATGACGATGCAATCCAAGATAAAGATGCGGTATCTTGGCAAAGTGCAATGAATATTGAGATTGAATCTATGGATTCAAATTAGGTCTGGGAGCTAGTAGAACCACCCGATGGTGTAAAAACCATTGGATGTAAGTGGATCTACAAAAGAAAGAGAGGAATAGACAGGAAGGTTGAGACCTTCAAAGCAAGGCTTGTTGCGAAGGGGTATACTCAAAAAGAGGGTATCGAATATGAGGAGACCTTTTCGTCGCTAGCCATGCTTAAGTCTATCCGGATTCTCTTATGCATTGCTGCTCATATGGATTATGAGGTATGACAGATGGATGTCAAGACAACTTTCCTTAATGGAAGTCTTGAGGAAAACATCTATATGAAGCAACCAGAGGGGTTCATTGCAAAGGCAAAGAGCATCTTGTGTGCAAGCTTAATCGGTCCATTTATGGATTGAAGCAAGCTTCGAGGTCTTGGAACATCCGTTTTGATGAGGTAATACAGTCTTATGGATTTATTCAAAGTCCGGATGAGTCTTGTGTATACAAGAGATGTGACGAAAACATAGTGATATTTCTTATACTATACGTAGATGACATTTTATTAATTGGCAACAATGTCAAGGTATTATCGAACGTAAGGGTATGGTTGTCCAAACAGTTTGATATGAAGGACTTGGGAGAAGTGGGACACATCCTTGGGATCAAGGTTATAAGGGATCGCAAGAAAAGGATGTTGTGCTTATCTCAAGCTTCATACATAAACACCATTTTGTCACGTTTTAGCATGCAAAACTCCAAGAAGAGTTTTCTACCTTTCAGGCATGGAGTTCCTCTATCTAAGGAGATGTGTCCTAGAACATCTGAGAAGATAGAGGAGATAAAGGCAGTTCCTTATGCTTCGACAGTAGGAAGCATCATGTATGTTATGCTGTGTACGAGACCGGATATCTACTTTGCTGTCGGCATGGTTAGCAGATATCAAAGTAATCCAGGACAGGGACATTGGACTGCGGTAAAGCATATATTGAAGTACTTGAGAAGGACTAGGGATTATATGCTAGTTTACCAGACAGACCAATTACTCCCTGTGGGTTACACAGATTCCGACTTCCAATCAGATAGGGATAACAATAAGTCTACCTCAGGTTTTGTATTTACTTTGGGAGGTGGAGCCATTGTAGGGAGGAGTGTCAAGCAGAAATGCATGGCGGACTCCACCATGGAAGCTAAGTATGTGGCAGCCTCTAAGGCGGCCAAAGAAGTTGTGTGGCTCAGGAACTTCTTGATGGACTTGGATGTGATTATTGGTTTGCCCAGAACTACCACAATTTATTGTGATAACAGTGGTGCAGTTGCAAACTCAAAGGAACCACGAGTCCATAAGGCAAGTAAACACATAGAGCGCAAGTACCACCTAATACGAGAAATCGTAAAGGAGGTAGAAGGTGTTGTCGCCTAGATTGCATCAGAGGATATCCTAGTAGATCCTTTCACTAAGGCCTTTCAAGCAAGACCTTTTGATAGACATGTGGAGGGAATGGGAATCAGATGTATGGTAGTATGAGGACAACATATTCTTTTAGTATAAGTAGGAGATTGTTAGGATGTATACTGAAAAATCTATCTTTTGTATGAACATCTTTATTTTTTAAATAAGAATCACATGATCATTATTTGCATATTTATGGTTATGCATATTGTCTCATACATTACATTGTAGATAACATGGTGTGTAGTGTCACACGGCAGATCATGTTATCAGCTCCTTGTAGAGTATAAGTAAAGGCTCACAATCGAGATGGCTTTGGACAAACCATTGGTATGGTTGTAGTGTGATTTGGTATTGGTTTGTCTTGACCATAGAATCACACTAGTACACTTTGTGTGTATTGAGCAGAACCGACTTAGAGGTGATTCGATTCATTACTGACTACATAATCGAATTAGACCTCAAGTATTATATTGTACATGCTCTTAATCCCGATATAATAATGGGCACATATACTTAGTATTCATTTCTTTGATTTACCAATGGGCGAGATTTATAGAGTAAATCGATAGGCTCGGTAAGTTGGGAAATGATATTATTTATATGGTGTGTCGTTGATTATAGGAGGAAACCGTATCCTATATATTAGGATGATGATGCCCCCTTGAGGAGCTCATAAGGTTCATCATGTAAACCCTGCAGGTGGACTTGGTCCAGCATGATGATAAGGTTGAGTGGTACTACTCATGGAGTTAGATGTTGATTAATTAATTGTCAATAAATTAATTATCGATGGACATTCGAGATCTTAAACACGGGGAGATAAATGTACAAATAATATATGGAGCCCATATTTATTTATGGGGGTTGGTGAGGTAGATCAATGATAATCCTCTAGTAGAATGGATAATCATTAATGAATCAGACTTTATGTGGGCTTGATTTATTGGGTGGCCAAGATCCAACTCCTCCTCATGGTCCCTATTATAGCCTAATAAACCCTCATGGAACCTAGATCCAATGGTGGAAAATGGAACTCTAGATCTGACGGTTGAGATTAAATATCTAGATCCGATGGTTGAGATTAAATCCCTAGATCCGATGGTGGAGATTAAAACAAGGCTTAAGACTAACTCTATAAATGGAGGCTTAAGGTGGGCGGCAAGTGCATGGTTTGGAATTCTAGGGTTTGCCCTCTTTAGCTTGGGCGGCAAGAAACTCTAGGAAGATTAGGGTTTTGTTTGGGCGGCTAGGGTTTGGGAGGTGGAGTGGGCGGCAACAATTGGAGGGGTTCCTTTCTTCTTCCTAAGGTGTTGCCGGCGCCCATCTTGCTCCTCTCTACCTTGGCTGGCACTCAACCTATTCCTCTTCTTCTCCTTGGCCGGTGGAAACAAGGGTTAGGGTTGTTCCTTGGAGCTCTTGGCCGGCGCCCACAATCCTTTTGATCTCTCTTTGGGCCGGCGGCAAGCATCAAGCTTGGAGCTTGATGGTTGGTTCTATATAAGAGAAGAGTTTCATTTCTATACTTCCTCTTGTTCGGAGCGAGCAAGGAAAGAAGATTGGTGATCTAGGAGGCTTCGACTTTTGGAAGATCGTCGCCCACACGACGTCCAAAAGGAGGAAGGACATACAATAGAAGATCAAGAGGTATAATGTTTGTTTATATTCTTTTGTATTATGTCTATAATTGTTTTTCAATTATATGCATGTTGTATGTTTTTATATGTGGCTAAATTTACTTGGACCCCAAATACAAACACAAAATCCGGCGATCCTTACATCGTCTATTCCGCGACTAATCGTAGAATAGAGGTTGGTTGCTTGAACAACAAGTTTGTTCAAGTGACCACTCTAATCGAATAGCACGACGATGGAATGGTTGCTTGGGTAATCCCTTTTATCTAGGATTAATTTTTTTAATCTGGGGATGAAGACGGGATCGCCATGAACAAGCGACCGAGTCGAAGGGGAAGCGAAGTTTCCTACCTTCAAGTGGTATAAGAGCTTCGGTTCCGGGCAAAACCTTCAAGTGGTTCATCTTTCATAAATCCAAGAATTTCACCTCTGACTATGAAATACAAATGCCCTCGACTGTCCCTCTTAATCACTACTCCAATCCCCAAGGCCAACACAATAGGAACAAAATCCTGTGATGTTTTCACATGCTAATGTATCCAGAGTGTGAGCTTGCTTTGAGCACTCTAATTTCTTCAAAGTAATGGTGCCACAGGCACGACCCGACCAACTAAGGCTAGGCACACATCATTGGCAGAAGGAACAAGATGATCGATGCACACAACAAGGCAGACCGATCGACTCAACCCAAGGTCATACTACGAGCTTTTTAATTGCAACAACTTAAATATACGCTATTGGAGCGGGAATTACCACGGCTTTTGGCACCAGACTTGCCCTCCAATGGATCCTCGTTAAGGGATTTAGATTGTACTCATTCTAATTACAAAACTCAAAGAGCTCGATATTGTTATTTATTGTCACTACCTCCTCGTGTCAGGATTATGTAATTTGCGCGTTTGTTGCCTACCTTTGATGTGGTAGCCATTTCTCAGGCTCCCTCTCCGAAATCGAACCCCAATTCTCCGTTACCCGTCACCACCATGGTAGGCAACTATCTTACCATAGAAAGTTGATAGGGCAAAAATTTGAATGATGCATCCCCAGCACGAGGGCCGATGTGATCCATCGAGTTACCATGAATCATCGGAACAACGGGCAAAGCCCACATCAACTTTTTATCAAATAAATGCATCCATCCCAAAGGTCAAGGTTTGTTGCACATATTAGCTCTAGAATTACTACGGTTATCCGAGTAGGGGCATACCATCAAACAAATTATAACTGATTTAATGAGCCATTCGCAGTTTCATAATCTGAATCAATTCATACTTACACATGCATGGCTTAATCTTTGAGACAAGAATATGACTACTGGCAGGATCAACCAGGCAACATATAATCCAAACACGAATCAAATGCATGTTCGCACCAAATATCGCATGGCGGTCGGAGAGAAAGTCATGTTCGGAACAATCCATCCTATTTGCCTTGGGAACCAAGCACGTAGCACAAGAAACACCCGTAGCCGAAAACACAAACCGAGCAAACAAAAGATGAAATGTCTCAAAGATGATGCTATTAGACACATGATGGCAAGGTGCCCATCAAAGCATAGGAGTACACAACAATGTTTGGCTTCTGGGGCACCGACGTAGGCGTGTGTTCAAACATGTTTCGTAAACATGCATAGCGGAGGCAAATAAAATTAATAATAAACTATTTTATTATAGTACACACACCACATGCATGCAGGATGCAACAGTGTAGACATAATCGTACATTTAAAATTTTACAATAAAGGAAATTACACTAGGTATCCCTGACGAATAACATGCAGCGGAAAGGGTATCAACCTTACCGACCCTCGTAAGTTTTGCCTCTATCCAAGTCCACACTGAGTATCATCGAGATAGCTTCTCAAGCTATGAACCTTGTCTTTACGAGAGATACTAGTCTCTTGTCGAAGACGTTGTGATCCGAGAGACGATCACAAAACAAGTTCCACGAACTCATTTCTTCGGAAGTGGTTTTGTCAACAATTGACAAAACCCATTATGCTCCACTAAAGAGGATTGTCGGAGGTCCAATCCCCGGCAAAGAGATTGCTGCCCGAGTTTCAAACGCCGACCAAGTGAGCTCTCCTCACAATGGACAAAGGGTTGTACAAAAGGAGGTGGGGCGATGGAGGAGTTACCAACCAAACATGTTGGTCGGTGACAGTTTTGTGGTCGACGACTGCAAGGACTGGTGGCTAGGCTACTGGCTGGAAGATGGCCAGTGGCTGGTGGCTAGCCGACGACTGGAGGAGGAGGAGGGGAAGCCAAGCTTGGGTGGAGGCAACAAGTTTGGGTGGTGCACAAGCAAGGAGAGGAGAAGAAAAATCGGCTAGGGTTTCACAAAACCTAATTCGTCTAAGAAATATCTCTCAACCCTTTTATTTATAGAGAACATGTTTCTTAACCATTAAGAGACCTTTTCTCAAGGGTTATTGGTTCACAACCAAAATCGATTAACCTGCTCCATTAATTTAAGTTAAAATAAATCAAACTGCGTTGGTCTATTTTAAGTTAAAATTCACCAAATGAATTTTGGTTCATGCGTTTAAAGCAAACCAAACCCCTTTGGTTTATTTTCCACCATTGGAATAGAACCAAACCAATTTGGTTCATCTAACATGTCTTCAAAAGACTCAGCCCATCCATGCTTCTGATGCAACGAAAAAAATTTCTTGCTCGCTCCTTGTTTGGTCCAACCAAACCAAGTCTCTCTCGATCTGAGAATCTCATTCTCAAACTTGTTTTAAATCCTTCGGATCACACTCATTGTGCATGTGACCAAATAGGTTCCCAGTTTATATTGTCCGTCTATAATTAATTATTAATTATAGAATGATCATGAGTGACACCTAGTAGTACATTATGATCCCTAATTAACCGAAAAATCAACGATTGCTCCCAAAACAACATCTGAAACCTTTCAGCAGCTATAGTGAGTCATGCCCCATTCCCTTCACTCATCTTATACCCACTTGGTTCAGGACATGGTCTATTATGTCAGTCCCCAAATTATTTACCGAACCCCCCTAACTACACTAATGCAGTATAGGATTGACTCGGATCATCTCCCAACGAACCTAATGGCTGGACGTTTGTTTTTAAACAGAAGTAAACACTGGGGTTTTTTACAATTATTAAAACAATTATTC
Source organism: Wurfbainia villosa (assembly GCA_025175895.1). Lineage (NCBI taxonomy): Eukaryota > Viridiplantae > Streptophyta > Magnoliopsida > Zingiberales > Zingiberaceae > Wurfbainia > Wurfbainia villosa. Next base: position 35,024,908 of record CM046009.1, on the reverse strand, counting down.
AAAGCTAACCTAATGCAAGAACGATTCAACCTTGCACCGCACTGTCACTATACGATGCAATGGTCAAACAATTCTGGTAAACAGACATGGAAATTAAATCTGCAGGAAGTAAATCTAACTACCAAATAACAATTAACAAGTAACTATCCTAATGCACAAAAGTAAGTAATCACGCACTGTTGGATCGAAAGTGTCGCTAGAGGGGGGGGGGGTGAATAGCGATACGGTGTCGTTAAAAACTTTTGCAATAAGTAAAAAGCAAGTAGAGAATGCACAGCGGAAATATAAAGTAGACAAGATATTTTTACGTGGTTCACAATCTTTCGATTGCTAATCCACGGCCCTAGTGATCCTTGATCACGTTTTACTTTCTTCCTTACTTTTGTGACTTTCTCCCCCTTTTGCCTTAACTCAAAAAGTTTGTAAATATATTTTAGGGTTTGTAAGTCCAAGCAAGTTCCCAATATAAATATATTTTTTTTTTAAAATAATAATAAGCTTGAAAATATGTTCATCTAAAATGTACAACTCCGGTTGGACTTGATTGATATAGAATGATCAATAAGTCTTGAAGGAGTTGATTAATTTTAAATAATTATACTCCATGGTTCATGTCGATGCACTGAATCTACATCTGGAACCAGGAGTAAGGTCCTAACATCTCACGCCCGTCTACGTGGCTAAGTACACAAACACATTAGTCCTATGTGTTGTGAGATGTGTTGGCTCCTTAAATCTATAGGTATATGATTTCTAAGGTAAGACTTAGGCTAATTTCATAAAAAGAAGCAAAAGTAGAGTACATATATAGAAAAATTTAAATCCTACTCTATTACGCACATACCTAACTTTCGTCTTAATAAACTAAATTCGGCTTCGGGTAGTGGTTTGGTGAAGATGTCCGCTAGGTTTGATTTGGACTCAACATACTCTAGTTGTATAGTTCCATTAGTTACATGTTCCCTAATGAAGTGGTGTTTAACTTCTATATGTTTTGTCCTAGAATGACATATTGGATTTTTAGTTAAGTTAATTGAACTAATGTTATCTATGTAGGTTTTAATGTTGTTAAAGATTAAGCTAAAGTCTTGGAGAGTGTGCTTCATCCACAGAGCCGAGAGACACACTCACCCGGGCGTATTCCGGTGGTAGATAAGGCAACGCAATGTCGCTTCCTCTTGCACCAACTTACTAGACTCGGCCGAGGATTTGACAACAACCACTCGTGCTCTTTCTATCGAGTTTACTACCGGCATAGTAGTCGAGTCAGTAGCCGATTAGATTAAACTCGGTAGATCTAGGGTACCAAATACCTACGTTTAGCGTGCCCTTTAGATATCTAAGGATACGCTTGACTAGGGTTAGGTGAGACTCCTTGCGCAGGTTTGTAACCTTGCGCACATACTTACCGCGAATAAAATGTCGGGTCGGCTCGCGGTTAAGTATAGGAGACTTCCTATTGCGCTCCTATAGTATTTTAGGTCAACGGGTTTTCCTTCTACATCTTCGTTTATATTAACATTAGTTGCCATAGGTGTATTGATTATTTTAGCATCTTGCATTCCAAATCGATTTATTAAGTCCTTAGTATATTTTTGTTGATGTAAATATATTCCATCTTTAGTTTGTTTAATTTGTAAACCTAAGAAGAAACTTAACTCTCCCACTAAATTCATTTCAAATTCACTTTCCATAAGTGAGATGAATTCGCTTAGCAGGATCGAGTTGGTAGTTCCAAAAATTATATCATCTACATAGATTTGGGCTATAAAGATTTCTTTTCCTACGGTTTTAGAATAAGGTTGGGTCGACTAAACCTTGGTTGAATCCTTTGGACTTAAGATAGATCGAAGCCTTCGTACCAAGCTCTTGGGGCTTGTTTGAGTCCATATAGGGCTTTCTTAAGTCTAAGGACATGGTCAGTTTATCTAGATTTTCAATCCGGGAGGTTGCGACGTAAACTTCTTCCTTAATGTATCCATTCAAAAATGCTGACTTGACATCCATTTGAAACAATTTGTAAAAAGATATGCTAACAACATTCGGATGGACTCTAGTCCGCTACGGGCGTAGGTCTCATCGTAATCTAAACCTTCGACTTGACTAAACCCTTTTGCGACTAACCTAGCTTTATTTCTAACTACTTCACCTTTATCATCAAGTTTATTTCAAATACCCACCTTGTTCCAATAATTGATTTTTCTTTAGGTGGTGGTACTAATTCCCGACTTCATTTCTAGTGAATTGAGCTAGCTCTTCTTGCATAGCAATAATCCATCAAGAAGTGCTTGTTCAATAGTTTTGGGTTCGATTTTGGAAATTAACGAGATTTGACTAAGGTTTCGATATGAAGCTCTAGTACGAACCCCTAAATTTGGATCACCAATAAATTGATTGATAGGATGATTAGTTTGAGTCTTAGAGAGACTCGCGTTAGCGACATCTATCACTTGCTCGATAGGATGACTTGGGTGAGTTCTAGTTTGACTTGGGTTAGAGTCATCTATCACTTGGTCGATAGGATGACTTGGGTTAGACGAGATTCAAGTTCAAGATCGTCGGGTTCGCTATAAGTTGATTTGCTAGTTGGTTTTGTTAAGGATTGAACAGGTTCGTGTCCTTCGTCGAAAACTATATTAATGGTTTCTACGACTCTAAGAGTGTCGTCATTGAATACCCTATAAGCTCTACTGGTCGTTGAGTATCCTAGAAAGGATCCAGTAGAGGTTTTGTAATTGAATTTCCCTAGGTAATCCTTAGTGTTTAAGATATGTACCTTTCATCAAAATACCCTAAAGTACTATATGTTCGGTATTTTATCGTGATAAATCTAAAGACGAGGTCTTTTGGTGCCTCTTACCATAAGGATCCTATTTTGGACATAGCAAGTCGCATTAACGGCCTCCGCCTAAAATCTATCGGGTAGGTTATACTGCTTAACATTGTCCTAGCGGCTTCTTGTAGGGTTCTATTTTTCCGCTCGACTAACCCATTTTGTTGTGGGGTTCTAGGACATGAAAACTCATGGTGGTATCCGTTTAGGTTACAGAAATCTGTAAACCTGTGGTTTTCGAATTCACCACCATGATCGCTTCTAAGTCTTTTAATCTTAAGGTTCTTTTGATTTTCGATTAACCTACAAAGATTGATTAGTTGGTCTAGGTATCATTTTTATGTTTGATAAACCTAACCCAAGTAAATCTAGAATAGTCCAATTATGACTAAGCAAAATTGACTACCATTGAGTGACTTAGCTCCATGTGAATCAAATAGATCCATGTAGGAGCTCAAGAACACTTTTGGTTCGTTCTTGATTAGTTAATTGATGTTGTGTCCTAGATTGTTTACCTTGTTGACAAGCATTACATATTTTATTATCCAAGTTGTTTAGTTTAGGCAAACCTATAACCAAGCCACTCTGACTCATCTTGTGGACGAGTCTTGGGTGCGAGTGTCCGAGTCTTCGGTGCCATAACCAAGATTCCTCTTGCTGTGTCATAAGACACTTGGTTGAGGAGTTGGGTAAATTTATTGTGTAGATGTTGCTACTCCTAGTTCCTTTAAGTATTATTTTAGATGTTGCATTTATTTTGATTACGCATTCATTTTCTAGAAATATGACCTTATAATTGTTATCACACAATTGGCTTACACTAAGTAAATTATATTGAAAGTTTTCTACTAATAAGACATTTTGAATTGTAAAGTTAGAGTTGAGCTCAATATCACCTGATCCGATGATTTTGAGCTTGCCGTTATTTCCGAAGGCTACCGATCCTTGTCGTTTGAATCGTAACTTCGAAAATTTGAGTTGATCCCCGGTCATGTGTCGGGAGCAACCACTGTCCAACATCCATTGATCCTACACATAAGGTAGTTGGATCGGATATTGGAATTACTAAAGGGTTGTTTGTAAGTTTTTAAACCTAAATCATCTCACCAATATCTACATGATCAAAACATGTTATTCCTATGTGTTATTGTGAGATGACTTTCAATTTTACTTGTTTAATTTTAATGAATTTAAATTAACCAACATTAGGTTAGATTCGGATTTAGTCTAAGCTCATCAAGTAATCTTTTCAAGAGATTAGCTTCCAGGTCGTGGCGAGGCACAGAGGCCTTCTTTGATCGGAACAACGACCACTTCCTTAGACAAAGCTAATTTCAAGAAATTGATAACTCGACTTACTTGAGACTACGTCTTGGTCTAACTAGTTATTTTTGAAAAGAGGCTCCGAGGCTCAATCTTTCGTAGGATTTTAGTTGGTTTATTTTTGAAAAGAGGCTCCCGAGGCTCAATCTTTTCGCAGGATTTTAGTTGGTTATGAGTCCTATCTAACCATTCTAAAAATAAAGGAAAAACTAAGCATGCAATTTCTAAGACTTAACAAAATACATTTTGTATTGGCTCCCCTGGACCATTGAATCGAGTGGGTCTATTCACATAGTGAATTTGGTCCTTGGGAACCCAATACATGTTAGATCCTAAAGTTGAAATCAAAGTGGTCTTAGGGACCCATGCTTGGACATTTTTCTTATGTTGGTTTACTATAGACATATATGACTTATTGGTTGTATTTGAGTTAAACCCGAGTCCGGCCTTGTTGTACACGGCCCTTTGTGATCCAAGTAAGAGGTCAAGTCCCTTGGATCCCAAAGTGAACCTTTCCAACGTGTTCCTAAGGTCTTCGACTTGTGTTTTCAAAAGCGAGTTCTCAACTTCAAACTTTTCAACTTGAGTTGAGTCCTCCTCTTGAATACGAGTAGTCGAAGAGGTTAGGGAGACCTCATGTTTGAGAAGGTTAACCTCCTCAATTAGGGTCTCGACCTTGGACTCGGACTTAGCTAGTTTCTTATTTAAAAATTTAATTGCACCATACAAAGTATTAAGTAACGACCGACTTACCCTTAATGATTCTTTTGAACCGGATACGGATCCGTGGCTTGTCTTGAATGGAAGCTCATCATCGGATTCGACTGACTCTTCTTGGTTTCGAGTCGTGCTCGGCCGGCTTGGCCATTAGAGCTTGGATATCGCCTTCTTCCTCCGACAACTCCTCCCAAGTAGCGTTTAGCGCTTTCTTGGTCTTTGATGCGTTATTCTTTAGCTTTGGGCACTCGGACTTGATGTGACCGAACTCATGCACTCATAGCATCTAAAATTAGAAGTATTTGAATTAGGTTTAGGCTTACCTTGAGTTGTTGGTCGCTTTCGCCTCTTGATCATCTTAGAACTAGATTGACTAGTTCGGATTCTATTTCGAGTCTACTTCCGATTCGACTCGCCTTCTTCCTTCGGGGTGGCTTGCTTGCGGGCTTCTTCTTCTTGGAACTCGCAACTAACGCAATACTCTTCTCCGACCACGTTAGTTTGCTCATGTAATTCAAGTTCAAAACAATTCGCCTAACCTAATTTTAGAAAGGTCCTTGGAGACCTTGTAGGCATCGACCATGGATGCCCACAAGGTGGTCCTAGGAAACGAGTTAAGAGAATACCGATAAGGTCGCGATTCTCGACCTTTTGTCCGATGGCATGGAGTTGGAGTTGGTGATGTCTTGGATATGAGCATGTAGTTGAGTTGCGGTCTCGTTTTCCTGCATTTTCAAGTTATACAATTTATTTAAAAGTAAATCTCTTTTACATACCTTCGTGTCGTCGGTGCCTTCGTGTAGTTCCACTAGCTTGGTCCATAAGTCCTTTGCACTAATGAAGGGGCCGACGCGTTGAGCTCTTCCTTGACAACCCACATTGCAAGATTTGAGTTGCCTTGGCATCGCTTCTACTTGTTTTTCATGGAATTTGACCATTGATCGTAACCCAAAGATTCACCATCTTCATTAATAGGAAGTGTGAAACCGGTTTGGATTACGATCCACATCTCGATTTGGGTTTTAAGAAAGCATTCCATCCGACCCTTCCAATAACGAAAGTCATTACCGTTGTAAAACGGGGGTCGGGCGGTGCTAAACCCTTCGAGATGGGCCATTTAAAAACAAGAAGAAGAACGATTTAAAAGAATCTTGCAAAACACACACGAAAGAATATTCCAAGACTTTCGCCTTGGATTAGTAGGGAAGTAAAAAGATATATAAAATGTAACTTGTAAAAAGAAATAAACAATCAAATGCGAATGTCGCTGAAGTTCCGAGGACAACCTTACTCGATCTAACCCAAGGAAAACCTTATCCGGATCATAAAGCCTATATTGCAATTCTATATTTAGGATATGATAATCAAGTGAAATAATTATACTAAAAAATAAATAAATAAATAAAAAATCTGTAAAAAAAGAAAAACAAAGCTAGATTGGTGGTTTCACAATCTTAGCGCCTTACTCGATACCAATTGTTGGATCGAAAGTGTCGCTAGAGGGGGTGAATAGCGATACGATGTCGTTAAAAACTTTTGCAATAAGTAAAAAGCAAGTAGAGAATGCACAATGAAATATAAAGTAGACAAGATATTTTTACGTGGTTCACAATCTTCGATTGTTAATCCACGCCCTAGTGATCCTTGATCACGCACGAGGGCAATTCACTAAAACCACTCCTCCTCGCTGGAGGTAGGAGCAACGACATAAAAGAAATCAAGGGCAAAGGACACTCCCCTTTCCTTGTTACGATTAAAGCACAAAGACAATTTAAAGAAGTAGAACTTAAATAAATATACCGACAACTCTTATAAGTAGAAGATGTAGCTTTCGTTGTCAGTGCACTTCGTCGTAGCAAATGTGAGTAGTAGTAGTAAGCGGCGTTGAGAGCTCTTGATTTCTTGTGTTTGCTTGGGTGAACATGTCTATTTATGGATATTGATCTATGAATTTAGACATAGGTAGTGTCCAAGGTGAGGTTCTTATCCCAACTCAAGGATGAGGTGTTTCATCCAACCACCTTGTGCCACCTCCAACCTTCTTGTGCGCAACTCAAGGATGAGGTGTTTCATCCAACCACCTTGTGCCACCTCCAACCTCCTTGGCGCCAACTTGAGGATGAGGTGTTTCATCCAACCACCTTGTGCCACCTCCAACCTTCTTGTGCGCCAACTCAAGGATGAGGTGTTTCATCCAACCACCTTGTGCCACCTCCAACCTCCTTGGGCGCCAACTTGTTGGAGCCATTCAACTTGTGCCACATCATGGGAGCCAACCATCTTGTGCCAACTCACCTTATTTTGGGCGTCCACCACAAGGAAGCTTGGTGATGGTTTGGATGTCCACCTTGATGCCACATCACCCTTTGTACCAAAACACGAGTCAAGTCCAAATTCACCCCCTTGAAATTCGAGCTCTTCTCGAGGCTGGAACTTGACTAGCAGTTGACTGTAGTCAAAGGGTTTTGGAATGCAGTACAAGTTAGCTTAAAATATAAAGTACGATGGTTCTAACCATCTGATCTCGACCTAGACCTTCCATTGGAGGTATTGGGTCGGATCTACGCTTAACGACCTTGCTTCGCTTTCACACGAGCTTACCTTGTAGCCTCGCTTCCGGTCTTCACCCGAGTACCTCGGCTTCCTCCGAAGTCCCTCTGGCGTTGCCCGACCACCTCGGTTCCCACCGGGTGTCGCAGACCTTCCGCTCAACTTTAGCATTTCTGCACACTTAATTGAGCTCGTAAGATAACAAATATACCCTTAACTATTGAGCCTTTTGCCATAATCAAAATACCGGTTCGACTTTGGTGCCCACTGCACCAACACGCACCACACTGTCACTATACAGTACAATGATCACGAAATAAAGGTGAACAATTCAACCAAGCACCGCACTATCACTATATGGTATAGTGATCAAACATTCACTGAAAATTGCAATAAACGAAAGCAATTCAACCAAGCACCACACTGTCACTATACGGTACATTGGCCAAATGTAAATGAAATCTAAACTAATAACGAAAGCAATTCAATCAGGCACCGCACTGTCACTATACGACACACTGGTCGAATGTAAATGAAAACTAACCTAAACATGATCAACATAACATAACAAATTAACCGTAACAGAACAAACATAACAAAGTAGAATATCCAATTAAATGGACTGAATTCAAATATAAGCAATCGGTAACCCCACGATGGCCACAATAACCCGAACAACCATTCCAGCGATGAATACGAAGCTGCCCCGATCGACGCAGCAGGGAGGATGGACATACGGAGGAACGTGAACACTATTCCGACGATCTGAATTCATCGAACAGTGAATGGAATCTTCACCGGTTGGAGATGGAACTGCCCTAATCCAGCATAGCTGGTGGGTGAATCCGGCGATGTGGAAAGGCCTATCCCAGTCGCGGGAATGGAGTGGAACGTCGGTGAAGGTGAATCACCAGAATCCTGCCTCACCCCGCTTCGGATCGCCTACCGCATCGGGCGATCCGGATGCGCCATCGAGGATCGGTTGGGATTCTCGGATCTTGAAGGGAGGATCTGAGAAGGCTTCGGATCGCCGCCGCCGCTCGTGGGGAAGAAGATCACTCTGCCGCGCGTGAATAGGGGCAAAAAATGCCTCGGCTCGAGTTGCGCTGCTCGTCGCGATGTTTAAGATCTTCTTCCTGCTTCGCCGCCGGCTTCCTGTGTGATCCCTCTTCCGCTCACGTGGAAGCGGAAGAGGACGCCGCCGTTCATCGCGAGTTTGACCGAGTGAGGTTTATTAAATGGTTTTTTTAAACCGTTCGATTGGAGCCTCCTCTGATCCCAACCGTCCAAATAGAGCTAGGTTAAATGAGTCCAATTAATCTCCTAAGAAGGTTGTGATCCAACGGCTGTGATCAATCTGATTTCAAATGGACGGATCTAATCCATCTGAAGGGCTAATCACGATCGGTTAGATCTAGATGAAAGGATAAGATGTGTAGATCACAATGCATGGGCCGGATTGCACCAGATTCAGATTAATGGCTCAGATTGAGCCATCACATTAGATGGTTCAAATTACTCCGTGTTGGATCGAAGCGGATCGCAAGAGGGGGGTGAATAGCAATAAACCTTTTATTTCTAATTCGTTCGTTAAAACTCAAGTAGACAGTTAATTGCAGCGGAAAGATAAACTATAAATAAATGAGACAAATGTTTTTTTACTTGGTTCGGAGCCTTCGGCTACTACTCCAAGACCCTAGTGATCCTTGATCACGCACGGAGGGCAATTCACTAAAAACACTCCTCCTCGTTGGAGGTAGGAGTTTGACGATTACAAAAAAAACTTCGAAAGAAAAGATAGAGAGACAAACCCTCTCTTCTATTAATGTAAAGTGCAACGATAGAAAACCTCGATTAATAAAAGGAATTTCAATATTTAAAGACATGACAAAATAAGAATATCAACAACTAAAAGAGTAGAAAGTAAACTAGGGTTGTTGACAGCACTTCGTCGTAGAGTCGTCGGAAAATCGCAGAGTTGTGGAGGTTTGTGAGCACTTAGAGAAGATGAAAAACCCAAGGAGAAGCCCTCCTTTTATAGCCTTTAAGCCCCTCATCGAATAGGTCTTCAACCAATAGGAATTGGGCACAAAACTCCTTGAAAAATGGTGATAAAGCTTGACTCCTCGAGGATGATTTTTGACTATCGATTGAACTGGCCGGTTGAACTGGCCTGGTTGAACTGGCCGGTTGAACTGATGGGTAGGATTTTTGACTACAATAAAGAGTTAGCTCAACAAAAACATTATTTTGACGGCCTCCGACCGTCCGATCTCGACCTAGACCACCTATAGGATGTCTTTGGTCTGATCTACGCTTAAGATCATCCCCATAAAGAGGATACGACCTCACTTATGCTCGCACACATGAGCTTACCTCGATACTTACTGTGTCGCTTTTGCTTCCGGCCTTCCACTCGATTCTTTTGGCTCCCTCCGAAGTCACTCGAGTGTCGCCCGAGCACCGCGGCTTCCTCTGGGTGTCGCTAGCCTTCAGCTCCAGCTATAGCAATTTTCTGCACGCTCGATTCAGCTCGTGAGATAACGACATGAGCTTAACTTTGTATCGTTTGCTATAATCAAAACTCAGGTTCGACTTAGGTGCCTATTGCACCAACAATCTCTCCCTTTTTGATTTATGGCAAACCCACATACAAAGTTAAGAAAAATAAATTAAGTGCATTAAGCATAATGAGTATGAGATATGCATGAATGAGCAGGAGTATATAAAAACTCTTTTTCAAGTGCTCCCCCTTGAGGAATCCTCCCCCTTGACCGAGGGTGAGTACTTGAGAAAGAGTTTTAACTCTCCCCCTTGATGTTTGCTACTAATAAAGAATTAAGTAACCGAAATTACTTAATATTGGCCATAGTGTTTAAAATAAGTTTTAAGTTAAGAAAGTTAACAAGTTAACTTAAAGTTAAGTAAATTACTTTTTTGTTAACAAGTTAACTAAATGTGTTTAAATTAAGAATTCTCTTAACTTGTTTTGTTAACTTAAAGTTAAGTAAGCCTTGGCCATAAAAAAAAAATTGATTCCTTAACTTTGGCCTTTTTCTCCCCCTTTTGCCATATATCGAAAAGAGTGAGGGTGTGTGTGGAATAAAAAATAAGTATTAATTTTAAAGTCGAAGCATGTTCCACATTATTTTGAAAATAATATACTGAAAATAAGTTCATCTATAAAATGTTCGACTCATATTTGGCTTGATTGATATGAAAGATCAACCAGTCCTGGTCAGAGTCGATTAGTATGTATGATTATACTCCGTGGTTCATGGAGATGCACTAGCTCTACATCTGGAACCAGGAGTAAAGTCCTAACATCTCACGCCCATCTACGTGGCTAAGTACACAAACATATTAGTCCTATGTGTTGCGAGATGTACTGGCTCCTTAAATCTATAGGTGCATGATATCTAAGGTAAGTCCTATACTAGTTCCATGAAAAATGAAAAGTAAGAAATAGTAGTATGAAAATATAATTTGTAAGTTCCTATTCTACTACGCACATGCCCAATTTTCATCTTAATAGACTGAATTCGGCTTCGGGTAGGGGTTTAGTAAATAGGTCTGCCAAGTTAGACTTTGATTCGACGTATTCGAGTTGTATGGCTCCGTTGGCCACATGTTCTCGAATGAAATGATGTTTGACCTCTATATGTTTGGTCCTAGAGTGACATCGGATTCTTAGTAAGATTAATTGAACTAATGTTATCTACGTGAAGTTTAGTATTCGTAAAGTCTAACTTAAAGTCACGGAGAGTGTGCTTCATCCAAAGAAGCTGAGTGACACACTCACCCATCGTGATGTATTTGGCTTTGGTGGTAGATAAGGCAACACAGTGTTGCTTCCTACTGCACCAACTCACTAGACTCGAGCTGAGAAGTTGACAACAACCACTCATACTCTTTCTATCGAGCTTACTACCGGCATAGTCCGAATCGGAGTAGCCGGTTAGTTCGAACTCGGTAGATCTAGGGTACCAAATACTGACATTAAGTGTACCCTTTAGATATCTAAAGATACACTTGACTAGAGTTAGGTGAGACTCCTTGGCACAGGTTTGGAACCTTGCGCACATACTTACTGCAAATAGGATATTAGATCAGCTTACAGTTAAGTAAAGGAGACTCCCTATTATGCTCATATAATATTTTAAATCAATTGAGTTTCCGATTAAATCTTCTTCTATATTCACATTAGTTGTCATTGGGGTATTAATAATTTTAGCGTCTTGCATTCCAAAGCGTTTGATTAATTCCCTAGTATATTTGCGTTGATGTAGGTATATTCCATCTTTAGTTTGTTTAATTTGTAGACCTAAGAAGAAACTTAACTCACCTACTAAATTCATTTCAAATTCACTTTCCATAAGTGAAATGAACTCATTTAGTAGGATTGAGTTGGTGGTTCCTAAAATAATATCATCTACATAGATTTGGGCTATGAATATGTCTTTACCTAAGGATTTTACGAAAAGGGTTGGGTCAACTACACCTTGGTTAAATCCTTTGGACTTGAGATAAATCGAAAGTCTCTCGTACCAAGCTCGAGGAGCTTGTTTAAGTCCATAGAGAGCTTTCTTTAACCTAAGGACATGGTCGAGTTTGTCTAAACTTTCGAAACCGGGGGGTTGACTAACATAAACCTCTTCTTTAATATATCCATTCAAGAACGCAGATTTCACATCCATTTGAAATAACTTAAATCCTCGATGTGTAGCATATGCTAATAGCATTCGAATGGACTCTAATCTAGCTACTGTGGCATAGGTCTCGTCGTAATCTAAACCTTCAACTTGACTAAACCCTTTAGCGACTAGTCTAGCTTTATTTCTAACTACTTCACCTTTATCATCAAGTTTATTTCTAAACACCCACCTTGTTCCAATGATTGTTTTATCATTAGGTGGTGGTACTAATTCCCATACTTCGTTCCTAGTGAATTGAGCCAGCTCTTCTTGCATTGCAATAATCCAATCGGGATCAAGAAGAGCTTGGTCAATAGTTTTGGGTTCAATTTTAGAAATCAAGGATATTTGACTAAGGTTTCTATATGAGGCTCTAGTTCGAACTCCTAGACTTGGATCACCTGTCACTTGGTCGATAGGATGATTCATTTGAGTCCTAGTTGGATTTGGGTTTGATTCTACAACTTGATCCATAGGATGACTCATTTGAGTTTTAGTTTTGTTGGAGTCATCTATCACTTGGTCAATAGAGTGGCTTGGTTGACTTAGGTTAGGATTAACACTAGACCTGATCTCCGGATCAGAGTTAGGTCTAGTATGAATCGACTCACTAATTGGGGTTACCGGGGGTTTTGTAGGTTCGTGTCCTTCATCAAATACTACATTGATAGTCTCCTCGACTCTAAGGGTGTCGTGGTTATATACTCTATAAGCTCTGCTTGTAGTCGAGTATCCTAGAAATATTCCGGTCGTGGTTTTGGATGTAAATTTCCCTAGGTAATCCTTAGTGTTTAGGATATGTACCTTACACCCAAATACCCTAAAGTACTTGATGTTAGGTATTTTATCGTGATAAATCTCGTATGAGGTCTTAAGGTGCCTCTTTACCATGATTCCTCTTGCCGTGTCATAAGACATTTAGTTGAGGAGTTAGTTAAGTTAATAGTGTAAATATTATTATTTCTAGTTCACTTAAGAATTGTTTTAGAAGTTTCATTTGTATTAATTACGCATTCATTTTCTAGAAATATGACCTTATAGTTATTATCACACAATTGGCTTACACTAAGTAAATTATATTGAAAATTTTCTACTAATAAAACATTTTGAATAACAAAATTTGAGTTAAGCTCAATATCACCTGATCCGATGATTTTGAGCTTGTCGTTATTTCCGAAGGCTACCGATCCTTGCCGTTTGAATCAAAGTTTCGAAAACTTGAGTTGATCCCCGGTCATGTGTCGGGAGCAACCACTGTCCAACATCCATCGATCCTACATGCAAGGTAGTTGGATCGGATATTGGATTTATTAAAGATTGGTTGAAAATTATTAACCTAAATCATCTCACCCATGTCTACATGATCAAACACGTTAACCCTATATGTTCTTGTGAGATGACTTCCAATTTTACTTGATTTAAATTTAATGACTTAAACACTTGTCAACCTTGCGTTAGATTCGGATTTGACCTTAGGCTTATCAAGTCACCTTTTCAAGATCATGGCTTCCAGGTCGTGGCGAGGCACAGAGGCCTTCTTTGATCGGAACAACGACCACTTCCTTAGACAAAGCCATTTTCAATAAAATAGTAACTTGACTCACCTAAGACCACTTCCTGGTCTAACTAGTCTAGGATACGGCGAGGTAGCTTCAGCTAGTTCCACTTGGTCAAGTGAATCGAACTAGATATGCCTTATCTAGCTCGAATACACGAGACTCCGTTTTACTACCGTACTATCATCTCGCCACGTCCTGGTACTATGTTATGAAGTGTTGACGAGTTATAGTCCTATCTAACCATTCTAAAAAGAAAAATCAAACTAAATAAAAACCTAAGCATGTAATTTCTAAGTTAAAACATAAACAAATTTCGTACTAGCTCCCCCTGGACCGTTGAATCGATTCGGTCTCTCCACATAGTGGATTTGGTCCTTGGGAACCCAGTACTGGTTTGATCCTAAGTTTGAAATCAAGGTGGTCTTAGGGACCCATGCTTAGACACGTTTTTTATGTTGACTTACAATCGACATATACGACTTATTGGTCATGTTTGAGCTAAACCCTAGTCCGGCCTTGTTGTACATGGCCCTTTGCGATCCAAGTAGGAGGTCAAGTCCTTTGGATCCCAAAGTAAACCTTTCCAACGTATTCCTAAGATCTTCGACTTGACTCTTCAAGAGTGAGTTCTCAACTTCGAGTTTTTCAACCCGAGTTGAGTCCTTCTCTTGAACTCGACTAGTCGAAGAGGTTAGGGAGACCTCGTGTTTGAGGAGTTTAACTTCCTCAACTAGGGTCTCGACCTTGGACTCGGACTTAGCTAACTTTCTATTTAAAAACTTAATTGCACTATAAAGTGTAGTAATGAGAGACCGACTTACCTTGAGTGTATCTTTTGAACTGGATGCATATCCGTGGCTTGTCTTGAATAGCGCTTCGCAGTCTGACTCATCTTCGGTTTCCGATTCGTGTTCCGATTCTGACTCCGTCTCCGATTCCACCGGTTTATCCATGAGGACTCGATCATCGTCTTCTTCCTCGGAAGCTTCTTCCCAAGTAGCATTGAGTGCCTTTTTGTGTTTTGGTGCCTTGCTCTTGAGTTTTGGGCATTCGGACTTGATATGTCCAAACCTGTTGCATTCATAACATCTAATATTTGAACTTTTAGGCTTACCTTCGTTGGGTCGAGTGACGGTTCATTTTCGGCCCTTGACTATCCTCCGAACTAGGTTGACTAGTTCGGCCTCCATTTCTGAGTCGACCTCCGAATCCGACTCATCCTCTTCTTCCTTCGGGGGTGGCTTGCTAGCGGTTTTCTTCTTTGAACCTGCAAATAGTGCTATACCTTTCTCGGGTTCCGAGTTAGACTGCTCATGAAGTTCGAAATCAGAAAAAAGTTCATCTAACCTAAGTTTAGAAAGATCCTTGGAGACCTTGTAGGCATCGACCATGGATGCCCACAAGGTAGTCCTCAGAAAGGAGTTTAGGACATACCTTATAAGGTCACGATTTTCGACCTTTTGCCCGATTGCGTGTAGATTGTTGACTATGTCCTAGACGTGGGCGTGGAGTTGCGTCACCGTTTCATGTTCCTGCATTTTTAGATTATATAATTTATTAAATAAAAGGTCGCGCTTACATACCTTGGCTTCATCGGTCCCTTCGTGTAGCTCCACTAGCTTTGTCCAAAGGTCCTTTGTGCTTATGAAGGGGCCGACGCGATTTAACTCCTCCTTGGACAAGCCGCATTGGAGGATTTGTGTTGCCTTGGCGTCGGCTTCGACTTGTCATTTTGTCGCAATGGTCCATTGGTCATAACCCAAGGATTCACCCACTTCGTTAGTCAAAAGTGTGAAACCCGTTTGGATTATGATCCACATTTCGATTTGGGTTTTGAGAAAGCATTCCATCCGACCTTTCCAGTAACGGAAATCATCTCCGTTGTAAAACGGAGGTCGGACGGTGCTAAAACCCTCGAGATGGGCCATTTGGAAGGGAAACCTTGCACAAAAAAATACCAAAAAAAAACACGAAAAAAAGGTTCCAAGACTTCGCCTTGGATTAGTAATGTAGGAAATGAAAAGAAACAAAAGGAATAAATGAGAAATAACCAACTAAAATAAAAGATGAGCACTTACAACCTTCGATGTCCCAGAAATGGTACTAAACGATGGTTTTTCGGGATGAATACAGCTTGTTAAGAGTGTTTACCCTGATAATAAGTGTAGATATTTCCGAGAGCTTCGTTTTGGTAGGTAGACCGTTTCGTGGGTCAACTTGTACAAAAAGTTATGCCCATTTTACCGTCGGCTACTCCAAAAGCGAATACTTGCAAAACAAAACTAAACGAAGAGTGCCAAGACTTCATCTTGGATTAGTAGTGCGGGAGAAAAATTTAAACAAATGAAAAATAAATCTGTAAAAAATGCTAGATTGGTGGTTTCACCAAATCTAAGCGCCCCCGGCTCTGATACCAATTGTTGGATCGAAGTGGATCGCTAGAGGGGGGGTGAATAGCGATAAACCTTTTATTTCTAATTCGTTCGTTAAAACTCAAGTAGACAGTTAATTGCAGCAGAAAGATAAACTATAAATAAATGAGACAAATGTTTTTTTACTTGGTTCGTATCCTTCGGCTACTACTCCAAGACCCTAGTGATCCTTGATCACGCACGGAGGGCAATTCACTAAAAACACTCCTCCTCGTTAGAGGTAGGAGTTTGACGATTACAAAAAAACTTCAAAAGAAAAGATAGAGAGACAAACCCTCTCTTCTATTAATGTAAAGTGCAATGATAGAAAACCTCGATTAATAAAAGGAATTGCAATATTTAAAGACACGACAAAATAAGAATATCAACAACTAAAAGAGTAGAAAGTAAACTAGGGTTGTTGACAGCACTTCGTCGTAGAGTCGTCGGAAAATCGCAGAGTTGTGGAGGTTTGTGAGCACTTAGAGATGATGAAAAACCCAAGGAGAAGCCCTCCTTTTATAGCCTTTAAGCCCCTCATCAAATGAGTCTTCAACCAATAGGAATTGGGCATAAAACTCCTTGAAAATGGTGATAAAGCTTGACTCCTAGAGGATGATTTTTGACCATCGGTTGAACTGGCCGGTTGAACTGGCTGGTTGAACTGGCCTGGTTGAATTGGCCGGTTGAACTAGCTGGTTGAACTGATGGGCAGGATTTTTGACTACAATAAAGAGTTAGCTCAACAAAATCATTATTTTGACGGCCTCCGACCGTCCGATCTCGACCTAGACCACCTATAGGATGTCTTTGGTCGGATCTACGCTTAAGATCATCCCCGTAAAGAGGATACAACCTCACTTACGCTCGCACACACGAGCTTACCTCGATACTTACTGTGTCGCTTTTGCTTCCGGCCTTCCACTCGATTCTTTCGGCTCTCTCCGAAGTCACTCGAGTGTCGCCCGAGTACCGCGGCTTCCTCTGGGTGTCGCTAGCCTTCAGCTCCAGCTATTGCAATTTTCTGCACGCTCGATTCAGCTCGTGAGATAACTACATGAGCTTAACTTTGTATCGTTTGCTATAATCAAAACTCAGGTTTGACTTAGGTGCCTATTGCACCAACACTCCGATCTCTAATGAATGGAACTGATTGAATCTGAATGGAAAATCACGATCGACCAGATCTAGATGAAGGGATAAGATGTTCAAATCTAAATGTACGGAACGGATCTCTTCAGATCTAGATAGATGGCTCAGAATCGATCAGATCTCATTGGACGGACAAGATTGACTAGATCTGAACCCTTTGATTAAACTGCTTCTGATCTTGATGAAAGGTCCAGATTACTCACGTTTGAAAAAATCCTTCTAGCCCTAGATGAAGCCATATTTGATTCAACTTGAGTCTAGTCCAGTGGCTCATCTCGATCTCCTATAAACAAAGATAAAATTTGCATATAAGTCCAAATTTTAGGAGAATTTACAATAAGGTCCGAAAATATATCCAACTCATAAAACATGTAAATAATCGACAATTAAACACATGAGAGGATTAAAACGATGATATTAAGGACCAAAATAATACAACAAAATAGCAGTTATCAACTCCCCCACACTTATTCTTGCGCGTCCCGAGAAATAACAAAAATAAAGAAAGACTGACTCAATCAGTCATTTCCCTAACCAATACCCAGATCAATAATTCAGAGATAGTAAAAAATAAGTTACTTAGGATCACCAAATCGATCCAGATCCTAGGTAGTCAAAAGATTCGACTCCTACAACAGTCAACATGTATGATGATTTATAGTCAAATCAAATAGACTAAGCCTGATACAAAACCTCCCAAAATGGATAAATGCACTGATGCTCACATAATAATGTAGGAGTGGGCGCCCTCAAAACAACATGCAATTTTGTACTACCATATGCTTGCTTATCATCTATTTCTCTACTGCTATCAATACATCTCATACATGAATCAAAAGGATTTATCAAGAATTAAAATAAGATCAAAAGTAGATTGCAAATAAAATATGCAAAGAGTAGTATAAGGCAAAGGTACAAATGAATAGGGAACAATAGAAGAATTGGAGAAATAAACCTGATGAGTTGCTCTATGAAATGCTCAATAACCAGCAATATGGGAAGAGACTAGGACAATTAGAAACTTTAGAATTGGATTCAGGATCAAATGGCTCTATCCAACACATTGCAATCCCATTTGCCTGCATTACAATTGCACTTTTTTTTTTCTTTTTTCTTTTTTCTTTTTTTTTTCAACAAAAGAAACATCGATGGCGCCTTTTTTTTTTTTTGGTGTGCAGAAAATCAAGTACAAATCACAGACAAATATATCTTAGGACCAATGACCTCTGAAAACTATTCCTTCCATATCATGTTTCCAACAAAAATAATATAGCTCCTCCCCCACACTTAAAAATTTTGTCCGTCTCGGACAATACAACCCATCAAACAATTCCTCCAGCATGGAAAACAATAGATATGAAAAAGATAATCCACAAAGATACGAAGACAATGGATAGCAATTGAAAAGATATGACAAGTAAGACATGGAGGATGGAAGTATCAAGTGGATTAGACAAGCAAACCAAATCAGAAAAGAGTCAAGAATGAAATCCTTCATCATATTCATGCAAGTAAATGTTATTGCAATTTTGAAAAGACTCAAAGCAAGTTCTAGAGTAACAAGAATCACATGTGTTATCACACAAAAGTGGGTAGATGATAAGAATGGCTTGCAACCTCACTAGGTGAATCAAAATCAAGCTTAATCTATCAATAAAAAGTTCACCATCATAAAAAGTGACTGCATGCAAGTGAAGTCTCCTATCATACACAAAATCCACAATCTGATGTTCAAACTTAACTAATTTTTACCACCTCTAAAATGATACTAAGGCATGCATAGAGAATATTATTTGACTCAACGAAAACAACTAAACAACCGAGGCAAACAGGAAGATAAACAAACAACTAACACAGATTATTCCGAACATGAAAGGAAGGAAACAAACACAGTAAATAAAAGAACACACTCCCCTTTCAAGTCGGAGAAGAAGCATCATCATTTCTGGCCCCACCATATTCTCCATAATAGACTTGATCTCTTTGCTTAAAATGACCTGCGTCTATTACGAAAGTGAGACCCTTGATCACTAATGATCGCCCTGGGTACTCCAAATCTGTAAAATATGTGAGACCTAACCAAATCCACAACAACTAGAGAATCATCAGTCCTGGTGGGGATGGCCTCCACCCATTTAGAAACATAATCATATGCCAAAAGAATATATGAAAATACAAAAGATAAAGGAAATTGACCCATAAAATCAATACCCCAAACATCGAAAATCTCATAGAATAACAAGGATTGTTGAGGCATTTCATTTCTACGTCCTATATTCCCTATTCGTTGACATCGCTCACAAGACTTGTAGAATTCAGAGGCATCATGAAATAAGGTGGGCCAATACAAATCAGACTCTAAAACTTTCCTAGCAGTTCTTTGGGGTCCAAAATACCCCCCACAAGCCAGAGAATAACAAAAAGTAAGTACGTATGGAATGAAACTCATAATCAAGTGCACATCATCTAATAATCTGAACACTACAAAATTTTCAATGATAAAGATCATCCCATACATAATACTTAGCATCACTTTTCAATTTCTGGACTTGTGCATGAGAAAAATGTGAAGGTACAACACGACAACTAATTAAATAGTAAGATCTGCATACCATGGTGTCTTACCCTATAGGTGAAAAAGTTGCTCATCTGGAAAAGAATCTGCTATGGGGGTGGGCTCTATCTCCATCACAATCCTGGTCAAACTGAAATACCCCCTCCTTCTGCAACAAGTTGGTCAAGGGTAGGGCAAACTAAAGTCTCTAATAAAATGTCTATAGAAACCTGCATGACCTAGAAAAGCACGAACTTCCCGCATAGAAGCGGGGTAAGATAAAGAAGATATAACATGAATTTTAACAGGATCTACTTCAATACCACACACAAAGATAATACAACCTAAGACTATCCCATGCTCGACCATGAAATGACATTTCTTACAAACATCTGATGGAAGTGATCCTTGGGGCATCACCTGAAGCGTGCAAGTCCCTACACATTTCATATCCCTATCTATAATAAAGAGGGCCCACAGATAGGTCCTAATGACAAATCATTATCAACATCAGAATCAATAAAATCACAACAAAATATAGAAGGTGCAGAGATATCCAAATGAAAAACAGACTAAGAAATAAAGTTCATGCAGTCCAACTCATCAGCTATAACCACGCTAAGAATATAATGATCCTCCATCGGGTACCTCATAGCATCCAAAATACTGGACCGAACTACAGTATCTCCTACTTCCATAGAAAGAGTACAACTTCTCGTGAACACACAGATCTTTAAAAAAAAACTTGGCATACTTGGGAATCTATTAGCTCTTGGAATTCCCTAGCCTTTTCTTCAACAACCCCCTTCCTAGGTTGGGCCTCTGAGGGAAGAGAAAAACTGCTGCATAAAACTCAAGTAGATTATCGCCTGAAGACCTAGTCATCCACACAAACAAATACAATGAGAAACAAATATAAATGATAAGAAAGACAGTAATAAAAAAAGAAAAGAAAACAAACTGACTAACTACAGTTTAAAGACAAACGAACCCATTAAAGTCCCCGGCAACGGTGCCAAAATTTTATAGGACGATTTTTAATTGTCGCAATACCGTTCCCAAATTATTTATCGAACCCCCTAACTACACTAATGCAGTATAGGATTGACTCGGATCGTCTCCCAACGAACCTAATGGCTGGACGTTTGTTTTTAAATAGAAGTAAACACTGGGGGTTTTTACAATTATCAAAACAATTATTCAAAGCTAACCTAATGCAAGAACGATTCAACCTTGCACCGCACTGTCACTATACAATGCAATGGTCAAACAATTCTGGTAAACAGACATGGAAATTAAATCTGCAGGAAGTAAATCTAACTACCAAATAACAATTAACAAGTAACTATCCTAATGCGCAAAAGTAAGTAATCACGCACAGCACTGTCACTATACGGTACAATGATCACGAAATAAAGGTGAACAATTCAACCAAGCACCGCACTGTCACTATACAGTACATTGGAAAAATGTAAATGAAATCTAAACTATTAATGAAAGCAATTTAATCAGGCACCGCACTGTCACTATACGACACACTGGTCGAATGTAAATGGAAACTAACCTAAACATGATCAACATAACATAAAAAATTAACCGTAACAGAACAAACATAACAAATAGAATATCTAATTAAATGGACTGAATTCAAATATAAGCAATCGGTAACCCCACGATGGCCACAATAACCTGAACAACCATTCCGACAGTGAATGCGAAGCTGCCCCGATCGGCGCAGCAGGGAGGACGGACATACGGAGGAACGCGAACACTGTTTCGGCGATCTGAATTCACCAGATAGTGAATGGAATCTTCACCGGTTGGAGATGGAACTGCCCTAATCCGGCACAGCTGGTGGGTGACTCCGGCGATGTGGAAAGGCCTATCCCAATCGCCGGAATGGAGTGGAACGCCAGTGAAGGTGAATCACTGGAATCCTGCCTCACCCCGCTTCGGATCAGCTGTCGCAATTAGCGCATCTGGATCTTCCGTCGAGGATCGGTTGGGATTGTCGTCGGATCTCGGAAGGGAGGTCGCCGAAAGAAGCTGCCAGACTATCGCCGTCGCTCGTGGGGAAGAAGATCACTCTGCCACGCGTGAACAGGGGGAAAAAAATGCCTCGGCTCGAGTTGCGCTGCTCGTCGTGATGTTTAGGATCTTCTTCCTGCTTCGCCGCCGGCTTCCTGTGCAATCCCGTCGGCGCTCATGCAGAAGCGGAAGAGGACGCCGCCGTTCGTCGCGAGGAAGAAGACCTTCTGCCTTTGCTGTGTCGTTTTTCTTCTGCCGATTCTGCCTATTCTGCTCGAGTGAGGTTTATTAAATGGTTTTTCTGAACAGTCCAATTGGAGCCTCCTCTGATCCCAGCCGTCCAAATAGAGCTAGGTTAAATGAGTCCAATTAATCTCCTAAGAAGATTGTGATCCAACGGCTATGATCAATCTGATTTCAAATAGATGGATCTGATCCATCTGAAGGGCTAATCACGATCGGTCAGATCTAGATGATAGGATAAGATGTGTAGATCACAATGCATGGGTCGGATCGCTCCAGATTCAAATTAATGGCTCAGATCGAGCCATCACATTGGACGGTTCAGATTACTTTGATCTCTAATGAATGGAACTGATTGAATCTGAATGGAAAATCATGATCAACCAGATCTAGATGAAGGGATAAGATGTCCAAATCTAAATGTACGGAACGGATCTCTTCAAATCTGGATAGATGGCTAAGAATCGATCAGATCTCATCGGACGGACAGGATTGACTAGATCTGAACCCTTTGATTAAGCTACTTCTGATCTTGATGAAAGGTCCAGATTACTCACATTTGAAATAATCCTTCTAGCCCTAGATGAAGCCATATTTGATTCAACTTGAGTCTAGTCCAGTGGCTCATCTCGATCTCCTACAAACAAAGATAAAATTTGCATATAAGTCCAAATTTTAGGAGAATTTACAATAGGTCCAAAAATATATCTAACTCATAAAACATGTAAATAATCGACAATTAAACACATGAGAGGATTAAAACGATGATATTAAGGACCAAAATAATACAACAAAATAGCAGTTATCAGTTGACTACGTCACACTTAGCCCAAGTATTACTTCCTCGTCCTGCGAATTCTGGCTACTGCACACTTATCCAAGAGTATCATACTCTAAACATGTAATGCTTTGGCTAAATATTTTAGTAAAAATTTGACGAGAGGCCATATGTTATACATCTCCTCGCAAGGAGTGGTGAATCCTCTGTAGGCTATTCAATCACCTTCAGCCACTTTGACTTATACCCAATCATCCTGGGTCCACATCTCCTCGGAGATGCTTGCTTAAGATTTCAAAGCATAAGTCTACATGGCCAAGATGACTCGAATACCACAAGTTGAAGGAACATCGCACTTAAGATGTAATAAGGACTTCATTAACATATCTGTATATGCAGAGAATCATATAAAGTCTTATAGCTAGTCACTCCAATGAACTAGTTACCATAACTAGCATCCACGATTAACTTCGGACATCCCAATGTCTCTAGCCAGTGAGAAAAAGCTGCTTGGATAAACCAAAGAGTATAACTCTTGCTAGTCTCAACAAAATTGATGGTGTCTGAATACATCAATTCAATGACTAGGGATAATTCCAATACATCACAATTACACATGTAGAGATACTCACTAGTTATGATCCAATTACAAATTCTCTTATGCTGTGAATCATATTGCGGACATTCAATAAATGAGTTTAAGATCCAATCAAATACATGAAAACATGTATACTCAAATAGTGAATATTCATTTATCAAATAAATGGTACAACCATAAGGTGATTGTCTTAGGACACCTCTCGTATATAACTAACAAACTCCCACTTGGCCTAATGTCAATCGCCACGGTATCCAATACCATAAACTCTAACATGGCCCTCAAACTTACTTTGAGATAAGGCCTTAGTTAAAGGGTTTGCTAAGTTCCTTTCTGTGGAAATCTTCTCGATTTGTATTTCCTTCCTATTGATGATCTCTCTGATCAGATGATAGCGGCGAAGCACATGTTTGGATCGTTGATGAGATCACATCAAATTCAGAGATGAACTTCTTGATCCAAATCGCTTCCTTTGTTGCTTCTGAAGCTGCAATATATTCTGCCTCAGTGGCAAAATCCCCTATAATGTCTTGCTTGGACCCTTTCCAACTTATTGTGCCTCCATTTAAGGTGAATATGTACCCAGACTGAGACCTAGAATCATCCTTGTCTGTCTGGAAGTTGACATCCGTATACCCGCGTATTACCATATTTCCTTCTCCATATATTTGGAAAACATCCTTAGTTCTTTTCAAATACTTAAGGATTGTCTTAACAGTCGCCCAATGATCCATTTTTGGATCTGACTAATATCTGCTCATGACACTCAGAGAATATGATACATCGAGCCTCGTACATAACATAGCATACATGATAGATCCTATTACAGATGCATAGGGGATCTTACTCATGCAAAATCTCTCATCTTCTATGCGCGAACATATATACTTCGAAAGGTTTGTCCCATGCATGATGGGATGGAAACCTTTCATGGATTCTGACTGTTAGTGTCAGCCCTTAGTGTCAATCATGAGATGTAGTGCCAATCATGAGATGATTGATTAGGGATCATGTGTATCATATTTTATTAATAAAAGGCAAGGATTGTTTATTATATTTACTTTATGCATGTGCCAACTAAAATAAATATAATAATGTTCTTGAATAGTAGGTTCTAATCTACAGTACATCAATTGGTAGAATTGATTATGAGAAGCTGTAGAGAACACTATTCTTAATATTCCTAGTCGAGTATTAATATACAAGGGCAATATTAATACATTGAGACTAGCATATAGGTCAATGATAACTTGATCTCACAAGTCATGGATATGTGATATCACATTGACACATGGGTATATATATTGGAGAATATATATACTGAATTGCCCCGCCATGAGAAAGTATCATGGATCGTTATATGAGTGTCATATACTTTCTCATGTGACTATTGGTATGAATAGTTCTTAGACCTGAAGTCACTACGATTCCCTACATAAGGAGTTATGTATTTTGGTATCGTCTAACATCACACCGTAATTGGGTACACTATAACGGCGATCACTGGGTATGTAACGAATTATGCGAATGGATGTGAGTGATGTAGATGAGATCTATCCCTCCCATATGACGGGAGTGATATCTTTGGCCTCTTGATAGAGTAGGACCACGAAATGCATGGCCATGCTCAAATGAGTCAATATGAGATATTGAGCTCATTTGTTTGAGTGAGTCTACTTGGGGATCAAGAAACATAAAGATCGATAAGGGGATGACACGGTCTATGCCTCATTGATCGATCTAAGATATCAGAGATAGAAGGACACCGTCATACATGATAATAGTCACAGAAAGGTTATCAGATCTCAACGATCTTGTAACTTGGATAGCAATGATGTATTGCTAGATGCCGCTCATTGCTTATGTATCTAAAAAGGGTTTTAGATACATTTCCAACGTTACAAGAGCCTATAGGGTCACACACAAATGACATTCTGTTTTGGAGATGATTTCTTTTAGTTGGACTAAAAGGATAATTGAGCATATGGCCAAGATTTGAGTTAGACTCAAATTGGTTAAACTTGAGTTAGACTCAAGTTGAACCATGGAAGATTATTCATCATCATGCATGATTAATTTGATTAATCATGCATATGAATACCAAGGGACTTGGTATTCATGATGAGAATTAAAGAAGGGAATACCAAGGGTCTTAGTATTAAGAGATTTCTTAATGGGAGATAATGGCATTTATGGCTATGGGATTAAATGGCCTTTTTGGTGTTCAATGTGGATCATCATTTTTGGTGTGGCTTTTGGTGTTTGGGCGTGCAAGCCAAAAGGGCCAAGAGAGAAAGTGTTCACTCATCTCCTCCTTCCTCTCCTTCTTCTTCCAAAAGAGTTCTTGGCGTTTTGCTAGGGGTTGCTAGCACAACGTGACCCCAAAGCTAGTGTGGGTGTCAGTGTGAATACCATAGATATACGGTTACTCTTACCGTATTGAGATTCGACAACGTTTGGAAAAGCGGGATTGCGAAGGGCACGCACCGAAGGTATATTCCTCCTCTAGATAAGATCTAGACTAAATTATAGAAAATGATTTATATAGTTTTCCATGGATCTCTGGTGGGATCCGGTATAATTATTGTTTCCGCTGTGGTTGTGCGAAGTATTCACCCGTAATGTTGTGAACATCAAATCCAGAGTTTTTCCCAACACCGACATGATAAACCTCTTTAGCACTCAGTATATATATGCAGACTGTGAAAGACCAAGCAACCATTTTGATCTATCTCTATAGATCTTAATCTCAAGGATGTAGGTCACTTCTCCTAGGTCTTTCATGAAGAATGTTTTGGATAACCAAATTTTGATCGACTGTAAAACAGATATATCATTTCCTATAAGTAATATATCATCGACATATAACACTAAGAACACGACTATGCTCCCACTAACCTTCTTGTACACACAGGGTTCATTTGGATTTTGTGAGAAATCAATCCTTTTGATTGTCTCATCAAAACAGATATTCCAGCTCCTGGATGCTAACTTCAGTCCATATATATATTAGGGAAATCAACCCAAGTATGTATTTAGTTTTGATGTGTGTGGAAAAGGGTTTAAGTTAGGTTGATTGTGTGATTTGATATGTGTGTTTAAGTTGTGCAGAACTTAGTAAATCACACATGGTTTACTTAATGAAGCATTGGCAAGTTTATCATCTCATGGCTCGGGTTCTTGAGTCGGTGAAGGATGGTGATGTGAACAAAACATATAGGATTTTAGGAGTAGTTTTCACTCACATCTCATTACATTTTATGTTAGTTTCATGCATATGTCACTTTATTTTGCATGTATTTCCTTTTTCTGGTTCGGAGGTCTGCTCTTTGTACTTTTACGTGCAGGATATCATTTTTGGGGAAAAGGCACACTTTCGGAGCAAAAGAAGGGCACTTTACAGCTAGACGCAGAAGGGGACACGACCAGGGCATGTGGCTACACACAGTCGTATCCAAGGGGAGAAATCAGCCACCCCAGGGCTACACACGGCCTAGCCGTGTGGAAACACATAGTCGTGTGGCGGCCCAGCAGATTAACGTGGCTAGGGTTTTTTTCTTATTTTGCAGTGATCCGTCTACACTTCAACGCCAGAGAGAAGGCCACATCGGCATTGTAACTTCCTGTTCTTGCATTTTATTTATGATATATTCGAACATGAACATGCCTTGTGATTCTCCTCTCTTGTCTATGAAGTAGTTTCTTCGATTCTAGGATTAGGGAGTAGCTTGTGTGCGTATGACATGTTGCTTCAAATTGAATGTTGTTTTGTTTGAATTTGCAATTAGAAATTGTTTATACCAATATCTATGCATATTTGGTTTTCTACCTGCTGTGCTTAGGTGATACGAGGGGTGACAACCCTCGTATCTAAGATTTAGGGGATTTATATAAGGAACCTAGGGGTAAACCTGATCTCCTGTAACCGTGGGTAGAAGGATGCGATAGAACTAGAAATGATTTATCGCAAGGATTGATTCGGCGTCCTTGTACCGCCTATCCCGTTCTTGTAAGGTAGAGATAGCTCTCGATAGATGCGGTGGCTCATCGAGAGAGTGTATGATATCCCTTCCACAAGACCATAGTTAGACGTTTAGACAATGCCCAGTTGATAGCATGTTTTATGACACACAAACGAAATCGAAGTCCTAGAATCCCTTTTAAAGATCTCACAGCAAGATCCCTTCTTCCTCTGTGTGACACCGTACTACAGTTTAGTCCATCGACAACCCTCACAATCGCAACCTTTAGATTTGACTTTCGAACAATAACACCCACTGAACAAATTGGTACTCGAATCTCAGTCCTTGTGGGATCGATAATCTTTTATTACTTGACGACATCCGTGCACTTGCAGGCATTGAGCGCGAGTGCGCGCTTCGAGTCCTCGACGGTCTCCATCACGAGATTTGAGGTCGCGTTCACATGCATCAAGTTTTTGGCACCGTTGCTGGGGACTGATTGATTCGATATCGAATCAAGCAGTGGAAAATTGGATCAGACTTAGGATTAGAATTATTTACTTTCTTTATTTCTTTTTAGTTTGCTTCATTTACTTAAGTTCTATATTTTACGTATTTAGATTTAGTTTTTATTTTTTATTTTAGCAGTAGTTTTCTATTTCCTTATTACATCTTTGATTTTGTTAGCTAGATTTGTTTATTTCATGTTCCTTAGTATTAGGTAAATACTCCTAACCTTTCTTCTTAACTAAAACTTTGGTTCCACCCTTCAAGCTATCTATTGTATATGATTTATTAATCCTCTCTCATCAAAGGGCGTTGAAATGTTAACACAGCTTGCTCGACCCTTGAAAGATTACATAGTGCCTAGACGAAAAGCCTGGAACTCTTGCATAGTTATTCCTCGAATTCAATTCGTGAGCTGGGAAATAAACCCTGCATTAATTGCTCTTATTCAAGAAAAGCAGTTTGGAGGAGCTCAGACTGAGGAGCCCTATTTACACATTGAAGAATTCCTGTCGTACTACGGCACAGTGCAATATGAAGGAGTCTCAACAGATGCCATTAAGCTCATCATGTTCCCATTTTCACTGAAAGGGGGGGGGTTAAGCAGTGGATACGCGCACTACTAGAAGGGAGTATAACGACATGGGAACAAATGGAAAACACTTTCCTAAGTAAATTCTCCCCCCCCCCCCCCCCCATGCAAAACAACCTACCTTAGTGATAAAATCCTTTCATTTGAGCAAGGGCAAGAAGAGACTTTAGCTGGGGCATAGAAGAGGCTACAGGGACTGGTTATCCGCTACCCACACCATGGATTACAGGATTGGTTACTCCTCCATGTTTTTTATTCTAGGATAACCAACTCATCGAAAGAACTCTTGGACACAGTTGTGGGGGGGGGGGGGCGTGTTGATGAAAAAGAGCACAGACGACGCATATCACATTATAGAGACAGTGGTGGAGACTCTCGAAATATGGGCAAATAGCGAGTAATATTTTCAGGAGACTTTTTCGATCAAGGGGATAGACAGCGCTGAAGTAGTCTGTCGAGTACAG
This sequence comes from Wurfbainia villosa, assembly GCA_025175895.1. NCBI lineage: Eukaryota > Viridiplantae > Streptophyta > Magnoliopsida > Zingiberales > Zingiberaceae > Wurfbainia > Wurfbainia villosa. Next base: position 34,995,943 of record CM046009.1, on the reverse strand, counting down.
GGGGAGGATAAGGAGAGAGAGTACTGGATGGAAGAAGATTCCCTATCCTTAGGATCAGAAGAAGAGGAAGAATCGGGGCATGTGGAAGAAGAGAAACACACAGGGCTTGAGATGAAGCCGCTTCCCCCTTGTCTAAAGTATGAATTTTTAGGACCAACTGCAACCCATCTGGTGATTATAAATGCCAACTTGAGTGAGGAAGAGACAAGGAAGTTGCTGGGGGTGCTCAGGATATATAAAAAAGTGTTGGGCTATACCATCGATGACATAAAAGGGATAAGCCCCGTCTCTGTGCATGCATAGGATAATACTTGAGGATGGGTTTAAGTCAACCGTGAAGCGCCAAAGGCGATTTAACCCTCATTTGTAGGAGGTAGTGAAAAAGGAAGTGCTTAAACTCTTGGATGTCAGAATAATTTACTCGATTTCAGATAGTGAGTGGGTGAGTCCAGTACACGTAGTTCCAAAGAAAGGCAGCACTATAGTAGTAAAAAATGAGGAGAATGAGCTGATTCCTATTCGAACAGTAATGGGGTTGAGAATGTACATGGATTATCGTAAATTAAATAAAGAAACAAGAAAGGATCATTTTCCACTTCCATTTATCGACCAGATGCTGGAATGCCTCGCTAAACATTCCTATTTTTGCTACCTTGACGGGTACTCAGGGTATTTCCAAATCCCAATCCGCCCCTAATGACCAAGAGAAGACCACCTTCACCTGCCCATACGGAACCTTCACATACAGACGAATGCCCTTTGGCCTATGTAATGCCCCGACCACCTTCCAGTGTTGTATGACAACTATCTTTTCAGACATGATTGAACAAATTATGGAGGTATTCATGGATGATTTTTTAGTCTACGGAACAAGTTTCGATGCATGTCTAAAGAATTTAGAAAGGGTTCTACAAAGGTGTGAGAAGAATAGCTTGATTCTGAATTGGGAAAAATGTCACTTCATGGTAACTGAAGGGATAATTCTAGGACATAAGATATCAGAAGCAGTATCAAGTAGACAAGATGAAGAATTGAGTAATAGAAAATTCTTTGCAGGGATGTAAAGGGGGTTCAGAGCTTTCTTGGGCAAGCGGGTTTTTATCGAAGGTTCATAAAGAATTTTTCTCAGATAACTAGACCTTTGACAAATCTACTAGCTAAGGACACAGAGTTTATTTTCGACTGGAAATGTTTAGTAGCATTTGAAGAAATAAAGTGAGCCTTAGTGGCGTCCCCGATAATACAACCACCTGACTGGAGCCTACCATTCGAGGTCATGTGTGATGCTAGTGATTATGCAATGGGGGCAGTATTAGGGCAACGAAAGGAAAAAAAAACTACATGTCATTCACTACGTTAGTAAGACACTGAATGAGGCACAAATCAATTATACCATGGCTGAGAAGGAATTACTAGCAGTTGTGTTCCCATTCGACAAGTTCAGACAATACTTGGTAGGTTCGAAGGTAGTGGTTTACACCGACCATACTGTAGTTCATTACTTGCTAAGTAAGAAGAATGCTAAACCCCGTCTTATTCGCTAGATTCTATTACTTCAAGAATTTGATATAGAAATCAGGGATAAAAAGGGAACGGACAACAACGTCGTAGACCACTTATCGCGCATGCCCATAGATAGCAGGATAGAAGAAGGAGACAGTGCCCAAATCGACGATGCTTTGCAGGATGATACCCTCATGGCTATTACTAAGGTCACCACCCCTTGGTATGTAGACTTGGTGAATTTTCTTGTGGGAAGAGTGATACCGCCAGAATTCATGACCCAACAAAGGAAAAGATTCTTTTCAGAGGTTTGACAATACGTATGGGATGACCTTTTCCTATTCAGGAAGTGTGTAGATAATGTATATCGAAGGTGCGTACCAGAAGAGGAAGTGGAGAGCATCCTCTTTCACTGTCATTCCTCCGCATATGGTGGTCATGCCGAGATTACAAAAACAGTCGCGAAGGTACTTCAGGCAAGATTCTACTGGCCTAGCCTATTTAGGGACATGCGCAACTATGTAGTCTCCTGCAATCGGTGCCAGCAAACAAGAAATATAGGGAGGAGACATGAGATGCCGATGAGCACCATATTAGAGGTGGAGCTCTTCAACGTATGGGGAGTAGATTTCATGGGGCCCTTTCCCATTTTCGATGGAAATAGATACATCCTAGTCGTTGTAGACTACGTCTCCAAATGGGTGGAGGTCGTAGCATCACCCCATTGTGATGCTAGGACCATAATAGAAATATTCAAAAGAAACATAT